>CM076575.1:1950293671-1950427421 GCA_034641835.2 Pinus albicaulis
GCTCTAAACCCTTATTTTCTGCAAATTTTATTATAGAAAGAAAATCACAAATAATTAGGCCCTAAAAACACATTTTATATGGTCAAAATTGTTTAGAATTGCAAAATCTTCATTTTCAGAATTTTTGGCCATTTGGGCATCTTTAATTTTGCCTAGATTTGACTTTAAAGCTCGCTGGAAATTATTGCATAACTATGAAAAATCAGATCTGAACATTTCTGATGCATATCCTAAATAAGGTCTAAAAATTTGAATTTTCAGTTTTTTCGACAAAACTTACTATTTTTAGACATAGTGGGGATCATTTTCAGTATTTTCAGTTTGCTGATCTGTTATCAACTTACTGCTGTGACAAACTTCTCAGTTCTGAAAATTACTGAATCAAATTCTGTTAAAGCCTTAAAATTGAAATTTTCAAGTTTTAATATATTTTTGCTATTTCTGGAAGTATTTGGCAGCTATTTTGGGCAGTTTTATCTTGCTGATCTGTCACTGTTACATTGCTGAAATAAAAATATCAGATCTGAAATTTCTCCTAATAAAGCCCTAAAAATTGTTTTTTCTTCAAGTTCAACAATTTTTACTATTTTTAGTCATTTTGGACATTGGTTCCGGTATCGTTTGTTTGCTGATCTATGGTTTAAATTACCGCTGTAATTTATATTTCAGATCTGAAATCTTGCTGAAAAATATATCCTAAGTTTGACTATAGGAGAAAATTTAATTTTTGGATTTGCATTTTTAATAACATCATTTAATCCATAAATTGCTTGATGAAATGGTTTTATTAGCATTATACTTTCATGGTATATCTGGATGAATAATTACTGAGATTTAAGTGCTAGTAAATTTCATATGTTTCAATTGGGTTTGATGATCATTGGCATTTGAGTTTTAGAACGTGTTCAATCAATTAAAATTGCCTAATGTTTCATTTACTTCAATTATTGGATGTTTATTAAATACTAATGTTTGGGAAATCTTTTCAAGTTAGTGTGATTGATATATGATTTTGAGAGCTCTATTTTGGATCTGTATATTTTTTAATCGAGTAATTTTGGCATCTTCATAATTGACACTCTTGCTTAAGTACTTAGTGGTTAGATCAGATTATTTATAATCTAAGTGCTTTAGGCTTTTTTAACATTAACTCCCATCTTCGAAGCTTGCTTCATCTCGCTCCTTCTTCAAATCGTTTTCCTTGCATTCTGCATTCTAAATTAACATTGCATAGCAGCAGTTTCTCATCAAGTACTTGGTTGTAATTTCCTTAGCAGGATAGTTGACTCCATAAGGCACTGGTATCAATCTTTCCAATTCAATCGAATCATTTAATATTGCTAGATATTTTACAAGTATTTGGTCGTTTAACTGTGTCTCCCGAACTGGTTGGTTTCCAACTGGTTCTCCTTCATTCCATTTCCATAGGTTCTACCCCCCTTAGTCTGCTATAAGGAAACAACTTAAATAGAGAGATTGGGGATCAGGGTGACAGCCCCCGACCTGAGTCGTTGTCGCAGTGCCTAGACATTCTATGCGACAACAGGTATCATGCTTTATCTTTTGCTGACGTCATGTTTGGTGCTAGCAAGGCCCCGAGGGCCAAGGATTAGATCCAAGAGAGTCAGGATATACTCCGGGGTCTTAAGGATAACATAGCTACAGCCCAAAATCAGCAGAAGTTGTATGCTGACAGGGGACGGGTTGAGAGGTAGTTTGAGGTAGGAGACTTGGTCTACCTATGATTGCAACCATATCGGCAATCCATTCTGAAGCAGAAGGGGGTTGAGAAGCTCAAGCCTCACTTTTATGGACCATACAGGGTGACATGCAAGATTGGGGAGGTTGCATATGAGTTGGAGCTGCCCACTAGTAGCAGGATTCATAATATTTTCCATGTGTCATGCCTGAAGAAGGCACTGGGACAACAGGCGACTGCAACTGAGGAGCTCCCACCCACAGATGATGAGGGGCATTTGGTGCTGCAACCGGAGGCCATTATTGACACTAGGGAGAGGCAGCTATGGAGCAGTTTAGTCAGGGAATACCTGGTGAGATGGAGGAATCTATCGAATGAGGATGCCACTTGGGAGAGTGAGAAAATTTTACAGCATCCATCATTGTAGTTGCTTGAGGACAAGCAATTTTTTGCTAGGGAGGACTGTAATATTCCCAATTAGCAATAGCTAATTGGAAATATCAATTTTTGACTATTTTAATTTAATAAAGTTAAGTTAGAAATAAAGTGGGTGAAGAGGGACAATTAACTCACACTTAGGATAAAAGCATTTCCTAAAGTCACTTGGAGCCTTGGAGACATGATTATTTGGTAGTGTGGGGCCTAAAGGACAAAGTAGCAGTGTGGAGGAGATATTAGCGTGGGCTCAAGTCAGCGCAGAGCTAGAGGGACAGCGCAGCTCAAGGAGATAGTGCAGTTGGTGGTGGGGCCTAGGTGAGAGCAAGGCTCTCCAAACATAAAAAGGGAGAGAGGCTCCTCATTTTGATCATTCAATTATGCATCTATGTTATTTGTCTTTTGACATTGACCATGATTTTGCTGTTGAGCAAAGTTTGCAAGTGTTGTTCAGCACACCGGGTGTCTTCGTGCGGAGATCTCAACCTCAGCCCTGGGGGACTTCGAGTGCCTGCTCGGGTGAGGAGTTCTATCCTTGTTTTGCTGGAGAGAGTGGAGCAGCCATAGCTAGGATTGCTCACTTGCAGAGACAGCGCAGTCAGTGAGAGGGAGGATGGAGTCTTTGGAGGAGGAGATTCCAGATTGAGGGTTTATCAGGGGATTCAGCCCGGGAGAGTTGGAAAGGGGTCAGCCCTTCCCTATTCCATCATTTGGGTAGTGTTGGATGCCATCTTTTGCAGCAAATCATTCAGGCCCAGCGTTAATCACTGGGATAGCTTGGTACCTCAAGGGAGGTTATTTTCGGAGGTCAGCCATTTTCGAAAAGCTCTCTGGGCTTTTCTGGGTATTGGGTGGAGAGGCCAGTCCCAAAGTTTCATAATTTTATGAGGTAGGGAGCAGCCCAAAAGATTCAGTTTATTCCAGAAGTAGCAACAGCACCGGAAACTTGGAGATTACACAGTCATTAAGGGAGCAGCGATTCCATGATATATTTTGAGAGTATTTCTACGCTTGCCTAGTGCAAGCCAAGGTGCCATCATTCTGATCACCTTTGTACTCATTTTATCTTTCAGTATTTAATAAAATGGCTCAGCGTTCTCCATATTGTGTTTTGTTCATGTGATGTCTCTCTAGTTGCTGTAGTTTCTTGTTTATGTGCTTTATATTGTTGTTTATTTCTATCTGGAATATTACATTTTTTGTGCAAACCCTCGCTAAGGCTTATAGACCAACATATGGATTGTAGCTTGACAATATTTTTCCCTTTAGCCTCTTCTCAATTAGATAGGGTTTTGTAAACCCTAGACTGCCAATCTGCAAGTTCTCTTTTATGGTCAAATTCCAAAACCATAAATTCCATCATTGTTTCCAAGAAATTATTTTTATTAGTCATATCTGAGCATAAGATCTCAGTGTGAAAATTTCAATCTGAAAATACCACTGCAGTGATTGATTTATTTTGCCTACTTATTTATAATAAGTTATTTACAGAAATAAATACAACTGCAGTATTCAATTTAATCTTAAAGCAGAAGAACAAATAGAACAAGCATAACACAATAGAAACAACCACATGAACACAGTTATTTTTGGACAATTGTCCCCCAAAAAACCCAATGTGGGAAAACCGATGCAAGAGAAGTGAAAAGATCGTTTACAGAATATATGACGAGCATATCTTTTAGCATACACATGAGATGAATTTTCAGGACACTTCGGAAGAATTCTCGACACACAGGAGGTCCTCCTCTTCCCTCTACGTCACTCTGTATTGCCCCTCTGCGTAGTCACTGCATTGGACTGAGTAGTGGAGGGCTAGTGTTGTTGCTCAGCGCTGCCTCCCCTTCGTCTTCTGTCTACCTTCTCTTCATCTCTGCTGACTTCTCCCTCCTCCTTCTGTCTCTGCAACCCAACCTCTACAACCTGTCCCTCTGAAATCAAATTCTCTTACTTCAAAATCAATTTCCTTCGGGTAATGAGAATTTTCCCAGCTTACTTTCCAAATGACCCTCAAGCCTTCTCTTATAGTCTTCCCGCTGATGAATCAACGGCCCATATTATATCCTTAATCAATGGCTCAGATTAAAAGATGACTTGATATTTGTTTTCTAGAAGATTTACTTTGCTTTGTTAACACCATTTAATTATTTAATTTTCCCTAAGTTTAGACTTAGGGATCACTTTAATTATTTTAATAAAGCAAGATCCAAGTGGAATTTCTACAAACGATTTATGGGTTCTCTGGAATACAGCTGTCCAAGCCTCTCCTCAAAATTTGAGACCTGGAACACTTCTCGATGCTATAAAATCAACACTCACTCTTAGCGAGGAAAGTGTTCAAGCAAGGTACCAACTGTACTGCTCTGATTCTAAAGCATCTGCTAATGTCCTGGTTGTTGCCCCTCATCTCTGCGTTTTTGCCCTTTGTACTACTGCCTGTGACACTATCTCTGCCACTGCCTCATCCGTATTGTAGCTCCCTCTGACTCTAAAAACCACCCATTCCTCTATTGAAAAGGGTTCTCGACCATCCCCATCTTTTCTCTGAAGTAAACTTAATCCTACTCAGAGCCTTGGCAAGGATATCTGCCACCTGTTCTCCTGTAGGAGTGTACCTCAATTGTACAACTGCTTGTTGGACATAGTCTTTGATGAAGTGGCACCTAATGTCAATGTGGTTTGACTGGTCATGAAACACAGGATTCTCAAAGAGCTTGATGCAACTCCGATTATAACACAAAATTCTAGTCGGTTCCATCCTCTTTTTGAGTAAGTTCAAGAGTAGTTTACAAATTCATATGGCCTCACACGAAGTTGTGCTTGCTGCCATATATTCAGCCTCGGCTGAGTTCAGTGCGACAGACTTTTGTTTCCTACTGCACCAAGAAGTCATTCCTGATCCGAGACTGAAACGGTACCCACTAGTACTTTTCTGATCCACTGTGTTTCCAGCCCAATCTACGTCAGTGAATCCACTCAACTGGATTTCATTGCCTTTAGTGTAATTCAACCAATACTCGACTATCCCCTTCAAATATCTGAGAACATGTTTGGCTGCTGCCCAGTGAGCCCTCCTTGGTTCCAGCATAAACTGACTGAGGGTATTCATTGCATAACAAATGTCTGGTCTAGTGTTGACCAGGTACATCGATGATCCAATGAGCTTCCTATACAAGGTAGGGTCAGCCTCATCATCCTCGGACATGTCTATCTTCTTCTAGTTTGTAATCATTGGCATAACCATGGGTCTATAGTCTGTTGAGAATTTAGAGAGCTGGTGATTAATTCAAATTCTCTTCTTGATAATTACTTGTGTTCTTACTTGAGTTACTTATGTCTTCTCTTCTTTAGCTTATTTAGTCTTTCATCAAGTCAATTACCAAAATACAAAAGACACAAAGTTAGGCTCCTCGAGCCAGGGAAAAACCTCTCCCTCTTGGAGAGGAAAACCTGTAAGGAATTTTTCTTACAGATCTTTAAATGACAAGTACCATGACCAAGACTCAGACCCTTAACCTATTAATGCATCCAAGACCTTGCCACTGCTTCTTTGTTGACCTTCAAGGTTGACCCTTCTTTTCTGCACCAACCTACACTATGTTGCACCAATACTAGAGAACTCGGTCTCTAGGTCTATCTTCTAGGATCTATTTGTACCTTGCATAGCATTCTTCATTCCACAAACTTCTTTATGAACCTTTCACTTTGGATGGCCCTGAAGCTTCTTCAATTTGTTGAGTTTTCTTGAGTGTTGGGGTGGCATCAGATGTGCTCTAGCTCCCAAAATTTGTGGAGGGACTAGAGTACATGAGATCTCGAAGAACTAGAAAAGGATTTTGGGAATTCCATCCAGTTTGGGAGATAATTAATTAATTATATTTTTAATTAAGGACCCTAAGTCCAACTTAGGAAAATTAAAATATTAAAGGTAATTAATTAAAACATGTGATGGAAATGACTCAAGTCACATGGATCAAGATTTTTTTTAATCTTAGCCATCAAATCAAGATTAGATCATGTCCGTTGGTTTCCCAAAGAGAAAGTATAAAGGAAAGGCTTGGGGTTAGATGGAGAACACACACACGAAGGTAGAGCACTGAGACTAAGCTGAAATTCTAGGGCAGGGTTTGCTAAGAATTTTCAGAAGTGTTTCAGCTGCGGAGAAGGGTAGTATTGGTTAAGGGGATGATCTGATCCCGGTGCCAAGAATCAATAAGAGGCAGAGAGGCAGCTATCAGGAGTAGCGTAGAGGAGCAAGGGCAGCAGCAGCAGCTACGCAACGCAAAGGGCTTCAGCCACTACGCAGGTGCTACGCAGGCCCAGAAAGGGCAGCGTTGAGCAGCAGGAGGCCCTCCAGGGCTACGCTGGTCCCGCTAGGGCAGCGTACGGATTGCTTCACCCAGTCGAGGCTTACGCAACCCTCTCCAGAACAGTGCAGAGGCACACTGGGGCTTCAGGGGCAGCGTTGGGGTTTCTAGAGGCCGAAAAGGGCTGAGTCCTATGAATCCCATTTGAGGGTGTGGATCAATCAAATTTTCAATGTCCAAAACAACAGGTTAGTTGCAGATCTATTTTTCTTTGTCGGGTTAACCAGTAAGGTGCCCAGATTTGCTATATTCAGGAACTAATTAATAATATAAACCCTCCAACGATGAAAAGACCGATTTTCCCGCATTGGGTTTTTCCTGGGACAATTGTCCAGAAAATCTTGTGTGTCACTTTGTCTATGTGCATGTATCTTTGCTTAGATATGAATCAATGAAATTCTTTTATGTGTTTACTTTGATATTAATCTGCTTTTTCAACATTAATAACTTGATTACGTACGAGAAGTATAACAAAATTTAACAGTAGGGTTTCTGCATAAAGTAATATTCAGAAATTTTCACATGGTACCAGAGCGATTGCAGATCTAGCAGGGTCATTAGCAGAAGACTAAAGAATCCTTGCTGCAAAAAGCAGCAGAGAGAGCAACAACAGCCGCAGAAAAGCAGATTTGAAGGGATGACGCAACAACAGAGGGAGCAGAGCCACACAGAGGCCAGAGTGACGCAGTCCTACGCAGTCTCCATGCAAGCCCACGTACTTACTACACAAAGACAACGCTGGGACTGTTTGCTCATGCATAGGCCAACTAGGGTGACACATATCTCAAGTCGTGCTAATTTAGAAGTGCTAGAAATAATGTTGCAGAACTTCAGAAGTAGCTGGTGGGGTTAAACTTCTGAAGATTCAGAATTTTTCCTAAGCACTTGGTGACAAAGAGCGGGAGGAGATCAGCTTCTCAAAGGGTTTCTAGCCAAAGAAATTTGCAGATCGATCAGAGGATCGAAGAGAGCTATTTTGTTGATTGATTTGACAGACTTCCAAGAGAGTAGGTCAGTTGTCAGAGAGAGCAAAGGGTGCCTGTTTCGCCAAGGACCCTAGATCCTAATCTCTAGCATAGAGAGGAAGGGTTCCGACAGATTTGCTGAGCAGATGGCACCTCACGGACTACGTGATTAGGATAGGTTGGACGGCTTGTCCAACTTTGCTATATGGAAGGCCAGAATCCTGGTAGTCATGGAGGCATATGGTCTAAGGGAACATGCATAAAAAGTCCTAGCCACGCCAACCGATGTTCTCCTGGTGAAGCACGATGAGGCTATGGCACATGCCAAACGCTTCATAATGGATGCGGTTAAGGATCATATAGTTCCACACATAGCCAAAAAGAAAACGACACATGAGATGTGGAAAGCCTTAACTGCCCTATATGAGGGAAAGTCCGTCCAGAGGAGAATGCTTCTGGAGAATCAATTACGGTCATTCATCATGACCAAAGGAGAAGAAATAGAACCCTTCCTTTTCAGATTACAGACGATCAGAGATCACTTGTCTACCATGGGTGCAAAGGTGGAGGATGATGTGATGGTAAGGACTGCACTCAATGCAGTCACACAGGACTGGGAAAATTTTTTCCAAAGTGTCTTGGGCAGAGCAGACCTTGCCAACTGGGACAGTATGTGGGCAATCCTTCATCAAGAAGAACTCCGCCAATTCACCAAGAGGCAGTACAACACGAGATCCAGTAAGGTGAAGAAATAAGAAGAACAAGATGCAACCTTGGCATCAAAGAGGCAGCAAGGGAAGAAGAAGCATGATCTATCTAAGATCAAGTGTTTCCAGTGAGGTGAACTAGGACATTTCGCCAACAATTGTCCACAGAAGAAGAAGGAAAAGAAAGCTTCTACTTCCAAGGCTGTTGTGGCAAACGATGGTTCAGAAGGTGACGTAGCCATGGGCGTTCATGAACCATGAAAGTGGGGTGACATGGATCTGTAGAGTACCTACAGAGTGGTGACAGGATCCTTGATCAACTCATCTCTTGGATCACATCCGAGCTACGAGAGCCTAAAGACAGTAGCGGGACAAGTGGAGCAGTTGGTGCAGAGAATCACGGATGGAGCAGAGGCGGAGCTCAAGGCTGAACGGAGCAGCGCAGTCCAGATGCAACAACAGTGTAGCAGCAACAGCGCAGGGGCTGATGCGACTTCAACAGCGCAGAGCAGAGCTGCTTACACAGAGCAAAGCTACAGCAGTGTGGAGGCTTCAGAAGGACAGTGCAGCATAGTAGCAAGATGGGATATTTTAGTGCAGGCGCTGATGTGACTTCAGCAGCATAGTGAAGGTCTGCTTACACAGTGTAGAGTTGTAGTTGTCTCTAGATGTCAGGATCAGGAGCCTATGGAGCTTCAGTGATGAGAATGCAGCCCAATTGACTTGTCTGTCAAAGATTGGGCAAAAGCTTCAGTTGTTTCTCTCAGTAACTGAAGTTGCAGTGCAGTAGATGGCAGCACAAAGCAGCAGATTGAGAGGGAGCTATAGTACAGATGTGGCAGAGGCGGTGGTAGCATCATGGGTAGTAGTACAGAAAGGCAGCAGGAGCACAGTGATGAAGGGTAGCAATTCCAGCATCAGTGCAGAGACCCACACCAAAGATCAGTGCAGATCTTCGGGGTGAAGCAGAGTTGTACTAGAGCACAGTCCTCGCTAAGAGGGAGTGTTGAGTTTTCTTGAGTGTTGGGGTAGCATCGGATGTGCTCTAGCTCCCAAAATTTGTGGAGGGACTAGAGTGCACGAGATCTCCAAGACTGAGAAAGGGATTTGGGAAATTCCATCCGGTTTGGGAGATAATTAATTAATTAATATTTTCAATTAAGGACCCTAAGTCTAACTTGGTAAAATTAAAATATTAAAGGTAATTAATTAAAATATGTGATGGAAATGACTGAAGTCACATGGATCAAACTTTCTTTTAATCTTAGCCATTGAATCAAGATTAGATCACGGCTGTTGGTTTCCCAACGAGAGAGTATAAAGGAAAGGCTTGGGGTTAGTTGGAGAACACACACACGGAGGCAGAGCACTGAGACTAAGCTGAAATTCTAGGGCAGGATTTGCTAAGAATTTTCAGAAGTGTTTCAGCTGCGAAGAGGGGTAGTATTGGCTAAGGGGATGATCTGATCCCAGTGCCAAGAATCAGCAAGAGGCAGAAAGGCAGCAACCAGGAGTAGCGCAAAGGAGCAAGGGCAGCAGTAGCAGCTACACAGCAGCTGTGCAGCGCAGAGGGCTTCAGCGGCTACGCAAGTGCTATGCATGCCCAAAAAAGGTAGTGCTGAGCAGCAGGAGGCCCTCCAGGGTTACGCTGGTCCAGCTAGGGCAGCGTAGGGACTGCATCACCCAGTCTGGGGTTACGCAACCCTCTCAAGGACAGTGCAGAGGCACGCAGAGGCTAACACAGGGGGTTCATGGGCAGCGCTAGGGTTTCTAGAGGCCGGAAAGGGATGAGTCTTGTAAATCCCGTTTGAGGGTGTGGATCAGTCATGTTTTTAGTTTTCAGAACAATAGGTTAGTTGTAGATCTATTTTTCTCTATCGGGTTAAATAGAAAGGTGCCCATATTTGTTGTATTCAGGAACTAGTTAATAATATAAACCCTCTAGCAGCCAAAAGACCGGTTTACCGCATTGGGTTTTTCCGAGGACAGTTGTCCAGAAAATCTTGTGTGACACTTTGTCTATGTGCATGTATCTTTGCTTAGATCTGAATCGATGAAAGTATGTTATGTGTTTACTTCAATATTAATCTTCTTTTTCAGCATTAATAACTTGATTAAGTAGGAGAAGTATAACCAGATTTAACAGTAGGGTTTTTGCATAAAGTAATATTTAGAAATTTTCACACAATTGAGGAGTAGTACTTTCTTTTACGCACTGTAGGACACGAAGGTAAATCACAGATTTACCTTCCTTTCTTTCTTGAATTAAAGACTCTTCCTCCTTGCTGTGATAACACGCTATGATATATGAACCTTCTTTTGTTCTTAAACCTGTACTAACTTCTGTCCTGAGGTCTGCACTAGATCTTGTCCTTTTTCTGCACTTTATCTCAGTGAGATTCACATTTTAACTACCGTAAAATCTTCAGATAAGTTTGCACCTTTTTCTGTCCTTTTAACCCACACTAATGCCAGACTTTATCATGTTGTATAGACATAGAGTTATCCGCAATTTTCTATCCCTTAACCCGCACTTGAATCCTCTTTGAAATGCACAGTATTCTTCAGAGCAATCCGCAATACTTGGTGTCAAATGAGTCGCAAGATCAGGATATATATATGGCACAAAACCTGTCTTTAGGCCGACCATACAGCCAGCTAGTAAGCCGACTTCATCACTGTGCATTATGCCGAATTGAAGTGCAATAATTTCAGTGTTGATGAAGGTATCTTGGAGCATCATTAAGCTTATCTTCCAACGTTGAATGTGGGTTGTCTTTAAGCCATTCTTCCACAGTTTTATAGCAAGGTGTTGGAGCGTTCTCTAGCTACTTCATATACATGACACTTGATTATATTTATGACTAGAAGACAACCCTAATAAACATCAAGAAGAATTTACCTATAATAAAATCTTGCTCATGAAACCCATGAAGCAAGTACAAAAAAATATATATTTTATTATCTTTGTCTTATTCTTTACATAAATACATAATTACATATTCAATATGAAGACCGATTCTAGTTACACTTTTCAACATTCCCTCTTAACTAGGGAGGTATTCATATAGGTATATGGTGACTTTCAAACTGAAGAATCTCCTAAGAAGAATTGGATTGGTAATCACATCTGTTATAGCATCATATCAACCAGCAGTGTCCTAGTGCAAGGCCTTGACTAACAGCCCCATATCTCATGAGACAATGGGCTACAATGCTGGCGAGACACATGACTTATAGACACCTAGTCATTGTCTCTCCAAGGTACATACTCGACCCACGTGTTCTCAAAGTATGATCTTCTTGGACTATGCTTCTCTTGGGTAGCTAGCCCTCAAAGAATATCGGTCCCTGACTACTCTTATCTTGAATGCCCTATCACATTCTCAAAGAGTATCGAATGCCATATGATTACCCAATCCTCCATTCTGTCTTCCCAAGTGAAGACTAGAATGATATGTCTATCTCTCCCTCTCAGCCAAGGAGGATCTATTACACAAGGGAATGTACTCATTCTTGTATAAGGAATGTACCTAAGCTCATTCTTAGGAACTACCCAGTTTCTTCCAAGTAAGAAACTTATCACCAGGCTCCCTCTCAATCAGGGAGCTGCAGCAGCAATGGTGAGACACCCAGCTTCTCATGAAGAATTCCTCCCCTTGATGTCATGGATTTCGATATTGAGGAATCTTCAACTTTAGCTTCATAGGGCACAGATCATCTATACTTTCATTCATGAGTCATGTCATCTACTAGAAAGTGATTCATCAATCTTTCTTATCTGGTCCACCTTTTATGCCATGCTACTTTCTTTCAAATCATCTCCAAGGATCTTACATCCTTTCACATGATTAACAGCCCTACACAAATTCATCCAAATAAACATATACGTATGAAATTTTAAAAATAAAAGTTACCTCAGTGATGATATTTCACCATGACATCTTCCTATAGGCATCAACATCTTTATTCAGATTGACACATATCCTCATGATATTTCTTGTCAAGGGTCTTCTTCTTTACCAGAATTCTATCAGAGTCTACATATCCTCCAGGGGATATTCAAGTCACATCTTCTTGGCTTCCAGATGATAACTGCCTCTTGACATGGTTGCACTTCATGATCTGTTCCCTTTTGCACATCTTCATTCCCAGGAACTTCCAATTTTTTGTTCCTTGTTCATATACAACCACCTCATATTCCATATGAGGATATATTATGTTGATTTCATCTGTCAGTGTACCGAGAGAGATCTTCCTCCATAGATCATACTTCTAAATATAGAAGTCCATTACCTGCAACCATATGACATGACTTCACAACATCCAGTGTAAGCATATAAATATATATATACCTTTTTCTTTTGAGTCGTCCTGTGGCAATTTCACTAGAATGAAGAGCTTCATTCCCTTGACCTGCTTCATCAATATGTCATCACATCCCAGAATTTTGTAGCATAGAATTCTTGATGAAACCATTATGTTTTCTTTCTAATTAGTGAATTTATCGAGAACTCCATTAGAAAATGTCAGCACTAGTTTCCATGATGACCCTTGATTTTGATGACTGCCTTCCATCAGTATTGTTATCAGCGAGGTTTTCCAAGAGTTGTTTCACCAAGAGCTCCTATCATGCTTCTATCATGACGCTATTAATATACATTGCTTCCTATCATACTATTTGACAATCAACAGAAACCACTTAAAGAAGAAGATGATCTCAATCATAATAAAGATACCTCGCTTCTTCTTTCGTAGATTTCTTTGCATCAGGTTCTTCCCTTTCATCTGTAACATGGGCTTCTTCCATTTTCCTCTTGTCCTTTCCAAATTTAGGACAATATTTTTTATAATGCCCAAGTTCATTACATCCAAAGCATCCTACTTTGTCCATATTTATTCTTTTATTCTGAGGACCAAATTTTCCGAATCTTCCTTTCTTCTTGGATATGGCTGCAAAGGCTTGATTCCCTTCACTTGATCCTGTATCAGCTTTGACTTTCAATCTTGTTTCCTCTATATAGAGACCATAAATCACGGAATGGTGTTGCTTCTTTATTCCCATATAAACTTGAAGTGAAGTTTCCCCATTCTTCTGGTAGAGCATTCATCACCATTGTAGTAATCTTAGTGTTAGACATTACTTCTCCCAGTTCCTGCAGTTGGTCTCTTATTTCAAAAATACTCAGAAAGTATGAAGTGATTACTTCTTCTCTCGACAATTTCATTTTGTATAGTTCTTGTCTCAGAGAGATTGCTTCTCCTGCAGTACTCATAGAGAATAGCTCCACCGGTTTCTCATATATTTCTTTAGCGGACTTTAGTTTTGATACATAGGGAATGAGTGAGTCCTTAATGGATTCTATGAGAATATTCTAGGCATTGATTTCTCCTAACATGTACTTGGCATGAGCTAGAGCATCTTCTTTTGAGAGTGGAATTGTAGATCCTTCGATGTAATCCATAACTTCGTCTTCAATTAAATTCAAATATGTCCTCTTTTTCCATGCACTAAAGTTTGATGACCCAACCAACTTGTTGCTCTCTTTACAATAAGTCATCTTAACAGATTTAAGTAAGGTCATAGATACTTACTTGAGTAGAGTGGCTTGCAGCTTCCTTGATGATGATGATGAAGATGAAGTCAGGAGCTTCTTCTAAGATTGAAATCTCCAATGTAGGTGTTCTTAGATCCTTGATGATAAAGGATATCTTCAAAGGATGATGTTTCTTCCAACAATGTTTTTTAATATAAAACTTTGATTGCAAAGATTATTTTCTTGAATGAGTCGATCCTTTGAATGAGACAGCTTGAGAGTCTTCCTGGTAAACTGATTTGTCTTTTCAATGCAAACTTTGATCTTTGATTCCTGGAGTGTCTTTTTGTCAAGTAGTCCTTGTGTTAAGCAACTTAGATTTGATTCCATGTTGAGAATTTAAAGGGCTGGTGATTAATTCAAATTCTCTTCTTGATAATTACTTGTGTGCTTACTTGAGTTACTTATGTCTTCTCTTCTTTAGCTTATTTAGTCTTTCATCAAGTCAATTACCAAAATACAAAAGACACAAAGTTAGGCTCCTCAAGCCAAGGCAAAACCTCTCCCTCTTGGAGAGGAAAACCTGTAAGGAATTCTTCTTATAGATCTTCAAATGACAAGTAACATAACCAAGACTCATACCATTAACCTATTAATGCATCCAAGACCTTGCCACTGCTTCTTTGTTGACCTTCAATGCTGACCCTTCTTTTCTACACCAACCTGCACAGTGCTGCACCAATACTAGAGAACTCGATCTCTAGGTCTATCTTCTAGGATGTATTTGTACCTTGCGTAGCATTCTTCTTTCCACAAACTTCTTTATGAACCTTTCACTTTGGATGGCCCTGAAGCTTCTTCAATTGAGGAGTAGTACTTCCTTTTACGCACTATAGAACAAGAAGGTAAATCACAAATTTACCTTCCTTTCTTTCTCGAACTAAAGACTCTTCCTCCTTGCTATGATAAAACGCTGTGATATATGAACCTTCTTTTGTCCTTAAACCTGTATTGCCTTCTGTCCTGAAGTCTGCACTAGATATTGTCCTTTTTCTGCACTTTATCTCAGAGATATTCGCATTTTAACTATTGTAAAATCTCCAGATAAGTCCGCACCTTTTTTTTCCTCTTAACCCACACTAATGCTAGACTTTATCATGTTGTATAGAATTAGAGTTATTCACAATTTTTTGTCCCTTAACCCGCACTTGAATCCTCTCTGAAATCCGCAGTATTCTTCAAAGCAATCCCCAATACTTGGTGTTAAATGAGCTGCAGGATCAAGATATATATATGGCACAGAACCTGTCTTTAGGCCGACCATACAACCAGCTAGTAAGCCGAATTCATCACTGTGCATTATGCCGACTTGAAGTGCAATAATTTCAGCGTTGATGAAGGTATCTTGGAGCATCATTAAGCTTATCTTCCTACGTTGAATGTGGGTTGTCTTTAAGCCATTCTTCCAGTGTTTTTGTCGATTTTTGTAGCATCCAAAAGTGTTCCAAGTCTCAAAATTTGCAGGGAGGCCTGGACAGCAGCATTCCAAAGAATCCAAAAACAATTTGCGGAAATTCCACTCGGTTCAAGACTTATTAAAATAATTAATTATTTTAATGGAGACCCTAAGTCCCAACTTAGGAAAATGAAATAATTAAAGGGTATTATTAAGTCGGAGTGTGAATCTACTAGAAAACATGGATCAAGTCAAGATTTAATATTAGCCATTGATTAATCTTTTAATCTGGGTCGTTGGCTCTCCAACAGGAAGATTATAAAAGAAGGCTCGAGGGTCACTTGGAAAACAAGCCAGGAACACACTCAGTACCCGAAGGAGATCCATTCCGATGTAGAATTTGATCTCAGTGGGAGAGTTGCAGGGTGAGAAGTTGTCGGAGCAGAAAGAGGATTTCAGGGGTGATCGAGATCAGGGTCGGAGAGCAGTAGTCGGTCACTGGAGGCAGCTTGAGGCTGCAGCGTAGAGACCCCACGCAGTCTCCACGCAGTCTAGCATTGGGACTGCGCAGAGAATCATGCAAACTGACACAGGGGCTTGCAGGGGATGTTCTGGGTGTCAGAAAATTGTCTGAGTAAGCTAGATATTTAGTCTCAGTTGGTTCAGAATTTATCTGCTGAATATTTTCCCTATAAAGATATCATTTGCTGAATAATTAATAAAACCCTCATCTACTGCACTGGTTTTCCCACATTTGTTTTTTCCAGGGAAAATTTTCCGAAAATAATTGTGTACATGTGATTGATTCTTGTGCTTATGTTCTCTACTATTAAATTCTCTGCATATATAATTGTGAATGTTGCAGTAGCATTTATTTCGATATTTGCCGGAAGATTTTTGAATAATAACTTATTGAAATAATAAGTAGGAGAACTGAATCTATCACTGCAACTGTTTATAATTTTCACTTGGTATCAGAGCTAGAGATGAATAACAGAGAGGGGGCATCTATCAGTGAATGAAGATCTACTGTTGTAGCAACAACGCAGAAGGGTTCAGGAAATTCTCCAGGAGGGGGAAGAAGCACGATAGAACAGATGGATCACGATGTATCTGTATTGGCATCCAGACTAGAGGAATATTTTTCTTGTGTATCAAGCACTACGTCCTCAAATGTCTGGTATATTGACAGCGGAGCCTTTGCTCACATGACGGGAGTACGGGACTGTTTTTCTGACTACCAGGAAGAGCAAATGAATTTCAAAATAACTATGGGTAATAAAGCAAATTGCACTCCCATTGGGAGAGGTACCGTAGTTTTTCAGACCGAGGCAAGGAACAGAATCCGGGCCACTAATGTACTGCATGTACCTGGTTTGGGGATGAATCTACTCTCAGTGTCATAGCTTCAAAACCGAGGATATGACATCTACTTTATTGGCAATAGAGTCTACGTCAAGCACCCCAGTTGGAATAAGAAGGCAAAAATTGGGGTAAGAAGCAACAAACTGTACAAGCTGCAGCTTGATTCCCTAATGGCACTAGTTGGCAGCGCAGATGAAACAGATTTGAATGAGCTATGGCATAGAAGAATGGGGCACTTGCATGATGGGGCGTTGAGAACTCTCCAGAAGACTGTCACAGGTGTTCCAGAACTGAGCACCAAACGGGATGATGTATGCAAGGGGTGCGTATTGGGGAAATATGCCAAGGCAGCATATCACAAAAGCAACAATAGGGCCAAGGGTGTGTTGGATCTAATACACTCATATGTCTGCGGGCCAATGTCCACTAGATCTCTTAGTGGTGTTGAATATTTCATCACCTTCATTGATGACCATTCCAGGAAAACCTAGATCTACTTCTTGAAGACCAAGGAGGAAGTCTTCAGTCGATTTAAAGAGTTTAAGGCTCTGGTGGAAAATCTGACAGGGAAGTGGATCAAGGTATTGCGATCAGATAATGGAGGTGAATACATAGATAAATAATTCACTGGATTCTGCGCAAGGGAAGGCATCAAAAGAGAATGGACAAATCCATACAATCCGGAACAAAATGGAGTGGTAGAAAGGAAGAATCGGACTATTGTTGAAGGAACCAGAGCTATGCTGTATGACCAAGACATGCCCAAATTTCTATGGGCTAAAGCGTGTAATACAACTATCTACATTCATAATAGAACTTCTCACACTCCACTGGGAAAGATCACGCCAGAAATTGTCTTCACTGGCAGCAAGCCCGAAGTAAGTCACTTTAGGATCTTCGGCAGTACAGCTTACTGTCATGTACCCAGAGAGAAGAGGAAGAAGTTGGAGATGACTGCTGAGAAGGGGTATTTAGTAGGATACAATGATAATGCAAAGGCTTATCGCATCTACATTCCTGAGAGCAAGAACGTAGTGGTGCGAAGAGATGTGAAGTTCATGGAGGAGAAAGCCTTCAGAAGATCACGAGAGCTGCCTTCTGCTACGCAGTCAGAGGAAGAACCTCTGGTCTAGTCCCAACAACTAGTAGCAGAAAATTCATTTGCCTCTTCGAGGCATAGTGATCCAAAGGATGGGTCTCCCGAGGATTTGCAAGAAGGAGAGCCGGTAAATCCACCCACCACCAGTGGCAGAACGAGTAGGAAACTTTGACAAATTCTGAAGGATGCAAAGGATTTTGTCAGAATTCCCCGGAATGAGAAGAGATAGCGTAAGCAGCCTGAGAGGTATCAAGCCTTATTTGCTCAAGTCAAAGAACCTTCCAGTTTTCGGGAAGCAGCTCAGCACCAAGTGTGGGTTGACGCAATGGTGGAAGAGTACAGTTCCATCATGACAAATGATGTCTGGGAAGTGGTACCCAAACCACAAGAGAGATCAATTGTAGGATCCAGGTGGATCTACAAGATCAAGTATGCTGCAGAGGGCAGCATCGAGAAATTTAAAGCCAGGTTTGTGGCTAAGGGGTATGCTCAGAAAGAAGGAATAGACTATGAAGAAACCTTCGCCCAGGTAGCCAGATACACATCTATCAGGTCCATGATATCCCTTGTTGCGAAGAGGGGATGGGAAATTCACCAGATGGACGTCAAGATGGCATTCTTGAATGGTGTGATAGAAGAAGAAATATATATAGAACAACCGAAGGGTTTTGAGACACATGATCAGAAAACTCATGTGTGCAGATTGAAGAAAGCATTATATGGACTGAAGCAAGCTCCTAGAGTCTGGTATGGTCGAATTGATAGCTACTTGCAGAAGATGGGATTTGTCAAGAGTGATGCAGATCCCAATCTCTACTATCTGAGAGTAGGGAGTGAGCCATTGATACTGGTATTGTATGTGGATGATATGTTCTTAACATGATCATTAAGGCTCATCACAGATTACAAGAAGAATTTAGCTAAAGAATTTGACATGAAGGATTTGGGATGGATGCACTATTTTCTGGGGTTGGAAGTTTGGCAGTAGAATGGGGAGATCTTCCTTAGTCAAGGAAGATACACTACAGAGATTCTGAAGAGATTTCAGATGGAGGATTGTAGGCCCATGACCACTCCAATGATTACCAACTGGAGGTAAATCGACACGTTCGAAGATGATGAAGTTGATCCTACGCTATACAGACAACTCATAGGGTCATTGATATATCTGGTAAATACAAGGCCAGACATTTGTTATGTTGTTAATACCCTAAGTCAGTTCATGGTGGAACCGAAGAGGACACATAGGGCAGTAGTCAAACATGTTCTCAGGTACCTTTGAGGGATATTCAAGCTTGGATTGAAGTACACCTGTGACAATGATGTCAGGTTGAGTGGCTTCATTAATGCAAATTGGGCTGAACGTTCAGCTGATCGGAAGAGTACCAGTGGGTATTGTTCAGTCTGGTATCGAGAATGAATTCCTGGTGCAAGTACGAAACAGAAGTCCGTGGCACTGAGTTCAACAGAGGCAGAGTATATGGCAGCTAGCACAGCTTCGTGCGAAGCCATATGGCTTAGGAAATTGTTAGTAAATATACTCAAGGAGAAAATGGAAGCCACCAACATTTTATGTGATAATTAGAGTTGTATAAAGCTCTCTGAGAATCCTGTATTTTATGATAGGTCAAAACATATCAACATTCAATGTCACTTCATCAGGGGCTGTGTACAACGTGGAGCTGTTCAGTTGCAGTACACTCCAACAGGAGAACAGGTGGCAGACATCCTCACCAAGGCTCTGGGAAAGACAAAGTTTGTCTACTTCGTGCGAAGCCATATGTCTTAGGAAATTGTTAGTAAATCTACTCAAGGAGAAAATGGAAGCGACCAACATTTTATGTGATAATCAGAGTTGCATAAAGCTCTCTGAGAATCTTGTATTTCATGATAGGTCAAAACATATGGACATCCAATGTCACTTCATCAAGGACTATGTACAACGTGGAGCTGTTCAGTTGCAGTAGACTCCAACAGGAGAACGGGTGGCAGACATCCTCACCAAGGCTCTAGGAAAGACAAAGTTTGTCTACTTCAGAGATAATATGGGGATGATGAAGAATCCCTTCCAGTAGCAGGAATGGAGGATTTAGTATTCAGAGGGAGCTATGGTACAGATGCAGCAAGTGACACTGGAAGTGTCAAAGGCAGCAATACAGCGGGTAGCAGCGCATCAGATGGGGGGAGCAGAATCCTGAGATCAACAACGCAGAGGTTGCTTCAGAATCAGAGCAGCATGCATCAAGCATATTGTTGGAACACCTTCCTCGCTAAGAGGGAGTGTTGATTTTGGTAGCATCCTAAAGTGTTCCAAGTCTCAAACTTTGTAGGGAGGCTTGGAAAACAACATTCCAAAGAACCCAGAAACAATTTGTGGAAATTCCACTCGGTTCAAGACTTATTAAAATAATTAATTATTTTAATGGAGACCCTAAGTCCCAACTTAGGGAAATGAAATAATTAAAGGGTATTAATAAGTCAGAGTGTGAATCTTCTAGAAAACATGGATCAAATCAAGATTTAATCTTAGCCATTGATTATTCTTTTAATCTGGGTCGGGTGCTCTCCAACAGGAAGATTATAAAAGAAGGTTTGAGGGTCACTTGGAAAACAAGTCGGGCACACACTCAGTACCCGAAGGAGATCCATTATGATGTAGAATTCGATCTCAGTGGGAGAGTTGCAGGGCGAGAAGTTGCAGGAGAAGAAGGAGGAGGTCAGGGGTGATCGAGATCAGGGTCGAAGAGTAGCAGTGGGTCACTGGAGGCAGCTTGAGGCTGCAGCGCAGAGACCGCACGCAGTCTCCACACAGATTCACGCAGTCCAACATTGGGACTGCATAGAGAATCACGCAAACTGACGCAGGGGCTTGCAGGGGTTCTTTTGGTTGTCAGAAAATTGTTCGAGTAAGATGGATATTCAGTTTCAGGTGGTTCAGAATTTATCTGCCGAATATTTTCCCTGTAAAGATATCATTTGCTGAAGAATTAATAAAACCCTCATCTGCTGCACTGATTTTCCCACATTGGGTTTTTTCGGGGACAATTGTCCAAAAATAACTGTGTACATGTGATTGATTTTTGTGATTATGTTCTCTGCTGTTTATTTCTCTGCATATATAATTGTGAATGTTGCAGTAGTATTTATTTTGATATTTGCCAGAAGATTTTTGAATAATAACTTATTGAAATAATAAGTAGGAGACATAAATCTATCACTACAATTGTTTGTAATTTTCATGGTTTTATAGCAAGGCCTTGGAGCATTCTCTAGCTACTTCATACACATGAAATTTGATTATATTTATGACCAGAAGACAACCCTATTAAACATCAAGAAGAAGTCTATCTATAATAAAATCTTGCTCATGAAACCTATGAAGCAAGTACAACAAAAATACATTTTATCTTTGTTTTCTTCTTTACATAAATACATAATTACATAGTCAATATGAATACCGATCCTAATTACACTTTTCAACACAGTCCTCCATCTAGAACCTCTTCAAGATCTCTGTAGTGTATCTTCCTTGCCAAGGAAAATTTCTCCCTTCTGCTGCCAAACCTCCAAACCAAGAAAATAGTGCATCTGCCCCAGATCATTCATGTCGAATTCGGTAGCCAGATTCTCCTTGCAGTCTTTGATGAGATTAGATGATCCAGTCTGGAACAGATCATCTACATGTAATACCAAGATTAGCGGCTCATCCGCTATTCTCAGATAGTAGAGGTTGGGATATGCGTCACTCTTGACGAATCCCATATTCTGCAGGTAGCTATCAATTCGCCCATACCATGCTCTGGGGGTTTTTTTTAATCTGTGCAGGGCTTTCTTAAGCCTGCATACATGAGTCTTCTGCTCATGTGTCTCAAAGCCCTCTAGCTATTCTATGTACACTTCCTCTTCTATCACCCCATTCAAGAACATTGTCTTGACATCCATCTGGTGAATCTCCCATCCCATCTGCACTGCGAGAGAGATGACGGATCTGATTGAAGTGTACCGAGCTACAGGGACGAAGGTTTCTTCATAGTCGATCCCTTCTTTCTGTGCATACCCCTCAGCCACAAACCTGGCTTTGAACTTCTCTATGCTGCCATTTGCAACATACTTGATCTTGTAGATCCACTTTGATCCTACAACCGATCTGTTCTAAGGTCTAGGGATTACTTCCCACACATTGTTCGTCATGATGGAGATATACTCCTCCAACATGGCATCTACCCACACCTGATGTTGAGCTGCCTCTCGAAAACTAGAGGGTTCTTCGACCTGTGCTACCAGTGCATGGTACCTGTCAGGTTTCCTACGTACCCTCTTCCCATCTCTAGGGGCTCCAACAAATTCTTCTACATCCCTTAGAATTTGTTGGAGCTATTTTCTTGTTCTTCCACTGGTAGTGGGTGGATTTGTCGACTCTCCGGCTTGCTCTTCTTAGGAAGAAATTTTCTCAGAATCCTTGTGCCGTGGAGCCATCCTCTGTAGGCCGTTAAGGCTGTACTAGTGGATCCTCCTCAACCTGCGTATCTGTAGCCATTTCTCGAGATCTTCTGAAGGCTCTCTCCTCCATGAATTTCATGTCCCACCTTACTACGATCTTCCTGTTTTCTGGAATATAGATGCGATATGCCTTCACATTTTCACTATATCCTACAAGATATCCCTTCTCCACAGTCTGATCCAAGTTCTTCCTCTTCTCATCGGGTACGTGGCAATACGCTATACTGCCAAATATCCCGATATGGCTCACCTAAGGCTTGCTGCCTGTGAATACACTCTCAGGGGCCACCTTCCCCAATGCTCTATGGGGCACCCTGTTTTGCACATACACTATTGTATTGCAGGCTTCTGCCCACAAAAATTTGGGCATGTCTTGGTCATATAGAATCTCCCTTGCAACTTCTACAATGGTGCTGTTCTTCCTTTCTACAACTCCAAACTGCTTTGGATTGTATGGATCTGTCCATTCTCTCTTGATGCCTTCCTTTGCGCAGAAACTTGTGAAGTCTTTATCAATATATTCTCCACCATTGTCTGATCGCAACTTCTTAATCTTTTTTCCGGTCATATTTTCTACTAAGGCCTTGAATTCTTTGAATCACTCAAAGACTTCATCTTTGGTTTTAAGAAAGTAGGTCCATGTTTTTTGGGAATGTTCATCAATAAAGGTAAGAAAATACTTTGCACCACTGAGAGCAGTCATGGACATTGGCCTGCAGATGTCTGAGTGTATCAACTCCAGTACACTCTTGGCCCTACTGCTGCTTCTTGGAAATTCTGCCTTGGCATACTTCCCTAGTACGTATCCCCTGCAGACCTCATCTTTCCTTATGCTGAGTTCTAGAGCTCCCATGACAGTCTTCTTGAGGATCTTCAAGGCTCCATGATGTAAATGCCCCATTCTTCTATGACATAATTCATTCAGATCTCTTTCATATGTACCGCCGATTAGTTCCATTGGAGACACGAGCTGAAGCTTATACAACTTATGGCTCCTTAATTCAATTTGTGCCTTCCTTTTCCAGCTAGGATGTTTGACATAATTTTATTTCTCATAAAGTATACATCGTAACCCTTGTTCTGGAGGTGAGACACGGAGAGTAAGTTCATCCCCAATCCTCGTACATGCAATACATTTGTCACCCGAAGCTTGTTCCCAGTTTCTATCTGAAATATTATGGTTCCTCTACAAACGGGGGTACATTTTTCCTTGTTTCCCATCGTGATCTGAAAGTTCATCTGCTCTTCTTGGTAGCTCAAAAAACATTCTCGAACTCCTGTCATGTGAGCAGATTCTCCACTGCCAATATACCAGACTCCTGGAGAGGTCGTGCTTGACACACACGCGAAATCCTCTTCTAGTCTAGACACCAGAACTGACATGTCATGATCCCTCTATTTCTCCATGTGTTCTGGAGGACTGCGTGAGCCCTTCCAAGTTGCTGCTACACCTAAGTCAGATCTCAATTCCATTGCAGAACCTCCTCTTCTGTCTTTTGCCTTTAGCTCTGATACCATGTGAATTTTTCTATCTAAAAATACTACTGCAGTGATTGATTTATTTCGATTACTTATTTATAATAAGTTATTTACATATGCTTCAGTAAATTTTGAAATAAATACAGCAGCAGTATTCACTTTAATCTTAAAGCAGAAGAACAAATAGAACAATCATAACACAATAGAAAGAACCACATGAACACATTTATTTTTGGACAATTGTCCCCGGAAAAACCCAATGTGGGAAAACCGGTGCAGTAGATGAGGGTTTATATTAATCTTTAGCAGTGAAAAGATCGTTTACAGAATATATGATGAGCATATCTTTTAGCATACACCTGAGATGAAGTTTCGGGACACTCCGGAAGAATTCTCAACACACGAGAGGTCCTCCTCTTCCCTTTTCATCACTCTGCGTGGCCCCTCTGCGCAGTCACTGCACTGGACTGCGTAAGTCTACGTGGAGAACTAGTGATGTTGCTCAGCGCTACCTCCCATTCGTCTTCTGCCTGTCTTCTCTTCGTCTCTACTGGCTTCTCCCTCCTCCTTAATCTCAGCAACCCAACCTCTACAACCTCTCCCTCTGAAATCAAATTCTCTTACTTCAGAATCAATTTCCTTCGGGTACTAAGAATGTGACCGGCTTACTTTCCAAATGACCCTCAAGCCTTCTCTTATAGTCTTCTCGCTGATGAATCAATGACCCAGATTATATCCTTAATCAATAGCTCAGATTAAATATGACTTGATCTTTGTTTTCTAGAAGATTCACACTCTGATTTATTAATAGCCTTTAATTATTTAATTTCCCTAAGTTTATACTTAGGGATCACTTTAATTATTTTAATAAAGCAAGATCTGAGTGGAATTTCCACAAACAATTAATGGGTTCTCTGGAATACTATTGTCCAAGCCTCTCAAAATTTGAGACCTGGAACACTTCCCGATGCTATAAAATCAACACTTAGTACATCAATATTTTGTCCAACATGTCTTCTCTGCTTAAGTGATGACACCAACCAGTGAATCTAGCAACTTTTGTCTTGGATATGAAAGTAATAAATTTCCATCAACCCTTAAGACAATCATTTTCTTCAAACTACTTACTTCAAGGAGATAGGTTGGCTTGCAATGCAATTCGTCTAAATCTCAAAGTCCTTTTATTATGTATAGAATAGAAGTTTCTTGTGTTAGTTTTTGTAGCATTGGATGTGTTCTAGCCACGAAACTTTTTGGAGAGGCTCAAATACATGAAATCTCCAAAAGCCAGAAATAGTTTCTAGAAATTCCGCCTAGAAGTGCCTCAATTAGATTATTAACCAATTTTTAAATATTTCCTACCTCTAAACTTAGGGAATATGGTTAATTGATCATTGTTAATTGAGATAAGGTGAGAATAGCCTAGAAACTCACATTGATCGACTCTAAGATGATCCTATCTATTTATTAAGTTTTAATATTGGTTGTTGCTACTCCAACAGAGGATTATAAGAGGAGGTCGATATGGTGATGGAGAAAACACTTTAGCAGTTATATTTTAGTGGCAGATCGATTTCCAGAGTAGTAGTAATCAGTTTTCGGAGAGAGATTCAAAGAGATCGAAGTAGTGAGAGAGGGGCAGAGATAGTGAGGCTGGAGGAGGCATTCCAGATCTAGTGAGTGCATTTGTAGAGAGGAAAAAGAGCTACAGAGAGGCTGATGTTGGGGCAACATAGTAGTCTCTAGAGGCAAATCGAATTTTTGGGGAGGAGAGATGTTTTCAGTTCCATAGGTCGAGAAGAAGTCCCAGAGTGCTAGAGAAGCATCTTTCCAGTCAGCAGAAGGCAGAACAACTTCATCAGAGATTAGTTTGAGGCTAGACATCCAACAAGCTATGCAGAGCAATGCAAAGGCTGACGCAGAGGGTCAGAGGGTCGTATTTCTGAAGGCAAGCCCCGTCAGGAGATTGCCTATGGGGTGAGGAAAATTTATCACTAGATTTCTTCTAGTATTTTTCACTGTAGGATTGTCAGTATTTCGGCATCCAGTTGTATTCAGATTTTCTCACTGCTGCATAGTAGTAAAATCCTCAACTGCTCACTAGTTTTCCCGTGTTTGGTTTTTCCGAGGAATTTTGTCCAAAAGTAATTGTGTTAATTTTATGTGTGTGTGCTAGAATTTCTTCCAGCGTTTATTCTTCTACAGTTTTATTTGTGTAGATTGCAGTGTGATTTATTCAATATTTTTCATAGCAAACAACAAAATAAATTGTTAAATTAAATTAACAATTAGGAGAATAATTTCCAGTTGCTACAATAGGATTCCGACTTGGAATTTTCACATGGTATCAGAGCGCAATTGATCAGTCGAAGAGCTCATAAGCGAAAGGAAGGAATTTCTATGTTCAGTGTGGGAAATAGATCGAAATTCCCAAGGGCAGCAGGCCGAGTTACTTGAGGAGATTCGATTTTTCTGAGTGAGGGGCAAAAAAATCCGATCTCTCCAGATCGAGTGAGTCTAGAAGCAGAGGGAGCAACTCAATATTTTTTGTTGGGTAGATCTCTAGATGGACGCAAAGGATTTTTGCAGCAGTTGCTAGAGTAGAACCTATGTTGGGTGGAATAAGAGTACACAAAGAGGGAAAATTTTGCTTAGGGAACTTCTAGTCTCGGAAGTTCAAATTTCCAGTTGCAGATCAGCAGTAGCACCTAGTAGAGCCACGCATTCCAAGAGGGAGTGCGAGTAGCATAGCAGCAGTCGAGCACAGGGAAAGAGGGAGTTTTCAATATTTTTTTTAGAGATGGCCACTGTTGGACTTAGAGATCAAGACAAGTTGGATGGTGCTTCCAAATACGTCATCTAGAAGGCAAGGATCTCCATCCTTCTAGATGAATTTGGCTTGAAGGCATACATCGATAATGTGGTGGCGGTTCCCACGGATGCAAATCAGCTCAATGAGTAAAAAAGTAGATGGCACGGGCAAAGCGGTTGATCCTAGATGGAGTCTGGGATCATGTAGTCTCGCATATAGCTAGCAAGGATACTTCCAAGCAGATGTGGGATGCTCTCGCCACGTTGTATTAGGGTACTTCCGAGCAGCGAAAGTTGTACCACGAGGAGAAGCTGAGATGCATCCAGATGTAGAAAGGGGAAGGCATAGACCCCTTCCTTACCAGAATTCAGGAGGTCGGAGACCAACTGTCAATTGTTGCGGCAGTGCCTCAACCCACGGAGCTACTGTGATTAAATCTTAACCGCGTCTCTGAGGAGTGGTAGGTTTTTGTCCAAAGCATATTGGGCAGAGACACGCTATTAGGATGGGACAGGATGTGGGCTGATTTGCAGTAGGAGGAGTTGAGACGAGCTCTTTTGAAGAGCTCCATCAGTGGCAGTAGCAACAGGTAGAAGACGATGAAGGAGGAGGATAATGTGGCCCTTGCATCTAAAGGTCCCAGTTAGGGACAGGGGGAGCAGAGGAAGTAGAAGGACATGTCAATGGTTAAGTGCTTCAGATGTGGTGAGCTAGGCCACTACAGTACCCAGTGTCCTCTCAGGAATAAGGACAAGGAGGAGAAGCAAGACCAACAGGAAGCTTCAACAAAGATTGATAGGCTTTTCTCCAGGCTGGAGGAAGACTTCGCTATGTTCGTCGATATACCTCCAAGAGTGAGGTGGGGTGACCTGGTTTTGTAGCCCCAGAGCCCTACAAATGGGAGGGATCCTTGAGGAGTCCACCTATTGGATCAGTACCTGGCTACGAGGGCCCAAAGTGTTCAGTAGAAGGATGGACTAGTGTTAGTTGGTGCAGTTAGTACTAGAGTGGGTTCTGAGAGATAGTTGCAGGTGCTAGCAGCAGTGAGATGTTGGGGAGCGTAGTTTAGAGTTGACACCAGTGCAGTTGGCACATTGCAGAGTCAGTAGCAGCGCAAAGTCTTCAGTAGATAGTGCAGAGGCTAGTAGCAGACATGACTTAGATGACAGATGCATCATACTGAACACAATTGGTTCAATTTTGGATGTTTTTCAGTTGCAGATGTTGCAATAGCAACAACAACAAAGTTGCAGTGCAGATTCAGTTTTGGCAGCACTTCAACAAGGTCAGCAGTGACACAGAGGCAACGCATATTAGAGTTACGCAGTGGTTGGTGAGTAGCAGTAGCAAGACATCAGCAACGTGACAGGAGATGATGCAGAGATAGGGTGTTGTGGCAGCAAGTGCAGCACTAGAACACATTCCTCGCTAAGAGGGAGTGTTATTTTTTGTAGCATTGGATGTGTTCTAGCCATGAAAGTTTGTAGAGAGGCTACAATACATGATATATCCAAAACCCATAAATCGTTTCAAGAAATTCCGCCTAGAAGTGTCTCAATTAGATTATTAACCAATTTTTAAATATTTCCTAAGTCTAAACTTAGGGTATATGCTTAATTAATTAGTATTAATTGAGATAAGGCGAGAATAATCTATAAACTCACACAGATCGACTCCAGGATGATCCTATCCATTGATTAAGTTTTAATCTTGGTCGTTGGTGCTCCAACATAGAATTATAATAGGAGGTCGATGCGGTGATGGAGAAAACACTTCAACAGTTCAATTTCATTGGCAGATTGATTTCCAGAGTAGTAATAGTCAGTTGCCGGAGAGATATTCAAAAGAGCCACAGAGAGTCTGACATTGGGGCAGCGTAGTAGTCTCTAGAGGCAAATCAATTTGCTGTGAATGAGAGGCGTTTTTAGTTCCAGAGGCCGAGAAGGAGTCCCAGAGTGTCGGAGAAGCATCTTTAAAGTCAGCCGAAGGTAAAACGAATTCAACAAAGATCATTCTAAGGCTAGACATCTAGCTAGCTATGCAAAGCAGTGCAAAGATCGACGCAGAGGGTCAGAGGGTCGTATTTCTGAAGGCAAGCCGTGCCGAGAGATTGCCTGTGGGGTGAGGAAAATTCCTCACTATATTTCTGCTAGTATTTTTCTCTGTAGAATTGCCAATATTTTGGCATCCAGTTGTACTTAGATTTTCTCACTGTTGCATAATAATAAAACCCTCAGCTACTACACTAATTTTCTCGCATTGGGTTTTTCCGGGAAGTTTTGTCCAAAAATAATTGTGTCAATTTTATGTGTGCTCTATAATTTCTTCTAGCGTTTATTCTTTCACATTTTATTTGTGTAGATTGCAGTGTGATTTATTCAGTATTTGTCGTCGAAATCAAAAAATAAATTGTTAAAATAAATTAACAATTAGGAGAATCAGTTGTTGCAATAGGATTTCGGTTTGGAATTTTCACATCTTGAGGATTCGTCTTGCTTTTTGAGACTTCACAAGATTCTATTATCAAGGCTTCTTTGCTTCGGGATTATAAAAACTTAGCATATTTTCAATGCTTGAGGCTATTCATCCTTTCATTAATGGTTTTGAGGTCTTGTGGTTTTGAACAAGTATAAGACTTGAATTGAGGCAATTAAACTAAAATGTACTGAAGTTCTTTTCCGTTCTCTTGATCTGAGGTCAGAATTTTTCTAAGGCATATGCTTTGAGGTATGAGATAGTACCTCGAATTATTTGTCAATCTGAAACTATGGATTGAGAATGTTTGACCAACTTCTGGCCTCAGACCTTATTGTATATAATGATAAAACCCTATAACTTTGTAGTGCCATATCCGCATCAACAAAGAGTATTGTCTTTAAAGCAAGTGTAAGATAAACACCAAAGCATAGGATTGCTATTATTCTTGTTGCATGTTGGTGATAATGACCATCATTGTGATGATACCCTTCTTTTGGAGACATCTGTGACTAGAATTGTTTATACTTCTGCAAATAGGTAGACACAAATTTTGTTTCTTTTTTAATTTTATCATGACTTGGTGTCATACCTATTTCTTCACAAAATCACTTGGAAACACGTAACTAGTTCACTCAATATTCTTATTAGCTTCAAAACGGAACTTCTTTAAACCATACATTTGACCTGTGACTTACTTCAATATGACACCTTCATATTAAACTTGTTGCACCCATTTTGTCACAAGTCCAAGGAAGTAGTTGTAAAAAAAAATTTTGAAGTTCAAAATCATTAGCCATCCATCTGTCATGTCATTGTAAAATCCAAATTCTGCAAGTTTTAATGTAAATGATGCTAGTACGATCATGTAATTATGTAACAACCTAGGCAAGCCTATGATTTTGGTGACGAATTTCATCCTAGGAGGTTTTTTAACCTCACCGATTGTCTGTGTTTCTAAACACCGCTAATCAGAAGAGTTTTTCCCCTCCAGCTTAAACCCCAAAGCTAGGGTGAAATTTATTGAAAAAGTCTTAGGTGACTCCTAGTGTTTTTAGTGGAGTCTATTGTAAAAGTGATTTGGGAATAATTTAAGCTAGTTGGCTAAATTATTTTATTACAGATCACTTGGTCTATTAGATCATATTGTGTCGCGGAATTGGGTAATTATTTGAGGGTCTATAACGAACGAGTATTCCCCCCCTTTAAGAGTTGAATTATTGTAATATCTGATGTAAAAATATTTTAGTGCACGGTCGCTTACAATCAAACACCATGGCTAGAACATTTGAGAGTGGAAAGAATAATTAATCCCCTAATGTGTCAATCAATTAATTTTTCTAGAAAAAATTAAATTAAATCATAAGCTAGAAAATTAAATAATTTAGAGTCAAAAATTAAATTTCAGAGAAATTAATTTCTCCGAGTGGAAAATGACCAAAACATGTGTGGTTCAAAAAGAAGTTAATTTTTGGAGGTCCCCTAGCAAGGAAAAAATGGATTTTTTAAGAAAAATTAGGCCCTTGGACCTTGGTGGTTAAGTCAAAGTCAAATTTTTAAGGAAATTAATCTAAAATAATTATTTTTGAATTAATAAAAAATGGTTTTTGTGAGAAATTCGAAAATTCTTCAATAAGCAAAGATTAAAATTTGATAAATTATTATCAACGGTCGATATTATTTTGACAGGGATCAAGCCAACTAGTCATTATTTTCCACTTGGAGGGATTTATCTATAAATAGAAGGCATTTTGCTTTCTATTCATCATGATCTTTGGTATGATATAATTTTGTAAATGTTGGTGTGAAGCCACTTTTCTGTTGGAAGGTTTGAAATTCATAATAACATACTTTGGGGTACAGTTCATGCTTTCTTTGTCTCATTGATCTGTGGTATGTGGTGATATGTGCTTTCCTACATTGTACTTCAATATTATATGAATTGTTATTTAATTTATAGACGATAGGAACATTCTATTGGTAAGTTTTAGGCTTATCTTAGGTGATCCGATTCATTGTATGATCTAACCATTTTTCTTAAGAGATATAAAGAGTTTGCAGGTTCCTCGACCCTTGGGCTCCAAGTTCATAGACTATGGGCATAGACTAACCTTGTTTGGATCTGAGAAAATTATGTGATTTTCTTACTTTTCTGAGGCCGTGGTTAATATCTATCTTTTGAAATACATCTAACCATTGTCATTATTATAAAAAATATTCTTCAAAAAAGCTTTCAAGCATTGTATATTTTTATATTTGTAAATTAATTTTTGTATATAAATTTTCCTAACCCTTGTTTTGCAACAACTGGGATTTGGGGTTTACTTTCAAATTTTGTATGTATTGGGGTTTTGGGTATTTTATTTTCATTTGTGCAAGTGATATCTAAGCCATTTGAAGAAAATTTGTTGGGGTTTGAGCTAGATCTAGGCCCTTCAGGGTATGATCTAGTCTCTAAATTTTTTGCAGGACCAACATTAAGGAATTTTGCAGTCATTGAGCAAATTTGAAGATCTGAAGCAAATTCAATTTTTTTGCAAGGGTTCCAAATTTTTTAGGGCATCCAGGCCCAACATCCTCATTCTAGCCTAGCCGTTGCCCTTGGTTGGCTTAGTCGCAGCCCTAAAGGGCCACGTCCCCCTTGTTTTACCCATGTCGTGAGCCTTAGAGGCCTTGACCTCCTCTTCTAGTTGGTTGACAACCCTTTGAGGGATTGTCGTGGCCATTTTTAGGCCTTTTAGGCCTGGTCGTAGGCCCTAAAGGCCCTTGAGCTCCCCTTGAAACCCTTTCGTTGGCCATTTGGGCCTCCCTCTCCCCTTTTCTCAACCCTTTTCCTCTTCTCCGCTCCCTTTTTCCTCTTCTCGGCCTGCCTTCTCCCTCTCTGTCTGCCCTCGACCTTCATTTTTCTCCTCCCCACTGCCTTCTTCTCCCTCTATCTCCAAGTTGTAGCCCCTTAGGGCTTGCGACAAGCCTCTAAGGTATCCTCATCTTAGGCTGCAACCCCTCTAGGGCTTGCGGCAGGCCTCTTGGGCCTTCCCACCTTAACGCGGACCTATTTAGGCCTTGTTTTCTTGTGTTTTTTCTTTCCTCCTGTCATTTGTCTTTGTGGGTGACCATTTATGTAATGACCCAACTAGAATTATATGGAACATAGAAATATTAGCATGCATATGAGACTTGCATATGATAGCTACATATGCATGTATCACGTGTACTGCACTAGTACATGCACTAATCAATTATTAAAAAATCTCAGGATAGAGTAATGAGTGAATTATTGAAAGTATTGAGTAAATACCTAACTCACCAGAATATAATGAATGTATTGTAAAGCAAAAGTTATACCTACCACTATCATAATATAAAATAATATTTTGTTCAAAGGAAAGTAAAAGCATTGACTTATGCAAATAAATGATGATATTTTAAAAATCCAAGATATTTATTAAATAATAATATTTTAATAAATCTATAAGATATTTTAGAAATCCAAGATATTTATTAAATAATAATATTTTAATAAATCTAAGATATTTTAGAAATCCAAGATATTTATTAAATAATCATATTTTAATATAAACTCAAGATATTTTAAAAAGAAGATATTTTACTAAATATCTTGAAAAGATATTTGACTAAGATATTTTAATAAATATCTAAAAAAGATATTTGACTAAAATATTTTAATAAATATCTTGAAAAGATATTTGACTAAGATATTTATTAAAGGAGGATATTTTAATAAATATCTTAGGGGATTTGTGTATAAAAGGAAAAGGAGGGGGGGAGGGGACTTGATGGGCATGGGTCAGTGAGGTGGGTAAACTGACCCGGATGTTGTCAGAGGAGTTCTAACTATGGGAGACATGAGAAGTGAGTTCTAACAGAGTCATGGAGTGATCTCAATTGTTATTGGAGTTTTGGGCACAGGGGCTAAAAGACTTGTCTTCTGGATCTGGGGACCAGAGATGTTGACCTCAGATAGGCTGGTAGGAAAATGGTGGTTTGATAACGGGAGCTGGAGCCATGGCGGATCAGAAACATCCTCAAACACAGTTCCAGGCAAGTATTAAATAGTTAATTGATATATATTCTGCTTCAAAAATCTCACTCTGGATTGTGTAGTATCAATTTTGTTAATGATGGTTAAATTCTGAAAGTTAAGGTCCTTACACATGGTATCGGAGCATAGTTTCAGACCCTATGGATCTTAAGGTATTTTGATCATTTATTTTTGGTTTTCAAGCTTGTATTGCCTCCTCTCCTCATATATATACATAGTTCTAGGCATACAATACCAGAATAAAAACATGCCGAGGAAGTCTTTTGAATACTAAGCATTTTTGTGAAGTCTCTAGGAGTAATATGTATCTTGTGCATAAACCGAAGTCAATGGTAATCATTTTTGTGGCTCGTTTCTTTAAGAGAAGTCTGAAGTCTGGAATAGATTACCTGTACAAGTAAATTGAACCTATGGTGTCACCTATAGCTGAAGTCTGAACCTATGATAAATTTTGTGACAGAGTTGAGTTGGGTAATGAAGCTTGCGGTGTGCTACAACGCTGGGATTGTGGTAAACCCTGGCAATGAGTAGATGTGTGACAGCAAGAGATTGCTCATGACAGCAGTCATTTACTTGTGTTCCGGAGCAATTTAGAGAGGTAAAGATAATTGAAACAGTGAACACTAAACTTGTGAACAAGCCATGCCTTCTCAAAGGCACAAATGCCACTGTCAAGGTAAAACCAGCCCACTGTCAATTAAGATCGGTCCACAAAAGAGTAAGAAAACAGAGCAAGGATATGAGATGGAACACTCACAAACTTTTGTGATTAATATGTGATAATTTTTTTTAGTTTTTTTTGTTTCCTTGAACGTTATTATTGTCAATACTTGTGCAATCAATTACTTTAAATAATATTTCAGATCTGAGATAATATGATAATTTATAATATGTAACTGTGGGCAGATCCTGCAATGACAATTTGTCAGAAAAAATAAGTGCCAAAAACCCTTTCCAGAATCAATTAGGAAAATCTGCGAGTACGTGAAGGGTTAGACAATGAAATTCAATTATTTCAGCTATCCCAAAAATGCTTCAAATCTCAGCAGGTATAATCAAGATATTTCAATGATAGCCCACGCTTAAATATGGCATTGTCAACAACAGAAATCTATGCGCGAATCCTCCTAAAATGATAAGATCCCTTTTCTGCAAAAATACAAAGGTTAGCCCAGCGAAACATACAGTGACAATAAGTTAACCTCAATCAGCCAATCAAATTTAATTGCAAAATTACTTTGGTAAATACTGTTTGCTTTAGGTGTGAGAGGAACCCAGCCTCTTTGAGGCTCACGGCCATAGTGATTCAAAGCCTTCCCTCAAAGATAGATATGATAGAACCAGACTACAAATTTCCCAGAAAGGAGAGCTCGAATTCCTAGTATTTCACTGCAAAACCAAAATTCAATACAAAAAAAATATATATATATATTATTATTTGCAAAATATTTTATTAAAATTGTGATAATGATGTTTTAATTAATTAATTTTAAAAAATAAATAAAAAATAAAAAATAAATTTGCGAAATATTTTATCAAAATTTTGATAAGGATGTTTTAATTAATTTAAAAAAAATATTTATAAATAATGGGGATTTAGTTAGAATGAATCTATAGGGAAGGAGAGTTGATGGTTATTATAAAGGTATTATATGTAATAAGATATGGCTTGTTAGGGTTGATCCAGATAGATAAAAGTGGTAGTTGAGTTGACGACTGTATCTTGCTATTCTTTTTCTGGGAATCATAAGTTTTATTTTTCAATTAAACGAGTCACATAGACACCCGTCGATGTCATATTAGCATTTGTAAGGTTAGTCCCATGATAAAATTTTATTATTATTCGTATTATTGAGTCAGCTTCACATACCAGATCAAGACCCGTTGAGCCCATTGCTAATCCCAAAGAAGGACATGAACCGATAATGGGAAAGTATGTTGAATATTTTTAACCATAATAATTGAACATATATTTTCATAATAATTTATAAATATTTTGATATTAAGTTAAAATAATATATATATATCTATATATATATATATATTCAAGGCTGCTGAGGTGAGTTTTCACTATTTTTAGGAAGGGTTAAATTTAGAGGAATTATTGAATTATTTAACTAGGGGTTGATTTTCTTTTTATTTAATATCTATAATTATTGAGATTTTATGTTAAAATTGTGGTATAGTAATACAAACACAGTGACTCCACTCAGCACCAAGTCGAAAGTTTCCTCTCTATTGTGTATCGCCAAGACCTTTCTAATACATCGACTTGTGTACTTCTATTTTGAATCATATAAATTAAGAGAATCTGCGGACATGTAAAAAAAAAATCTATAACTGCATGTGAGCTTGAATTTACAAAATTGTATTTATTAATCTAAATTTTACATCAAATACTTATAGCCATGTTTAAAGAACCGTCATCAAATACTCAAGGAAATCATAGAATCAATGTTGTAGCCAACAATAATTAGGCAGCGCATCAGTCCATTGCTGTGGAATCTTTAGGTTCTATCATTGGAATAAAACTCAGAATTTTATTTGATACTGGTGCTATCGATGGTTTTATTTCATCATATGCATTAAATAGATGTGGGTTGGCAGCTTACAAGCAAAAAAATTTCAGACAAATAGAAATGGCTTCAGGAGAACTTCAATTCATAGATTTAAGTGTTGAGGAATCAAAGTTGATCTAGGGGTCAGTTCGATTAAAAGTACTAGGACGAATGATCACGATGGGAAATAACTTAGTTTCCAACTATTTTCCAAGATCTTGTGTTGATTCTTGGATATCACCACCTTATTTTCATAAATATAGCAACAATCCTAATATAACCGAAGGTGTATTACTCCGAGTCATCCTTGATAAATTACCCAAATTATTCAGTGTTATGTAGTATTCAATGACAAGAAAAGTGGTTTTTCGACTTTTGGAAGAAATTAAAGCTTGTAACAATCATAATAAAATGAAATTTTATATAATTTGATATTCAAAAGCCATGAAGCCTGGGGTGATACATTTAATTAGAAGAGATGGGATAATTAATGTGAATGTAGGTATCAAAGACATATATCAATTGTTCATATTATGGGTCTTTGATAATACAAAGCATACGTTGTATTTTCAAAGCTCAATCCCACTCCATTGCTAAACCATTACTTTTGCTTTACATTCCATTCGACAAAGGAGTTGAGATAACTCATAAATATCAGCTGCAAATTTTTCCACAATGAAGTTTAAAATTTTGTATATCGTGCAAGTAAAGTTGTAGTACATTCAAATTATTATATTAAAATAAGTACATTGATCATTAGAATGGAAACTATCCTAATTATATTTATGAAATTGAAACATTCCATCCTTCAAGTGACGTTGAGATTTCCATATTTATATATCTTACTAGCTGATAACTATAACCATTGATTATGTGAATTCATGCAAATATCTTTTATACCACTTTTCTATGTTAATACTTTATTTACTATCCAAGTATATGCGTAAGTGGTTCAAGGAGTAGAGTGAAGGCTTAAATTAGTATAGCTGAATATTCACTAAATTGGACATTTTGAGATTCAACCATTATGTCGTTATTAAGATAGATAATTAGCCATTTACAACCGTAAGGGTATATCGATGTCCAAAACAAAATAATATGGCAACATAGCATTTCATGGAAAGAAAAACAATGTGGTTTATAAAAAAGAAATTAGGGACATTATGGCACTAAATAAGATGATTCATGGAAATTGTTTAGGCATATATAAAGATTAGTTGGCGGAGTTACTCCAAAGAAGTTAACTCTTGAAGAAAAGAAGAATGGTAATGAAAGCATAACTATTGACATTATGACAAGACCATTAGATGTGAAGCTACAACCACATATAACGATAAATCTAGTTGAGGTAAATTGATGGATGAAAGAAAAAACTAACTATTCAAGAAATGTGAGGAGAAATCGTGAGTAATCAACTTGAGAGTACAAGTATAGTCCTTTAAAGGTACACATCAAAACAAAACAAAATGGATGAAGCATATGTTAAGAGGGTAAGAAACCACCCTATAAGGTAGTAAACACACTATTAGAACAAGACGATACAGTTACCAAGAGAGTGCAGCGGAAAATTTCAAAGTTTGATCTCCATTGTTACCATAATATAATCAATATAGTGCCTAGGGAGGACGGGAAAAGAACAAAATGGCAAACTTCTGATGATGATAATAAATGATAGTTACCATAATCAACTTAGAATATTGAGATCGACAAAATAGCACCAAATGTGAGTAAGTGGAAGTCTCACAAAGCAACATAAGAAGTCAATGACATTAGATTAAAGGGTGAATCTATAATAAAATTAATCAATTGGAGAAAAGATTTACGTGCATAGCAACATCTATAATAGTTTCTCCCTCTAAAAGGAGAGTCACATTATAAAGTTTTCTTTAGGTGACTAACTATATCAATGGATTATAGACATCATGGATTACGATTAGGAAAATTCTATCATGTAATGCCTTAAAACCTAAAATGATAAATAGATTACATTCGATATCCACATTATTGAATTTATTTATAAGGTCTTACTCAAGTTGGCAAATAGTAATAACATTTCCAAGTGTAATAATTGTATGCATTAAGAGAAGAAAAGAAAACCATGATGACTAGAGGTGAGAAAACAAAGTCAATTTGATAATATGTTCTTTTTCAAATTGAAGTAGACATGGAATATTAGGAATATCTAGTATAAGGAAGTGAAGGGATGTTTTCTATCAAGAAGAATTTTCTTAAGGATATGAGCAACATGATTGGTAAGGGTCAAAGCAATGACCTGTAAGGAGTTGTGAACACTCCTAATTTGTTAAGAATAACAAGTGATAAACTGAGAAACTGGTTAAAGGTAAATATTAAGGATAATAATTATACAATGTTAGAAAAGAAAATACATTTGGTGATAAGATGAGGCCCAAGGACTAATTAGGAAACGATTAACATGAAGAATAAGGAGAGGGTATACCAGTGATGTGTTATGTGTTTGGATTAAATGAGTCAATATAATAGAAATGAAACAATGGTTTAAGGAATGATGGTAAAGCTCGTAATATCCTAGCTAGAGTTAAGACTCTAAATGGTGAAACTTGAAAGTAAAGATACTATATCAAAACTGTAACATACTAATAATGTAACTATGCATATCTTGTAAATTGTGAATTTCTTATTAAAAGGAGAAAATTATATGTTTGTCAACAATTGAAATCTTGTTGAAAACATGACACTTTTAGTAGACCAAGTATAATGAAAAGTGAATAATGAATTTTCAAGCAGTGACAAATTTTTTCTATGAAAATAAACCTCTCACTAAGGGATATTTAAAGTAGTCAATTAACTCTTCCTCCATCTCTAGCATAACCCTAATGATTAGCCCTGCAAAACCCTACTCCTTGGCTTCTAGAATTTTAGGCTGAATATGAGCTGGAATAACATGATAAAGAAGTTAATGTTATTATTATCTCTTTGGATCTAGATTACAGATCAAAGATAATTAGACTTAAAATACAAATAAATAATAAGAATTAAAAATTTGGTTGAATCCATATGTACTTTTGTGTTTTAGAGTTCTTAATCAACCTATATCAAGAAATTAGATCATGCTTCAACTAAACAATAAGTATTTTGTGTTTTTGTTTCAATTCATTTCGTTTCTATACATGCAAAGGATGAAGCATCCTTCCATTTAGATTTAGAGCCTCAACCTGTGACTTTTATAAGGTTAATCGGTTAATAGAGTATAGAAAATATGGGCTACATCCTTATTTGTATATCCGTGTTCGATTATTCTATGTGAAATTTATAACCGTGGGTTATATTTATAAGCATTTAAAAACTTGTTTTTGTATAATCTTACCTTATTTTGGATGGATACTTTAGACTGTCATTTTGTACTATGACATGTGAGAATATATTAATTGCTTAAACATTGCTGGTACATGGATACCAATATGAAGAAATTTTTGCTTAAACATTGTTGGTACAGGGATACTAATATAAATTATGAATTATGTTATGGATATAGTATCTATAATTTTACATATCCACATAAATTATGAGATATAAATAAAAGAGTGATTGCACTTGACTATTCAAGGTGAAAATAAATTTACAGACCTATTGAATAAACATAACCAAGTATGTTATATGAACTCAAAGATCAATATCGTAGATAGCAACGTATTTGGAATGTATAGAAATTGTTATATGGGTAACAATTTGCTTTGAACATATTGATACATATGTTATAATTTGTGGACAAATGTTTTACATCACAGATGATATCGTTACCAAACCGACCGCGTGATGACAAATCTCCAAGAACAATTGAGATGCACTGAGATTCCATGATAGGGTGTTAACCCTGGTCCTACTAGGAGGGGTGGAGGTGTTTTCCACCGTTTATCATCCAAAACCTGGAGTCATGGGAGGGCTGTGTGAGTCACGCTCCCCTAGACGTGTGATGATGACTGCCGGATGCCTACTGGTCAATCAGGTCGACGTAATTGACGCTGACACCCTTAAGGTTTGTGAATGGTTGGATCAATAAAACTGATGCCATGGCATATTCTTGTAGAGGTTGGATAGGATGGGAGCGGAAGAAATTAGGGAGGATAGGATGATTCTATAATAGTTTGGGAACATTGTTGGGTCAATACGTGACTACTAAATTTGTAAACCAATAAATGATCAAAACATAAATGTTAAAGTGTTCTCACACATTAAACAAAAATTCAATTATGGTACACCACCCTTATATGATTATACTAATCACTTATATAACTAATGATATACGACATAAAACTTAACTTCGGGATGAAGTTTTCTGAAGGAGGGGTGTATGTAATGATCCAACTCGAATTATATGGAACATAGAAATATTAGCATGCATATGAGCCTGCATATGATAGCTACATATGCATGTATCACGTGTACTACACTAGTACATGCACTAATCAATTATAAAAAAATATCAGTATAGAGTAATGACTAAATTATTGAAAGTATTGAGGAAATACCTAACTCACCAGAATATAATGAATGTATTGTAAAGTAAAAGTTATACCTACCACTATCATAATATAAACTAATATTTTGTTCAAAGGAAAATAAAAACATTGACTTATGCAAATAAATGATGATATTTTAATAAATCCAAGATATTTATTAAATAATAATATTTTAATAAATCTATAAGAAATTTTAGAAATCCAAGATATTTATTAAATAATAATATTTTAATAAATCTAAGATATTTTAGAAATCCAAGATATTTATTAAATAATAATATTTAAATAAATCTAAAGATATTTTAGAAATCCAATATATTTATTAAATAATAATATTGTAATATAAACTCTAAGATATTTTAATAAATATCTTGAAAATATATTTGACTAAGATATTTTAATAAATATCTTAGGGGATTTGTGTATAAAAGGAGAAGAGGGGGGGGGGGGTATTTGATGGGCATAGGTCAGTGAGGTGGGTAAATTGACCTAGATGCTGCCAGAGGAGTTCTAACTATGGGAGACATGAGCAGTGAGTTCTAACGGAGTCATGGAGTGATCTCGCTTGTTATTGGAGTTTTGGGCATGGGGGCTAGAAGACTTGTCTTCTGGATCTGGGGACCAGTGAGGTTGACCTCAGATAAGCTGGGAGGAAAATGGTGGTTTGGTAACGGGAACTGGAGCCATGGCAGATCAGGAACATTTTCAAACACGGTTCCAGGTAAGTATTAAACAGTCAATTGATATATATTTTGCTTCAAAAATCTCACTCTAGATTGTGTAGTATCAATTTTGTTAATGATGGTTAAATTCTGAAAGTTAAGGTCCTTGCACATGGGCATGGGTAGTGAGTGGTTAAATTCTAAAAGTTAAGGTCCTTACAACTTATTTTCTGGAATGATTCTTAGTGTGTTTCGTAGAGGTATTGGAGTTATTTTCATGTTTAAAGGTGTTCTAGTCACTGGAAGAATTTGGGGCTACAAGACTAGCCATCTCCTAGGCCTTGAGGAAAAGGGTTTGATCTCTAAACCCTATTTTTCTCACTATTTTTCTAAAACAACGTCAAATATCTCATAATAGTGGTAATAGAGACATTGAATCAACATAAAATTTACTCACACATGCTCTAACACATTGGTAAATCATTGCATGAATTGGACATTTTTGTTTGGGTGAAATTTCACATATTTCATTGACTGTGATAAGTTCACTAAAATTTGATCCTTAAAAATAGCATTTGCATCATTGATAGGCCTAATACATTGAGAATTTGATGATTTTAAAAGTGGCTTGGCATTTGGTTTCTATCACTTGCATTTGGCATCTCATTTTTGCATATAAAAGTGCTCTAAAACATAAGTAATCTACTGTTGTCATAAAGATCATTTATGTACTCATGTGGATGTTATTGGATCATAAGTAACATAAGCTTCTATTGTTCATGCTCTAATAATTCATCGTGGGAAGGAATTGTTTCATTGTCTGAAGTGCCATTGGATAAGAACACTAACATTGGTTGTCTTTTGTAGCTCCATAATTCCAAATTTACACTAATAAGCTCACTCTCTAAAGCACTTTAATCCTTTGTCATTGTTACATCACTTGTCTCTTGAGATATGATTGGCATTGCAGTAACTTGTTCTAATTTTTTTCAGCATTAAATCATCCATCTCTTAAGAGTTTAAAATCTAAATATTCTTAATTTAAAGATTGGTGAATCTAATAGAAATCACTTGGAAATTTTCTAATTGTTTAAGAGCATTATCTCTTTTGAGTAATAATCATTTTCTAGTTGTCCTGGATAAGTGTTTCATATTGTGGATCTTGTGATTATCTTGTCATTTACACTTCAGCAATTGTATCATGGTCATCTCTTGTATCTTGTTGACACATGTAAAACTTGGCACATATTCTTGTTGTTAAGATTATCTTTCCATTTCGCCAATTAAGTACTCTTGTCATAAGATAAGTATAACTAAGTACTTAAAATCACTAAACAATCTTAACTCAAGAAAATACTCATCCATCTTGCATCTCATCTTAGGAGCTAACTTTGCATTAATAATTTACCGCCAAGCATAAGCTTGGTTGATAGAAAATAGGAGCATCTTTCTCACCTAGCTAGAGGAGCCTAGCACCTCTTTAGTGCTTAACACGGTGACCTTGCAATCATCAAATCCACAGTCTCTGCAACACTGGAGGCAACAGGTGGTTAGTACCTAAGAGGAAGTATCATTAATCAAGCCTCTTCTTGCTTCCCCTTGGCCTCTTTCTCACAACCTACTCTAGAGAATAGCTTCAAAATATTTAAGAAGAAGGATACACCTAGAATAAGGACTTAATTAAAAGTAACCAAGATCCTTGCATCACACCTAAGTCTTAGGATTTTCATAGCATATAGGATAGTTAAGCATACAAGCAACGGTTGTTCATTCGGTCATTTGGTCCTTAATTGATTTAAAGCAAGTAAGTTGAATCCATAAGGCATTGGTCTCATTGATAATTAAATCTAATATTTAAAATCTTTCTAAATCAACCAAGTGGGTAGGTCATTCAATCGTGTCTCTGGAATCGTGGTTTCCAACTTGTCTCTCATTTCCATGTTCCATAGCGACTTCCCCCCATAGCCTGATGTTGGGAGACAACTAGATGTTAGTTTTTGTAGCATCGGATGTGTTCTAGCTACGAAACTTTGTGGAGAGGCTGGAATACATGATATCTCCAGAACCCATAAATCGTTTTTGGAAATTCTTTCTAGAAGTGAATTAAATTATTAACCAAACTTTTAATGTTTCCTAAGTCTAAACTTAAGAAAACAGGTTAATTAATCAATATTAATTAATTCAAGGCGAGAATAGTCTAGAAACTCGTACGGATCTATACAGAGATGATCCTAGCCATCAATTATGTTTTAATCTTGGCAGTTGGTGCTTCAACAATGGATTATAAGAGCAGGTCGATGTCGTGATGGAGAAGACACTTGAGAAGTTCGATTTCTTGGTAGATCAATTTCCAGAGTAGCAGCAGTCAGTTGTTGGATAGAGCCATAGATCGCAGCAGTGAGAGGGGCAGAGACATTCAGGCTAGAGGAAGTGATTCTAGATCCAACGAATGCATTTTCCAAGAGGTAGAAGAGCCACAGAGAGGCTGACGCAGGGATTGCGCAGCAAATTCTAGAGGCAAGTTCGATTTGATGTGAGGAAAAGACGTCTTCAATTCTAGATGTCGGGAAGGAGTCCCAGAGTGCCGAAGAAGCATCTTCCCAGTTAGCAGAGGGGAGAATGAATTCATCATGGAATAGTCTGAGGCTTGACGTCAAACAGGTTGCGCAGTGCAATGCAGAGGGTCAGAGGGCCGAGTTTATGAAGGTAAGTTGTGCCAGGAGTTTTCCTGTGAAGTGAGGAAAATTCCTCACTAGATTTTTACCGGTATTTTTTCTCTGTAGGATTTCCAGATTTTCAACATCCAATTGTAGTAATAATTTCTGTTGTGTAACCAGCTCCAAAAAGAGAAGAAAAGAGATATAAACGCCTTAGAAATAAGCCACTTCGAGGGGGCAACCTCCAATACATTACATAAATGAACAATTCTTGGATGATACAATTCACAAAACCTCCTTTCTATGTAAACAAGGTCCATGGGGCCATAATGTAATCCTAGTATGGGCAACAATGTAATCTAGCGAGACCTAACAATAATAATTTAAGGGCACAATAATAACAAAATGGGGGTTACAAGGGTACAATAATAACAATAAGGGGTTTACACTAACAATAATAAGGGGCTATACTAGTGATATAGGGACCTAACATGCCCCTCTCCTTCAAAAAAGTGTTGTCCTCAACACTTGGTGGCCTCAGGATGTACGTATAAAATTCTCATCCTCCCATGTAGAATCTTCAGTGGGTAAGTTCTTCCACTTGATGAGATACTCTGAAATTGATCGATTCCATAGCTGTCGAGTTCTTGTTTCCATGACCGCTTCAGGTTCCAATATGATTTTTCCTTCCTCATCAAGTTCTGGAAATATTGTTTGAACTGGAAGATTTTCACCTATAACCTTCTTTAAGCATGAAACATGGAAAACTGGATGTACTCGCGAAGAAGCAGGAAGCTCCAATTTGTATGCCATAGAACCAATCTTTTGCAACACCTTATAAGGACCATAGTACTTTGGTGATAATTTATTATCCTTCTTAGCTTGCTTGAGGGACATTTGTTTGTATGGTTGTAGCCGTAAAAATACCCAATCTCCTACATCAAAACTTCTCTCGCTGCGATATTGATCTGCTTGTTGTTTCATTCGATTTTGTGCCAAATTCGGGTTATCCTTTAAGAGTTGGAGAACTTCTTGCTGATGCTCGATGTGATCTTCCACTGCTTGAACCTTCGAATTTTCCCTTAAAGATGATGTGATGGATGGTGGATGATATCCATAAAGTGCCATAAATGGGCTCATTTTTGCTGCAGTATGGAAGGAAGTGTTATACCACCATTCGGCAAGAGGTAACCACTTGACCCATTGTGTTTGTTTATCAGATACAAAACAACGAAGATATCCTTCCAAACATTTATTTACTATCTCGGTTTGACCATCGGATTGAGGATGATAAGATGAGCTATGAGCTAATTGAGTACCCAAACAAGAAAATAACTCCGTCCAAAAATTTCCAGTAAAAATGGGATCTCTGTCGCTCACAATAACCCTTGGGTTTCCATGTAGCTTTTGAATTGTGTCCATAAATGTAGTAGCAATTGTACTTGCTTTAAATGGATGAGATAATGCACAAAAGTGTGCATACTTGGTAATTCTATCAACTACCACCATGATGACACTCTTTTCTTCGGACTTAGGTAAACCTGTGATAAAATCCATTGAAATCTCCTCCCAACGTTGACTTGGAATGGATAAAGGTTGTAGAAGTCCTGGGGTCTTAATTGTTTCCACTTTATTCTGCTGGCAAACCAAACATTCCGCCACAAACTTTCGAATATAAGATTTAAGGCCATCCCAAAAAAATTCTTTCTTCACCCTGTGGTAAGTTTTTAAAAATCCTGAGTGTCCTCCTAAAGGAGAAGTGTGCAATTCGAGAAGAATCTTTTGTTTTAGTTGGGAATTCTTACAAAGATATAAGCGATCTTTGTACCATAAGGAATCATTTTTCCAACTAAATGTATCGGATGTACTAGGATCTTGCTGCAACTTTTGAATGAGTGTCCATACATCTTTGTCCTTCTTCCATTCATCTCTTGCTTCGGTTATCCAATCTGGTTGGATAATAAAAATGGCACAAAGCAATGCTTCCACCTCTTCATTCTTTCTTGAGAGTGCATCTGCAACAACATTTAGCTTCCCTTTTTTGTAGATTATTTCAAAGTCATAACCCAACATCTTTGTGACCCATTTTCACTGCTCTTCTGAAGATAGTCTTTGTTCCAAAAAGTGTTTAAGACTATCATGATCAGTTTTTACCTTGAAGTGTCTTCCCATTAGGTAAGTTATCCATTTCTTTAGTGCATGCAGTATTGCTAACATTTCCTTCTCATAAATAGGTTTCTGTAAATACTTTCCTTTGATTGGACGACTTCCAAAAGCAATGGGTCTTCCTTCCTGCATTAAAACTGCACCAATTCCATTTCCTGAGGCATCACATTCCACAATAAAGGTTTTTGTGAAGTCTGGTGTAGCTAAGACCGGTGCTAGGCACATTGCCTCTTTAAGACGTTCAAAGGCCTTAGTTGCTTGAGGAGTCCATGAAAATGCATCTTTCTTCAATAATGTTGTTAGAGGTGCTGCTATTCTCCCATAATTCTTAACAAACTTGCGATAATACCTGTTAACCCGAGAAATCCTCGCAACTGCTTTATGGTTGTGGGGAATTTTCATTCCTTAATGGCTTTAATTTTGTTAGGGTCTACTTTAACACCCTCGTGAGATACAATATGACCCGGATATTCCACCTCTTGTACTCCAAAGAAACATTTGGATTTTTTTGCATATAATTGTTTCTCCTGCAATAGTTTGAGCACCCTGTCAACATGTTCAACATGATCCTTCCAAGACCTGCTGTAGATTAGTATATCATAAAAAAATACTAGCACAAATTTTCTAAGGAAGGGTTTGAAAAATGGAATTCATCAACCCTTGAAATGTAGAAGGTGCATTGGTAAGGCCAAAAGGCATGACCAAAAATTCATAATGACCCTCATGAGTTCGAAATGCTGTTTTTGGAATATCTTGAGTCTTCATTCTAATTTGATGATATCCTGAACGAAGATCCAACTTGGTAAAATAAATTGCTCCATGTAATTCATCCAATAATTCATCAATCACAGGAATGGGAAATTTGTCTTTAATGGTGAGCTTATTGAGCTCCCTGTAATCCGGACACATTCGCCATGATCCATCCTTCTTGTGTACCAATACTACAGGAGCAGAGAAAGAACTTTGACTAGGTTGAATTATACCCGCCTCTAACATTTCTGCAATCATACGTTCAATTTCGCTCTTTTGGACGTAAGGATATATATAAGGCCTGATGTTTGGAGGAACACTTCTGGAATCAAATGAATAGCATGATCATGATCACGAATAGGTGGGAGTCCTTTGGGAGTTTCAAACACCTTGGAATGATTGTCCAAGACTTGTTGGAGATCTGCAGAAATAGATGATTTTGATGTCAGAACTTCTAGTGAGCATAATTGTGCAATTACGCCTCTTTGTTCTTTCTTTAGAAGCTTTGTCATGACATTAGAGCTTATTATCCTTCCCAGATTCCCTTCAATACCCCGTAATTCGACTTCCTTTCCTTCTGAAAAAAATTTCAAGAAAAGTTCTTGAAAATTAAAAGCTACCGTCCCCAAAGATTGTAACCATTGTACTCCTAGTACAACATCATCACCTCCCATAGGAATGGAAAGCATTGGACTAGTCCATACATATTCCCCCATGGTTAGCTTGATATTATGGCATTTTCCAGAGCAATTTATAGTTCCTCCATTTGCAACCATCACTTGACATTCTGGTGCTGGGTATAGGAAACAATTTAATTCCTTGGCTACCTTATAATGAATAAAATTATGGGTGCTACCTGAATCAATCAACACTATTACCCTTTCTTCTTTATATGTCCTTCTATCTTGAGAGTTTGAGGAGTGGTAATTCCTGCCAGTGCATTACACGATATGGTCGGATTCATTTCTTCCTCTTCTAGGGGTGGTTCCTGGTGTATATCCTCTTCTTGTTCATTTTCTTCTTCTTCTTCACAATGTTGTGTAACCAGCTTCAAAAATAGAAGAAAAGAGATATAAACGCCTTAGAAATAAGCCACTTCGAGGGGGCAACCTCCAATACATTACATAAATGCACAATTCTTGGATGATACAAATGAACAAACCCTCCTTCTATATATAGGAGTCCATGGGGCCACAATGTAATCCTAGTGGGCCACAATGTAATCCTAGCCGACCTAACAATAATAATTTAAGGGCACAATAATAACAATATGGGGGTTACGGGGGTACAATAATAACAATAAGGGGGTTACAATAACAACAATAAGGGACAATACTAGTAATATAGGGACCTAACATGCCCCTCTCCTTCAAAAAAGTGTTGTCCTCAACGCTTGAGTAGCTCTGGGTGCTTCTGTATAAAATTCTCATCCTCCCATGTAGAATCTTCGGTGGGTAAGTTCTTCCACTTGATGAGATACTCTGAAATTGATCGATTCCGTAGTTGTCGAGTTCTTGTTTCCGTGACCGCTTCAGGTTCCAATATGATTTTTCCTTCCTCATCAAGTTCTGGAAATATTGTTTGAACTGGAAGATTTTCACCTATAACCTTCTTTAAGCATGAAACATGGAAAGCTGGATGTACTCGCGAAGAAGCAGGAAGCTCCAATTTGTATGCCATAGTACCAATCTTTTGCAACACCTTGTAAGGACCATAGTACTTTGGTGATAATTTATTATCCTTCTTAGCTTGTTTGAGGGACATTTGTTTGTATGGTTGTAGCCGTAAAAATACCCAATCTCCTACATCAAAACTTCTCTCGCTGCGATGTTGATCTGCCTGTTGTTTCATTCGATTTTTTGCCAAATTCAGGTTATCCTTTAAGAGTTGGAGAACTTCTTGCTGATGCTCGATGTGATCTTCCACTGCTTGAACCTTCGAATTTTCCCTTAAAGATGATGTGATGGATGGTGGATGATATCCATAAAGTTCCATAAATGGGGTCATTTTTGCTGCAGTATGGAAGGAAATGTTATACCACCATTCAGCGAGAGGTAACCACTTTACCCATTGTGTTTTTTTATCAGATACAAAACAACGAAGATATCCTTCCAAACATTTATTTACTATCTCAGTTTGACCATCAGATTGAGGATGATAAGATGAGCTATGAGCTAATTTAGTACCCAAGCAAGAAAATAACTCTGTCCAAAAATTTCCCGTAAAAATGGGATCTCTGTCGCTCACAATAACCCTTGGGCTTCCATGTAGCTTTTGAATTCTGTCCACAAATGTAGTAGCAACTGTGCTTGCTTTAAATGGATGAGATAATGCACAAAAGTGTGCATACTTGGTAAGTCTATCAACTACCACCATGATGACACTCTTTCCTTCGGACTTAGGTAAACCTGTGATAAAATCCATTGAAATCTCCTCCCAACGTTGACTTGGAATGGATAAAGGTTGTAGAAGTCCTGAGATCTTAATTGTCTCAACTTTATTCTGCTGGAAAACCAAACATTCCGCCACGAACTTTTGAATATCAGATTTAAGGCCATCCCAAAAAAATTCTTTCTTCACCCTCTGGTAAGTTTTTAAAAATGCTGAGTGTCCTCCTAAAGGAGAAGTGTGCAATTCCAAAAGAATCTTTTGTTTTAGTTGGGAATTCTTTCAAATATATAAGCGATCTTTGTACCATAAGGAATCATTTTTCCAACTAAATGTATCAGATGTACTAGGATCTTGCTGCAACTTTTGAATGAGTGTCCATACATCTTTGTCCTTCTTCCATTCATTGAGACTATCATGATCAGTTTTTACCTTGAAGTGTCTTCCCATTAGGTAAGTTCGCCATTTCTTTAGTGCATGCGGTATTGCTAACATTTCCTTCTCATAAATAGGTTTCTGTAAATACTTTCCTTTGATTGGACGACTTTCAAAAGCAATGGGTCTTCCTTCCTGCATTAAAGCTGCACCAATTCCATTTCCTGAGGCATCACATTCCACAATAAAGGTTTTTGTGAAGTCTGGCGTAGCTAAGACCGGTGCTAGGCACATTGCCTCTTTAAGATGTTCAAAGGCCTTAGTTGCTTCGGGAGTCCATGAAAATGCATCTTTCTTCAATAATGTTGTTAGAGGTGCTGCTATTCTTCCATAATTCTTAACAAACTTACGATAATAGCCTGTTAACCCGAGAAATCCTCGCAATTGCTTTATTGTCTTAGGGACTTTCCATTCCTTAATGGCTTTAATTTTGTTAGGGTCTACTTTAACACCCTCGTGGGATATAATATGACCCAGATATTCCACCTCTTGTACTCCAAAGAAACATTTGGATGCTTTTGCATATAATTGTTTCTCTTGCAATAGTTTGAGCACCCTGTCAACATGCTCAACATGATCCTTCCAAGACTTGCTATATATTAGTATATCATCAAAAAATACTAGCACAAATTTTCTAAGGAAGGGTTTGAAAATGGAATTCATCAACCCTTGAAATGTAGAAGGTGCATTGGTAAGGCCAAAAGGCATGACCAAAAATTCATAATGACCCTCATGAGTTCGAAATGCTGTTTTTGGAATATCTTCAGTCTTCATTCTTATTTGATGATATCCTGAACGAAGATCCAACTTGGTAAAATAAATTGCTCCATGTAATTCATCCAATAATTCATCAATCACAGGAATGGGAAATTTATCTTTAATGGTGAGCTTATTGAGCTCCCTATAATACGGACACATTCGCCATGATCCATCCTTCTTATGTACCAATACTACGGGAGCAGAGAAAGAACTTTGACTAGGTTGAATTATACCCGCCTCTAACATTTCTGCAATCATACGTTCAATTTCGCTCTTTTGGAAGTAAGGATATCTATAAGGCCTGATGTTTGGAGGAACACTTCCTGGAATCAAATGAATAGCATGATCTTGATCACGAATAGGTGGGAGTCCTTTGGGAGTTTCAAACACCTTGGAATGATTGTCCAAGACTTGTTGGAGATCTGCAGAAATAGATGATTTTGATGTTGGAACTTCTAGTGAGCATAATTGTGCAATTACGCCTCGTTGTTCTTTCTTTAGAAGCTTTGTCATGCCATTAGAGCTTATTATCCTTCCTGGCTTCCCTTGAATACCCCGTAGTTCGACTTCCTTTCCTTCTGAAAAGAATTTCAAGAAAAGTTCTTGAAAATTAAAAGCTACCGTCCCCAAAGATTGTAACCATTGTACTCCTAGTACAACATCGGCACCTCCCATAGGAATGGAAAGCATTGGACTAGTCAACACATATTCCCCCATGGTTAGCTTGATGTTATTGCATTTTCCAGAGCAATTTATAGTTCCTCCATTTGCAACCATCACTTGACATTCTGGTGTTGGGTATAGGAAACAATTTAATTCCTTGGCTACCTTACAATGAATAAAAATATGGGTGCTACCTGAATCAATCAACACTATTACCTTTTTCTTCTTGATTTGTCCTTCTATCTTGAGAGTTTGAGGAGTGGTAATTCCTGCCAGTGCATTACATGATATGGTCGGATTCATTTCTTCCTCTTCTAGGGCTGGTTTCTGGTGTATATCCTCTTCTTGTTCATTTTCTTCTTCCTCTTCACAATCTATGTAAAATAATTTCTTCTCAGCACACTTATGACCTTTAGTGTATTTGCTATCACAATTGTAGCAAAGCCCTTTTGCTCTTTTTTCTTCCAATTGTTGTGGTGTCAACCTTGTAGGTTGTGGAAATCTAGATGTAGCCACACTTCCTTCTTTATAGAATTGAGTAGTAGACTTCCTTGTTGCCATAATTTTACATTCAACTTTTCTTGCCAACTTGAATGCCTTCTCTAATGAATCAGGTTCCAGAACACGAACTTCATGTTGAATGTTATCCTTTAAACTGCCTAAGAAGAGATCAATCCTGTGGTCCTCTGAAATATCGGTTACCCTTATACTCAATTTTTGGAAGTCCTCAATGTGCTGCCCCACTAAACCCTTTTGTTTGAGATTTATCAATTGGGTAAAGAAGGTGTTGCTCTTTGTATCCTCATAATGTGCTATCATTTCCTCCCTAAAAATTGACCAAGTGACAATTTTTTTACGGGAGCAAAGCCATTGATACCATACAAATGTATTTTGTTCTAAATGTAAAGTTGCAATGCGTACCTTTTGTGTGTTTTGCACGTTATGGAGATCAAAATATTGCTCCATGTGTAGTATCCATGTTACAGGATCCTTTCCATCAAACTTCCTCATATCCATTTTTGGAATATGGTGGTTCTTCCCGCCAACATTCGAGTTTATGAAATCACAATTAACATTTATTTTGTTCTCATCAGGAGGTTCTTCTCCTATATTTCCGCCATTAGGAATCATTTATGGTTTTAAGCTTGTCATCAAGCCTTCCATGTATGCTTTTAGATCACTCTTCATGTTTTCCATGTTGTCTTTCATGTCATCCATCTTAGCTTCCACGCCATCCATCTTAGCTTCCACGCCATCCATTATGCCTTTCTTCAAACCGTCCATCTTCACTTCCATGCCTTCCATCTTAGCTTCCATGCCTGTCTTCAAACCATCCATCTTCACTTCCACGCCTTTCTTCAAAACCTCCATTTCATTTTTTGTTGCTTTTTGCGAGAGTGAAATTTGTTGCACTTGCTCTTGTAATTTTGATAGATCATGTTGCAATTCTTCATCTTCATGAGTCATAGTAGAGCCTTCTGAAGGCTTAATGGGTGTTGAATTCTTTTTAGGGGCCATTTTAGAATCCAATATTGATATCTATTCTACCAGATGCCCTTGGAATCAATTCAACTTGATTCTTCAAACAAGACTTATGCAATTCGGAAAAAAATACACACCTTTTACTAGCTTTGAGGAGCTCGATATTGAAATTGTATTATCTCTGTTATTTCAGATTTTCAATATCTGAAATTCAGCACTGAAGTAGCCCTCTGAATTATCTTTTTAATGCCACAGGTCTGACCTGATTTGGATTCTCCAAGACAAATTTGTGTCCAATCTCCCACAATGACCTAATTCTGGACTTAGAGCGAACTTGTACGACTTGCCACGTGTCACTGTTTTGTCCTTTGTCTCTGAAATTGATAGCCCAAAAACTTCAGTCTGTGTACTTGCGACCAATTTTTATGGCACTTCAATCTGAGGCCCAGAGAGAGAGTTATTGAAGTTTTCCCACGATCACCTCTTTGAGATGCAATTCAGGAGCCTGAAAAAGCACTACCTTCCACAGATCATATCTCCAAAAATATTGCGAACCAAGTTCTGAAATTTTTTGACAAATTTCCTCAGGATTTCAGCTTCGCACCATATGAATTTCAGACTCTGACCCTTCGTACAAAAAAATTTATAGCGCAAATTCCACGATGACCTGTTTATGAGCCTGAAAAAATACCTAACTTCCACAGATGATATCTCCTCAAATATTGCGAACCAAGATCTGAAATTTTTAGAAAACCTTCCTCACGATTTCAGCTTCGCACCCTTAAAATTTCAGCTTCTGAAGCTTCGTAGAAAAAAAGTTATAGCGAAAATGCCACGATGACCTGTTTGGAGCAGCGAAACCCTAGAATCCCAAAGCTCCGATACCAAATGTTGTGTAACCAGCTCCAAAGAGAGAAGAAAAGAGATATTCACGCCTTATAAATGAGCCACTTCGAGGGGGCAACCTCCAATACATTACATGAATGAACAATTCTTGGATGATACAAATGAACAAAACCTCCTTCTCTATATAGGAGTCCATGGGGCCATAATATAATCCTAGTGGGGCCACAATGTAATCCTAGCCGACCTAACAATAATAATGTAAGGGCACAATAATAACAATATGGGGGTTACAGGGGTACAATAATAACAATAAGGGTGGCTACACTAACATAATAAGGGGCTACACTATTAATATAGGGACTTAACATTCTCACTTCTAGTAGGAGCTAGTAAACGAGATCAGCAGGTTGTAGCTCCCTTCCAGTGGGTGTTGGAGAACGAATGGAGGTTTTAGCCTCCTTCAAATGGTTGCGTGCATGCTAGTAAGATTTTGCGCCAATATAATATGTAAAGAATATTTTCTTTATATAATAATAAATAATATAGAGACAATAACAATGATGGTTTTCTCCCAAATTGAGTTTCCACCTAAAATATCAGTGTTCATATGTGTTGATCTATTTCTTATGTGTTGTGATTTATTTTTTCTTTAATGCAACTAAATGGCTAATGAACTAATAATGCAATGACCAAGTTAAACATCTGATGGAAGTTATGAAAATTAAGTAATCTATATATGCGAAATTTTCATTCACTCAAGTCATGTACACACATGGGTAGTATGAATACTAGTAGCATCAAAAATTATGAATGTCAAATTGAAAGTTAAAGTGAATTAAAAATACTAAATCACCCCCAATCCCCACCCCACTCTTAGTATTTTTCCTAACATGAGATGTTACAGGGTCCTAGTAATAAAATAAAGGCTATATGATATGGTTTCTTTAAGATATTAGAACAAGTGGGAGGTAATAGATATAGACATATTTTAGCCCGATATATGCACAATTTATAAAAAATGAAAGTAGAGAAATTAAAACTCTATGAGCCTTCCATGTTGGATCAAGAAGAGAAGTAGGTAGTTCCTTATATGCAGGATTTAGTGCCAAATGCTTAAGCAGAGCTCACAGAGGATACAAATTTTCAAAATATTCCAAGAGCTACAATATAGGGGTCACAGGACCTTTAGTAGATTGGTTGAAAGGAAAAGTTCAAAGAAAGGCTAAAAGATACTCCAGGGAGAAAGTAGAGGAAAAAATTTCTCACCTCATATAGTAAAATATTTTAGGGACCAAAATCCTACCAAATTGGGGAGGTATGTTCCATATTAGAACAATATATATTTCTTTGTCCATATCAATTCTTTTAGAGTGGAAATTTGGAGGAATCAACTTGAATTTTTACTAGTGGTACCAGTTTGGAATATTTTAGGTGAAAAAACTCAATAGCCATTATGATGCCTTACATGACCACTTTATTTTTCCTTGACCTTACTACATACCTATATTCCATAATATATACACTAATACTTTTCCAACGACATAATAATTTCATTAATGGGAGATCATATGAGAAATTTATGCCTCCCAAAAGTTGACCTCTCAAAATTGACCCCCACAATTCAAGAGGGTGTCATGTTAGCCCCCACTATCATGCAAAATAGTTTATCCACATATAAAATATAAATAATATTATATAATGTTTGATATGTAACTCATATTAAGGGTTAAATGGGTTGATCTTAACCCCTAGTTGGCTATTGGGTTGTGTTATAATTGGGTCAGTCGGAGGAAAAGTTGTCCCATTCTATTTAAGTGAATTTTTTTCCATGGATGAGAAGAGTAGCTAAGAGTATAGAGAGAGAGAGAGAGAGAGAGACAGAGAGACAGAGAGACAGAGAGAAACAGATATGGTTTTTGTGTTGTAGCATCCCATGGGCCATAAGACTCAATCATTTGTACTTGCATCCTTTTTCCATATAGAGAAAGAGAGAGAAAATCAAACTCGCTTTCTAACTGGATCTTCTCCCAAAAAGTTTTTCCAAGTTATGTATTTTGTTATTATGGTTTTGTAAATGATTTTCTATTTTTTTAATCTATTTTATGCATATTTATATTTTCCATGCATGCAATAAACAAGAAGCTAAAAATTTCCAAAATCTAAGGAAACCCTCATAGTATAGATTTTGGAGTTTAGTAAATTTTATTTATTGGATTTGTTGTGATAAATTATACAATGCAATATTCGTGGAAATTTATAGATCATAGTGTAGACTCCAAAGATATGTATGTATGTATGTATGTGATTGCTAATTGTGATTGAGTAAAATAGACCTCTCTCTCTCTCTCTCTCTCTCTCTCTCTCTCTCTCTCTCTCTCTCTCATATATATATATATATATATATATATATATATATATATATATATATATATATATATATATATATATATATATATAGACATGTACACACACACACACACACACACACACACACATAGAAGTTATGTAATTGGAAAAGGGCATGACTTATCATCATTACACATTAATATTTTCATAGTAATTGTCCTAGTATTACATGAATATTTTTATTTAATACATAATGATTATACTACATTATTACTTTTGTTGTAATATACCATAGCTATATTACATTGAACTATGCATAGCATATCATAATAGTGATGTTGACTGACATCGATTATGTAAAGATAAACTAGTATTGAGAGTCCAAATCAAAGAACAACATGCTATAATTAAAGTATTCATAACAAAGGTGACAAACCTAAAAGTATTACTAGAGGAAATATGAAGCAAATCAATCTTCAAATGAATATATGTATAAATTGTATGAAGAAGTCTAAATAATTCCACTGGCGCTTAAAGGATATGACCAAAATAAAGTATAGAAGAAGAAGAGATCGAACTAGATGGAAAATTCCATGCAAATTTGTTAGCTCTTACAAGTATAATACATTGAACAATATACTCCTACCTATAAGCTATCATCTCTTGAATAAAGAATATCTATTACAAAAGATCAACAAAAAATCTATGTTTTTTAAATTTGACTTGAAGTATGGTTATTAATAGATAGGGATATCCCTACAGTTAGAAATAAAACAACATTCTTGGAACCACATAGTCATTATCAATGGAAGGCAATGTCATTTTTTATCTGAATGGAAATTCACCCATGGTGTTTAACCATGGTAATGTAACTAAATATTATAAGTAACTCACATGTGGTATTATCCACCCATGGTATTTACCCATGGTAATGTAACTAAAAAGGCTATAAATAACAAGCATATTTTTGTAAAAGGAGATATTGTCGAGCACAATGTAGTGGCAATCATCATTTTCTGATCTAATAAAAGTTAGTTCCTGATTTATTTTCTCGTTTGGTTTACTTTTTTTCTTTTCCTGGTGCTGCAATTACTCAAATCTTCACCCCCCCCAAATATTTGAATCAGTGCTATCAAAGTCAGGTTACGACACCATGTCAATCAATGGTTCCAGAGTGAACCTATCAATAATTATATCTATGTCTTAAATCTATATAAAAATGATATATGAGGATGAGACAACCTTTTACTCTGATACCTTTCGATAGAATGTAGAGATAAATAAATCAACACAGATGATGGTTGTTAACTACCATGATCAGATACTTTGGAACACAAACGAATGAAAAATATTAAGATGAAGAAATATTATCATGCATTCCCATGCTCCACGTTGGCGCTCTTCATTTTCCTGTGCCATAGAAGCTCACAATTCTTCTTCTTTGTAGATCTAGTTAGTTTCTCTGAATGGTGATGGATCTTATAGAATATCAAAAAGAGTGCCCATTTCGTTATATGCCTCAATTTATGCCAGCACATTGAAAAATTGTGTTTTAGGAATTTGATCCAAAGCTGAACAAGCTTGTATTCCATAGATATGTAGATGTTTCCATTGCAAAATGTCTACGTTATCATTAGTGGCATCGACAAAGGTTTCTTCGGGCCAACAAAATCCTGTGATGTTGCTTTTGGGTTAAAATATAGCATGCCATTGAAGGTCCAACTACTTATGGGCATGCTCGGTCAACTTGGTTATGATTAATGTTCTTGTTTATCTTGCTTCCAGTTTCCATTCATGGCCCTATCAAGCTCCTCCTATTTGAAATTTGAACTGTCATGTTCCTTTTTTTATCTTTTGTTCTCCCTATATAGCATATATGAAACCCTAATGTGACATGCTCCTCTTGCTCCATTTAGTTGATATGAAATTGGAGAATGAACCAAAACTCCTCCAATAAAAAAAAATATTCCTCTAATGATTTGAAAGTAAAAAAAATGGGTGTTTAAAGATAAAACAAGTTTCACAGCCTCTTCAAGATGGTGAGAAATTTTTCACATGAAACTCAAGATATTAAAAATGAAGAGAAGAAACTAGTGGTTTGATAATGGATTTCACCCCTCCTAGGCTACATATTTGGGCCTTGCCCCAATGATTAGGCCTACTATATTAATTTCAACAAAAAATGATTATATTACAAATTGTTGGCATAAGAGTCACTTGTTTATCCTACAAAGAAACATTTTCCTACAAATAATTCTCACTCAAAAATATGACTCCCTATAGTGAGTCATGTTGGTTAACATAAAAAGGACATTCTCACAACAGCTCCTTGTACTCCTCCTCAAATCCAAGCATAAAAACATGCAACAAATCCATAATTAATTGTTGAAAATAGCTTCTCTCATGAGCACATATTGAGAAAATATTGGAAATAACTTCTCTACTGAAGTAATAGCTACTGCAGATTAAACTATAAGTCTGGAAAACCTTTGACTAGACTCTCTCCACGCTCAAAATAACTTCATACTACATCAAAAACTGACTTTTCCTCTAGCACTAAAATACTTGATTCTGCATAAGGTCTATCATAATGTGCTCAAATCAGAAATTCCATTGAGTTCAGGACACTTAAAAACCCCATCTAAGCTCTTCTTGAGCTCAAAAAAGTTAAAAATTAATCAAGATATGCTTCTCCAAGCCAAACTTTGTTATATGTCCCGGAAATTTGAAACACTTGCTGACTGTGCGACAATTTCACCCTTTTCACAGTCCACCAAGTCACAATTTTGCTGGGCACTGACGAGATTCCTTCCACAAAAAGTGAAATTTGTTGCCTCTTTAATTTTTCCAATAACCCTTATGTGCTTTATCAGGGTCAAGTGGAGTGTATAAGGTCAGGGGTTGGGGTGAACTAATTTCCCTCGCTAACTTAGATCCTTTTAATTCAGTATGTGGTTACATCTTTTCCATTGGACCGGGGGCTAGAGACAACTTCCCACCCCAACTAACTTCGGCCTCTACTCCATTGTCGTTGGTCATATAACATTCATGGTAAATGGGGGCCAGGGATTATCTTCTTGGCCCCTCCTCATAGCTCTCCACCTGTGATTGTATAGGCTACCATATGCCTAGGGTTGGAGCTTTGACTCCACCCAACTTCCCTACATGGCGACGATGGTTCTTTGGCCGGTGGTGACCATGGGTTAAGGCGTACATCGACGCTGTCTTCACCAAGAACCTACCTATTAACATATGCTGGTAATGTGACCTAGGGGTCACTGCTAGCCATCGGTCCCCTCATCCCAAACACCAAGATATATGTATTGAAATATAACCAATGACCAATACCTGATGAGAAACAACATCTGGCTTGGTGGTATAGCATTGTGTTGTTGTGTTGCCGATATAGGGGTCAAACCTCATCCAGGCCTTCGGGGCCTATATAAAAACTTTTGACCAATCATAGAGGACAACATGGCATTGTTTGATAGGAACACATGGCATCCTCTTGATTGGGCCACCTCAAAATTGTACAAACCAACCAAAATGTGTCATATGCACCCTATACTAACATTCCACATGTCAAAACATTGTTGGTCCACCTCCACCCATACCCCACATAGTCATCTGATGACATAAGTTGTACGGACTGCATAGTCAACAACCAAATCAACCATGTTGTTGATTTTTTAATTATTGGTCAAAAAATTCAGAATGACATAACTTCTTCATACGATATTGGATTGAGACGATTCAAGCGTCGTTGGAATTATGGCAATGAACATTACGACATGAAACTAGTTTCTAGAGATTCCAAGAACTTTCCTTTTTAGTCTATTTTGACATCTCAATCATATCTCCCCACTAGGAACTTTTGGAACTCCAAAAGTCTATCTTCAATCAACAAATAAGTGAGGGAAAATCTCATTGATTTTCCCGATCTCAATCCTGTTTGTTATTTAAGAATAGGTGCCTTTCATCTCCAATTAAGGTACTCCACCTTATCTCTATGTGAATCCATTATCTTCCTATCAAGAATTATGGCTTGCTGCAATTATTCTAAACATGTAGGAACACAAATTTCCATGAATGTAATCTGAACATTCTCTCCAAAACCATATTTATTTGGCTTAAAAACAATTCATCTAGAATTATCTCTTTGTTGAAGACAAAATTGATCTTCCGCCTAGAAATAAGAAGAAATTCAATCCTCGCAAGGAATTGTTTTACACGTTTCTTTATTGTACTCTTTGAAGTACTAGCTACATTTTTTCAATGACATGTTTTCATTTTTCCAAATTAATATGGCCATATTATGCAAAATCTTTATCAAATATCAAATTTATAAACAAGCTTCACATCAAAACACTTGTATAAGTGGGTGCTTGACACACTATAGACATATTGAACAACATGCATATAATCATCCCAAAGTCCTCAAACAAATGTACTCATAATCAAGAAAAAATAACATATCATGCTAAAGAAAAGATATTTTTTGTAAATAAGTGAGTGTGCATGAATTCACTTTACAAAGTACCTAAAATAGGAATATACAACTATTTACAGTTTCACAAAGCAAGCAAACTTTACAAAATAGTCCACCCATTCTTTGCCTAACCCAAGTATTGCAATTAGGAGAATTTGGAAAACAACCGCAAATTTTTTTTGAGAAAATCACCTTTAGAGAACCTTTCATTTCTCTCAATATAGACTGAATTTTAGAAAAATTCACATGAGAAACAAATTTGTTCCATTCTGCACAAGCTCATGTCTTGAATTTCCAATATTCTTCTGCATTTGCTAAAAAATTATAATGAAAATTTATCACTTTTTATCCCATGAAATTTATAAGTTGGAATATTTTATTATGAGTTGAAAATTAAATTTGCAATCTGGAAGAGATCTTGGAGGCTAAAATTGTGAGAGATGTTATAACAAATTCATTAATAAACCATCATTGGAAAAATCATGCATAATAATCATAAATTTATTAAGAATAAAGGAGAACAAGTATTACCTATCCACAAGAGCATAATAATTATAAAATGGAATTATATGATAAATTATGATAAATAACATTATAAAATAACAGTACAAATGGATGAAACAGATGTTAATAAATTGTAATAATAATGATAATTTAGTGGCCCAACATCTCCCCCAAACTGAACATGTCGCGTGTCATCATGCAACCCAATGTCTCTATATTAACAAAGTTGTAATACATTAATCAAAAAAAATTTCCCAACTCATGATATTGATGGATCATAAGAATTCTTCCCCAAAATCCTCTTCAAAATTGTGATTTTTCAATTCTAGCAATGATGGTGAAGTTGTAACAATTTCCATATTAACTTCTAATAATATGTATATGAATTTGCAGAGAAATATGATACAAGTAACAACAAAATTCATTAAACATTTTATAAAAACCTACAAACATATTTTTTTGAAATTTTGTAGGAATATTTTTATTATATCAATACTTCTCCACTTCGAAAATTAGAGCTATTTGATCCACGAATCCCGAGATATAAGAAAAATGACTATATGTGATGATGTTTGATTTCTCAAAAATTATAAATCAATTTTCCCTGAAATTTTACATGTTTGTTCCTATTACATTAATGATTCTCCATGCCAAAAATCAAAACAATCCAATGCACAATTTCAAGATATCAGCAAAATGGTTACAGATGACATTGCTTGATTTCTAGAATCTTACAAACTGGTTTAACTTGAAAATTTTCGGGTTTGTGTATTTTAATGATACATCTTTGTTTTCCAAAATATATACGTGAATCAATTTATGCACTATATAAAATTATTTTATATGCCTTAAATGAGGAAAAGGAGAAAATAGTTATCATGCATAACAAATCCTCCTCCAAACTGGAGAATTAGCATGCCCTTATGCTACACTAGAAAATAATTTGAGGTTGTTGTTATAATCATTATTGAAATATCATCTTTGTGTAAAACAACATGGAATAAGAGATGTTTCGAGAATGAATAAGGAGATTGATGGACGATAAATATTATTAATGACATGGCGATGATAAATAAACTAATTATAAGTACACTCCCCCAAACTGAAAGCTTTGGTGTCTTTTAAAAATAATGGGAATTCGTGAAGAGTGGAACTAATTATTTGAAAAAGTGAATAAATATTTCTCGGTGGTTTTTCATGACATTCTCATAAAATTTTAATAAATTAAAAACTTATGATATTTTACCTCAAGTTTTAGCTCCGTAAAAACATGGAATGGCATGGATGGAATGATATTTGTTGAAGTTGACGTAGGCTCAGTTGATGCTAAAAATTATGTGAAAGGTTGAAGTCATACAAGCTGAAAGAAAGTAATCACAAAGTGTAGCAGAGTTTCCTTCCCCCAAACTGATTAGTTACCATTTAATAAATATTTCTATAATACATCTCATGAATAACCTCAATTAGTAATTCATCACCTCAATTACCTCATTATATATAAAAGTTACATAATCATGTTTTGAATGCCATGGGATAATAATGGATAAAAAGGGAATATAAAATAGGGTAAAAATGATGAGAACAAGATGCATTCCCTAGACTCATTATCTTTGGTTGTTATAGGTACATAAATGGTGAGAATTAATAATCACAGTCTTTGCTTCTTAAGGTCTCACCAATTACCTGGTGTTCACAATTAGAATTAGGCCTCTTTATTCTTCCCCAAAATAATAGTAGTGTTGTTAAGCTACAAATAAATGGTGACTGATTGGGAAAATCAGTTATCTTTGATTAAAGATATGAAACTTGTAGAACAAAGGAATGATATATTAGATGATACAAAATGTCAAATATCAAATATCCTAAAAGTTTCATCCCTCACATGTAAATTGAATATTTATAACTCAATAATAGATATAAACCATATCCATCGTCATCTAATAACTAATTAAATATTACCCCATGACCCGTGAGTTTTATCAAATCTTATATATGCAGCAATAGGATTTATCGGCGATTAGTTTTGAGAAAAAAATGTAACCAAGTAGATCATAGTATTGAATTAACTTCTATACCATAAGCATGGTCACTTCTGCCAACAGTTGTCCATAGCCTCGATAGGGATTCCTTTTTAACCCATTGAGATGTTAGCGTACCATCTATTAGAAATAAATACATATTTACAAGAGAATTTCAATTTACTTAGATTTTTACTAAAGATCATTGTTCTGGCTTGGTAAGCAGTTAATTAATAACAATGTCATTCACAGGAGCTAACAAAAGTGAAGAAACCAGCTCGTGATGAGACCTCCTGTCCTTCAATTTTACAACCAAAGGCCATTACCCTAGCTTGGTGACTAGTAGTGGTAATGTCAATTTATTAGGTCCTATGATCATGGTAGGCCAGATCGTAATGAGACCTCCTATCCTCCAGTTAAATATTTTTGTTTAAAATAAAACTTGTGTTATTTTTAATCAATAAAATATTACTTAATAGATGGGGTGGCAGGTCAGCTCCTCAAGAGCTAGGGATGGCGTAAAAAGTTTTGTAGTATCTATTTTCAACTTGGCTAGGCTTGCTTCTCAAAAACTAATAACCTTAAAATGATTTTTGATAAATATATTTTTCTTTGTTGAGATTTGGGCTTAGGACTAGTTCATTATATAGCAATGGAAGTATTTAAGTACAATTTTATCGCAATCATCATAATTTTTACAAATCAAGGTCTTGACAAATTGAAAATTTTGAAAGACAACATTATGAAATCATCTTTTGAAAAATTATCCCTTAAATATAATATTTTTTTAATATATAAGTAAAGATAAATTAACTACCCATTCATTGTGTCAAAGAGGACCTAGAACATTAAAAGTATCTCCCATTCACCAAGGAGAATTTTTTTTTTGGAAAGACCTACAAGTGCCAAACCAAGAAAGTGAACAAAAATTTTAAAATGGAATAATTACAATTGTTGTGACTGAGATAAAAATGACCATGACTTAGGTAACAAAATTTTTGATAGAGGTAACAACATTTGTAATTGAGGGAACAACAACTATGTTGTAGGAAACAATCGTTGTAATTGAAGGAATAGCAAATGTGACTTAGGAAACAACAGTTGTGACTGAGGGAATAATAATTAGGAGTTAGGAAACAACTGTTGTGACTGAGGGAGCAATAAGTGTGAGTCAGGAAACAACACTTGTGACTAAGGGAACAACAATTTTAAGTCACAAAATAGTAGTTGTGACTAAGGGAACAACAACTGTGAGTGAGGAAACAATAGTTGTAGCTAAGGTAGCTATAATTATGATTTGAGATTTATTTACCCATTAGTGCCATTGTTGCATGTTACAAACGCAACATTACCCATATCATTTATGAATTATCAAGCATTATTGTGACAAACGGACCCCCCACCCCCCCAACCAACTAACTCAATGGGTGATCTTGGAATGGTGAGATGGAGAAGGATTAGCCAATCAACAGGCATAGTCACTTTACAATATATTCAGGAATTAAGAGTGAATTATTCTTGACAAGACTTACCATAAGAGTGTTTGATATTAGATCTGATGCAACCATATACTTGATAATACTAAGGAAAAAAAGGATAGATGTGGAGCAACATCATGAAACTCAAAAATTTTCTTCTTTTATTTTGATCAAAGAACACCAACTATCACTTTGAAGGAAGAAACAACTCAAAACACAAAAACAAAAGAAAAGTCAGAAAAACAAATACAACACTTTATTGAAAACAACCATAAATAAATATATAAATAACTTAAGTTTCAATAGTTGTAATTTCACATGCAACAATGTTGTTTCTCGAGGGAACAACAATTTATTTCAATAGTAGTGGTGAATAAGCACGAACAAAATATATTTTGGAAGAATGTCTTGGTAGCAATGGCATGTTTGATGGTATATTGGTACTAAACAACATAGAAAAAAATTCTTCATTTCTCTTGTTATGAATGAATCAAGTAACGAAAAAGTATTCATGTTATTTTTTATTGTTGGGAGGAATTGGCGGGAAATTTGTAGCAAGCTCTTATAATCCAAGAAATTTTAGATCATGGCACCTAAAAAACCTCAACGTCATATCATATTAATTTTTTTAATATATTCTTGGATGAAATGCCCTTATTTCATTAACATTCTTTCAAGAAACGCTTTTTCATAAATTGACCTCTTTTATTCTCTTCGGACGTGTAAAAAACGAGCATCTTCCTGCAATAAAACATAAAATAAAGAAATAATAGAGATTCACGGGCTCTCTAAATACAATAAATATGTAAAAAATAAAAATAAATTAATTTGTAAAACAAATCCACAGAAAGATAAACAAATTAAAATTTATTCGTCATTTGCGGGAGAGCGGTGGTCAACCATACTAGCCAACAATGTTTTAATCATAATTTATTTGTCGACATTTCGATTTGAGTGATTAAAAAATAAAAATGAAGGATAATTCGTAGGAATATATTTAATAGAAACATGTTTTAAAAATTCCCTGAGATGATGTGTCAAATTTACTCAGAACAACCTACATAATGAAGTTATTTTTTTTTTCCTAGCTTATACCAACAGTTGATAGATTAAGCATAACTTTTTCATTTGATTATGGATTAGAATGATTCAAATTTGAGATTAAATTAAATTCATGTATACATCTCCAATAGAAACATGTTTTTAATACAAGAATAATTTATGGGTCAAATACGCCAGTAAATAGCTGGAAAAATAGGGTTTTAAGAATGTAACTTACGAGAGGTTGTCAATATTTTGGTCATAACTTTCTCATACGATATCGAAATTGAGTGATTCAAATTACCTTAATAAATATATTCATAGGTCAATATATCCTAGAAACAGGGTTTTAAAATCTAGTTATTTACACCTCCAAAAAATGACTTTCCCAACTATGTCCCTAAGCTTCCTACTAGACACTCTATCAATGATTTGGTCACAAATTTTTCGTTTGAAATCCAAATTGAGTGATTTAAATTGGGTTAGAAAGTAGAAGTCAAGGGAGAATTAGGATAGAAACAATTTTTCAAAATATGTCCATTTAGTCCCTCAAAACACGAATGTCCCGACTATTTCTTCAGAAATTTCATCAAGCCCACATGCCATAAGATATCATAATAATAATAATAAAAAATCCAAAATGGTCATTGTAATGGAGATGGGTGTTTGTAGGAATGCGATTTGAATTTAATACATCCACATACATAAAAAAACTTTAGTCTTGAACATTAACAATGCAAAATTCTGACTAGAATTAACATTTCTCTTCATTTGTCCAGTATTCATAAGAGACAAACTCATTTTCTTACTATGCACTCTAAAAATGTATTAAATCCCATTCTTAAACAAGTGATACTTATTATAATGGCGATGAAATATTTTTCTCCTATCATAAATATATGGGCTTCCCAAAACTATTCCACATATATAAAGCAGAACTAAATGAAGTTCAACTTCATCAAGAAAGTTTGTGGTGATTTCAAATATAAGTATGAATTTCCTTGTCACCTACAATTTTGAATTCTCACATACCCAACCTAGAGTATAAGTTTTCGGATGAGGAATGGTCTCTAAATTCAACTTCTTAGTAATGTATTTAGAGATAAGATTTTGTTGGCAAAAAAGGAGGTCTCTGGGCAAGACCCAAGTTCAGGATAGAGGACAACAAGGTTTCTGTAGTAGTCTAGCACAACGTCGGCATTTTCACACTACTCCAAGGAGCATAGCATCTCACCTGAGGTGTGTCATGACCTTAGTAAGGTTAGGACACAGATCATGTACCAGGAAATTAAAACCATGAAGAACAACTAAAGGAACTTGAAACAGCAAACGTACCTCACTACTATGTATATGCTATTACTCATCAAGCATGTTCAGGATGCCGAATTAAAATTTAAAATGGGGCATACATTCATAGTAAGTAAATGATTAACACTCAACTCATAACATTAAGCACAACAATAACCATATTTCATTATTAATATCAAAACAACATACATCACTCCACGGAGTATATTACAAGGTGATTCAGTACAACAGAGATCTCACAGAGCTATCCTACGGCTCTCCTCTCTCTCTCGACCCTGTGTCGTACTGACTAAATAACTCATTTATGTTGGTTAATTGCCTATTTGTTCTTCTGCCAACATGACTGTCAGCCTTTCCTCTTTTCCTATTCCACTGCTTACCGCTTCTTCTTGATTACTGGGATTTTTGCTGATTGTCCTTGTCTCTCATATCTTCCATCTACACTATTATCCGCAACTTCCGCACCACCTATCTTATGGCTATCCACAACCATGACAACTCCCTGTCTACCTTGATTACACTCCGCCACCTATTCTCTGCAACTCAAAACTTTTTCTTTTTCAAAAAAAAGGTCCCAATAAGCCCCGACCACACACTATTGACTCATCCCGAGTCAATCTTTTCCCGCCACAGGGGCTTCCGTCAGTATGTCGGTTTTTTAGGCTGACTTTTTCTTCTCTCATTATTCACTTTGTCCAAACAAAGGCCCCAACTCTAGAACCTTGCTCAATGCTGAAGACTTGAGTTCTGGGAACTCGGTGATTGCCTGTTTTCATTCTCTAATTAGCTGTTCAGTTTCGGTGGTGACTCTTTCAGCCTCGGTTTCACTTGCCACTAGCGGCAGCTTGCTGAATACTTCTTGTATCTTTGGCCCAGCTTCAACTGCCATCTGTTGTATTGCCTCTTCTTTCTACTTGATTGGTTGCCTTAGCTCTTTGAGGACCTGCTTTGTGGCAACAGAGTGCTCCTCTGTCTTCTGTATTTTCATTTCCACCACCTCTGCTTGGTTGTACAATTGAGTTATTCTGACTGGATCAGTGGCTTCTTTGATCTCTTGTGAAATTTGTTGAAGCTGTACCGAGATAGGTTGGGCTTTCATGGTTAACGAGTTATAGCATTCATGTAAATGCTTTAATAGGTTGTAGGCCTCTTTGACTGTCATCCCAAGGGTTTCCTTCATTCCGATTACCTGCATTTGTTTCTCGGTAACCTTCTCAGCATATATCACAATGGGCTTTGGTAATGCTGGTCTGGTAGCTAGTGTTTCTTTGAGCTCTTGGTTCTCTATGTTGAGATTTGTACATGTCATTTTCACTTGAATAGACCTTTCGACCATGGAGCAAGCAGATATTTCCTCTAGCGTCTTGTTATCCTAGGAAATTACTGTTGGTTAGAGGTCTTTGAAGTTATCTGTTACCTTTTCCAACTACTCCTGTAGACTTTCCTTCTCCCCTTTTAGCTTATTACGCTCTTCAGTAAGCGCGATGACCTGCTGCTGTTGCTATTCGAGCCTCTGTTGGAGGTCATTGTGCAACCCTTCTACTTGTTGTGCTGCTCACTAAATGAAGTTGTATAACTGTCCAATCCCCCAGTTCTGCATGCTCTCAGTGCCTGACATGTCCTGGGTTGGTGGTCTTTCTCTGAGGGGTTTTTTGTTGGCGATTATTCTCTTCGAGTGCTCATGCGCTGATTCTGGTTGGTTCTGTTGCAAAAGTTGAGGTTCTACATTATTCATGCTAGTGGTTGGTTGAATCTGCTATAGTATTCGGTTCTCTTGCTGAAATGGGTTTAGCTCTTTTGGCAAGGGCGTTGTATTTACAGTAAAATACCCTCCTTGAACTAATAGTTCTAGGAAAGTGCCCTGCCCCACAAAAGGTTTGTTAACCTCAGGTACCCTAGCCATACTCGAGTTAACTTCTACCTCGGTGTCCCCATTTGTTTTTTTTTCTTAGCTTTACTGGGTCTGAGATAGTCGTTGAGGTGGACGGATTGCGGGTGGATTGGTATTTGGAAGTAAATGAAGTATGGGGTGATGAATTGTGAGTATGAGGTGAAGAGGTGTGAGGGTGAGGTGGAGGTGATGTATGAATATTCAAAACCGAGAACGGATCAAACACAGGTAGCGCAAATGTTTCCTGGGTGGTAAATTCTAGCTCTTCTCGAGCTGGTACTCCTGTATCCATGGGTTGGGTCTAATATTCTTCAGTGAGGTCAACTATTTGGCTAGGTATCATAATTCTTTCTTTCTTGGCCTTAGGTGTAGCTACCAGTGGTTTAGGTGCCTTTCTCTTGTAGATTGGGGTAATTGTGGTTACTGGGGAGAATTGAACATGGTGGAAGGTAGGGTAGTTATGATAGGTGTGATTGTGGATGGTGATGTAGAATTTGAAGACTGAAAATCAGAAAAAGAAGGAAAAATAGTAGAAGCGCATGTGAGGGTTTGTATTACCATATTTAAGCCCTTCACCCTCATATCCATTTGGTCTAGTAAAGGTCGTATCTACAGTTGAGAAATACTCCTTTTCGTTTCCAATGGTGTCTCCCTTGGGAGAGCTTTCAGCAGCATCCCTTTGAGTGAATAGTGGGATGTTCCGCTTCTAATCTCCATTAAAACTCCTGCTCATGAACAAAATTTAGTGTGGAAGGCTTTTTATTCTACTTGAAACTTTAATAGACTCATTTTGAACGTGGTTTCATCCATGAAACTAGGTGTGATATATGTATGCTTATGGGTGACCCCAAACCATATCTGCAAAGAATATTTATCCAATAGGTCCCTCGGAACCCTTTGCTGTCTCGCCACCACATCAACCATTTTCCTGTACCAAAATGAGAAAGCCTCCTCATTTACCTCCTTGGTGTTGGGATCTCCCGAGATTCTCTAGGCGTAAACCTTAACACCATTGGTTGGTCATTTGTGATTTCCGCGAGCTGTCTTACCCCCGGGTGAGTCCATTTCCACATACCAAATGCCATTACAAGGTAGCCATAAATGAATCTTGTGGCTCATCTGTAATTATCCTCGCAAGCCTCAAACAATTCATTCAATAGGAAGGTACACCAGTTTAGTTGGGCTCCCTGGAGGCAGTGTTCCACAACTGAAATGGTGTCGAGGGTGCATTCGTCTTTGGTGTAAAATATCGTTGTCTTACTTGTTATTAGATAGCAGAAAAATTTCACTGCTGGATTGTTGATGAGGTCTATATTCGCCCTTTCCCTCCTCTCTTGGTCTCATATTTCTTATAGTAATGAGAGTGTCTGGCCTTCTTGGCTCTCTTGGACACGTTTTGGAATGCCATTGAGACATCCTTCCCTTCTGTTGATAATCCGGTAAGCCTATTGATATCCTTTGCATGTATTGGTATCTCTCGCCCTAGTCACAATGATCCATTCTAGACTCTACTCAGCAGGAATTTCATACACTGCATTGTTGTTCCCATTGTTCCAAACACTAGGAGGTTCCTGAGGTTCAATATTGTCCATTTTTGGATACCTCTGAATTCTAGATTCATTCTTGTTGCTTCCCCTCCTCCCTCTATAGCATAATTCTCTATGTATACCTGTCTCTTCATAGCTAGAAATTGATAGGAATCCGTGAAATCTATATCAATTAGCGACTCATTATCATACTTTCCAACCAGCAATTCTATCCTCTGAACTCTCTCATTGAGCTCGGGCTCGACGACTGCTGATGCTACCTTCATCATCTTTTTTCTTCTTCTGTATACCTGGAGTGTTGTTCCTAATATCTTTCTGTGAATTCCTGCTACTGGACTATCTCTTTGAACTTACTCTGATGAAATTTCACTTGTTGTTGTGGCTGTTTCTTGTTCTAATTCAGAATTTTTCGACATTCTTATGTTTTTCTTCTTTCATGCGAGTTCAGTAATGTAACTGGCACGAATGAGGTTGATAAGACCCCATAACTAATTAATTTTTTTTGTCTCTCCCGTGGCTATAATCATGCGTTTAGTTACTGCGGCGAGGTGTATTCTGACATTGCTGATTGTGTCTTTGGGATCTGGGTAGACGTGATGGGTAATGATTATGGCTTAATCTGGAAAATTTATTATAATATGGTTGTTACTAATTATGGCAGTTAATTATCAAATTTGAGTGATCCTACAGATTGACAACAATATGATGGGTTATTATGACGGAATGATATTTCACACGCTTCGCTTTCTGACATGGATGACACGTTAGACACTACCCCCCCAACCACAATCGGTTCTGATGTGGTCTCCACATCGCAACAGGTGTTTTTTCTCTCTGCATTATTATGTTTTATTTTTATTGGGATTCCTATTATATTTCTCATCTTGGGTGCGACAGAGTTATTGACTATATCTATTTCTATTCTACCCTACTGACTACTCTTGGTTTCGAGAATTATTTGAAAAATAAATGATGAAACTTACTCATGATAAGGCTTCAAGCACACGCCATTCACCCATCCTTGAAATACTTGGCCATCCAGTTGCGCCAATCGAACTATGCCTGAATATTTAATTTCTATGACATGGTATGTTCCCATCCAGTGCATTCTAAGTTTTCCTCGAAACTTTTGAAATTTGTTGTCATACAACATAGCCTTCCCTCCCATAGTGAACGTCTTATGCATAATGTGACGGTCATGCCAAGCCTTTTGTCTTTCCTTTTGAACCGTCTGATGGAATTCTGCCAGGAACCTCTCTTCTTCATGCTCTTGTAGCTCATGGAGGCATTCAGAGATTGAGTCTTCCTCTGTCAGATGTACTGTTGAAGCGATTAATAAACTCGGTATGATAAATTCAGCAAGTACCACCGCCTCTCTCCTATACACCAGCTGGAAAGGAGTCTGATTGTGAAACTATTTTACAGTTGTCCTATATGGCTATAATGTTGCTCGTATCCGCTCAACCCAGTCATCATGATTGGCATTGCATATCTTGGTTAGTCATTTTTATAAGATCTTATTGAATGCTTCAACGATTCCATTTGCTTGAGGGTGGTACAGGCTGCTCTTATGATGTTGCACCATAAAATTATCTAACAGAGACTTGATTTTTGTATTGATGAAGTGTGTACCTTGATCACTGGTTAGGCTTCTGGGCTAGCCAAATCTGCTGATGATATTTTTGAAAATGAACCTGGCTACTATGTCTGTTGTGTAATATTTCATTGGTGATGCCTCCGCCCATCTTGTGAGATAATCTGTTGTAGTTATTATGTACCCTTCCTGTGAATGTCTTGCCACTAGTGCAGTTGGCCCTACGAAATCAATGTCCCATTTTTCAAATGGCTATAGTGCTCTTACAAGTTTTAGTGGCAACTCATCTCGGTGTGATGGATATCCTGTTCTTTGGCATACATCACATTTCTTTACATATGATTTACTATCTTTATAAATTGTGGGCCACCATAACCCTGCTTGAATTGGGTTTTGCATCGACATGGCCCCCCACAACTCCGTAATGGCACTCCCACAATATATCCTCTCTTTCATGGTCCATGACACATCTCCGCTAGATATGGTCCAACCCCATGTTATACATTTGTCCTGCTATCAGTTGATACTTAGTTGCTTTTAGTACCAGATGTCTTCTCTGAGTCATCGTGTATTCAATTGGGCATTGTCCTGTTGCCAGATATACTCCTATTTGCTACAGATAATCTGGGATGGCTTCTACTCTGAAGAGATCAGCATCTAGTAACTGATCATCCATGGATTCCCCCATTCTCTCCATTCTCCAACCTTGATAAATGCTCAGGACCCACGTTTAACCTTCCTGCTTTCACTATCACTTCAAAGGTGAACTCCTGGAACTGTAGGAGCCATCTACAGATCCTTCCTTCAAGCACAAGCTTGTTAACCAAGTACTTCAATGCTGAATGGTCTGTGAAGAATTTGAAAGTACCTCCCAGTAGGTAATGACGAAACTTCTGAAGAGAACACACCATCGCAAGAGCTTCTCGTTTTGTTGTTGTGTAGTTCCTTTTAGAGGTAGACAACTTCCTGCTTGCAAAGTAGACTGGATGATCAACACAAGTTTCTCTTGGCTGAGCTAACACCACTCCTAATGCAATTCTGGAGGCATCAATATGGACATGGAATTGTTTTTCCAAGTTAGGATGAACCAAGGCGGGTGCACTTGCTAACTTTTCTTTCAATGTATTGAGGGCACTAGTGCATTCGTCGCTCCACATGAATTGTTATGATTTCCACAACAAATTTTCCAATGGTGTTGTTATATTTGCGTAGTTGCAAATGAATCTCATGTATTACCTGGTATGTTTGAGTAGCAGTCTTAATTTTTTCACGGTCTCTGGCGCTTCTATGTTAACAATGACTGCTACTTTTGTTGGATCCACACAAACACCCTGTTTACAAACAACATGCCCTAGCAGCGTCCCGAATGGTACTGCAAAGATGGATTTCTTGAGGTTGAGGGAAATTTGGAGTTGTCTTCATCTGTCAAACATTATTCTTAGTAAAGTTTCATGATTTTTCAGTAAACCGTAAACTGTCCAATAATCCATGTATACCTCAAGGAAATTATGGATATAATCCCGAAATGTTGCTATCACTATTCATGAAAACACCACTGGCACATTCTTTAGTCCAAAGGGCATTACATGGTATGAAAACGATCCCCATTCAGTTGTGAAAGTGGTATTATTCTTTCCTTCTTTTGCTATTCTCACTTGATGATATCCTAAGAAACCATCTGTGAATGAATAAGCTTCATTTCCTACCACATTTTCAAGAACCTCATCACTAAAAAGAGTGGGAAATGGATCATGTATGCATGCATTGTTGAGGCTTCTATAATCCACACATACTCTAATCTTGGGTTTCTCCTTTTTTCTTTCTATTACGATGGAACTAACCCACTCTGCTTCCTCCACTAGAAAAATGAGCCCTCCTTTCAGCATTTTATCTATTTCTTCTTTGAATTTTTCCTTTACCCTTTGATTTAGGCAGCAAGGACTATGCTTCACTGGTCTTGTGTCAAGCTTTAAGACTATGCACATGTCCCCCATGTCCCCTTTTTTCCCCTTTAGCTCTGCCACTGAGGATGGGAATAAGTCTTCATATTCCTGTAATAGGTCGAATATTTCCTTGGTCATTTCTGTATCCTAGTAGTCTCTGATGGACAGTATTTTGGGTTTCTCCATGGTTGCAATGTTCAGCTTATTAGTCTTCAAGGGTAATAGGTGCAATCCTTCTATTGTTGGTTCCTCCTATATATTTGGCTCCCCTTCTTTCTCTTCAAAGTATAAGTGTTGGAGATTCTCTAAATCATCATCATACATCTCATTATCTATCCATTTGCATGCTACTTATTGTTTGAAAAAATAGTACTCTTTTGAGGGCTTGTAGTGCATCTATAATTGGTTTTGTTTCTCCTTTAAAAGAAAAAAATTGCGTAAACTTTTCTGCAACTACTTGTCAGGTGCCAGTTCTTCTCTTCTTTTCTTCGGTCAAGTACCAGGCCTGTGGAATTGTGTCCAGCGAATGTATAAAATTGTGCATCCATAGAGAATCTAGATACCCTACTTTCTTCCAGTTGTTCTCACAATTTTCTAAATGCTTTGTGGGGTCAAAATCCCCTTGGTACTCTCAATGAATTGTGGTCCTACATCTTCCTTGAATCTAGCTCTTAGTGCTATTGCAACATCTTCCCACTGTGGAAGTGAGTTGCGATGGTTGACCGACCATCTTGTTGACTTGGATTGTAGTGCTACATCCATAAGAAGGACTCTATGTTCCATTGGTACCTTTTCTTATACTTTTGCAATAAATGTATTTACAGCATTCATATTTGATAGGGTCAGATATCCTCTTATCTTAGTTCCAATACAGTTGACTTCTTGGATATTATCACATCTTCTAGTATTAGTCTCGTAGCCTCCCTGTTGCCAATCATCCAAAGATATTTCCAAGCCCAAGTATGAACTCTGAACACTTCTCCAACTTACGGTCCCTCTTGTTGTTGGATTGATATGGTCTTCTCTCTTCTCTGCCGTCATCTGGTAAAGGTGATCGAGAAGTTGACCATCATCTCTATTGTCAATAGTCTATGTATTTCGGGGTCCCTGATATGGGTCAAGTAGTTGAGCGACCCTGACTTCTGCATATTCAAATATCATTAATTCTTTTTTCAAGTCTATCACTGCATAGTTCTCAAAGGCCCAATCTATCCCCAACAAAATAGTATAGGGATCCTTATCCCCCATGATGTCTATCACCTCAAAATCTGTATATGTTTTCACTCCTGCGACATCAACCCCGACCTCTTCTAGCCTTCCTATGGGTACAATACAATATTGATTTTCCATGGGGAGCTGTATTGGAAAGTATGTAAACTTTGGCCTCCACAGTGCTTCCCATGTCTTTCTTGGTAGAATGTTGACATCTAATCCTAGGTCAAGCATGGTGTCTTTGATTTGAAATCCTGCGACTTGAGTAGTCACATGGAATTCCTTTCCTATTCTTCTCTTATTTGTTTTTATCCTTATATATTTTTCTATTGAATTTCTTGACTCTCCCGATTTTGCATTTTCCTACACCACCAACTCTATATTTTTCTTTATTTGTTCCAGGACTGGTGCATTAATTAAAATTTTCAAAAATAGTCGGAACCATTCCTCAATCATTGTACTTGTATCGGCCTGCTTCTCTTTTTCTACAGTCAGTTGTGGAAGCTTAATGCATTTACTCCCCCCTATCTGGGAAAATGTTTCCATTGCCTCCTTAAAATATTACTTCTGTCTATCTGGTCTTAAAGCGTCCTTTGGAGATGCAGGCTTGATTAGCTTTATCGGGTCCATATTCTATGCATCCTCCCCTATTTTCTTTCCTCCCCAGGTTAATATGGCTACACTTTGCATGGGTTGAGCTTCTACTATTCTCGATTCTGCATTCACCAGATTCGCTCCTCTATGTCTGGCTCTTTCTTCCCAAATCTTAATTAATTCTAGATAGTCTTCAGTTGTGTGTGTATTGACTCTACATTGAGAGCACCATGGTATTCTGGGTAGCACACATTCCCTTGCTACATGCCCTTATTGGTCACAATTGTAGCACCTTACTAGTCCTCTTCCTCCAGTTCTGCCTCCTCTCATTCCTCCTCCTCGGCCCCTTGGAGCTTCATTCACTCTATAAGATGGTTTGTCCAGTCATTCTTCCAGTGCATCAAGGGCTCTACACTACTCTATATTATGTGTTGTAGAAGCACAAAATTCACCATATGTAGTGTTTGGAACGTTGGAATATTTCTGCAAAATTGGGCATAATTGCAAAGGATGACCAATGCCTTTGCATATTTCACAATATTCAGTTGCGGTCTGATTCTGTTGTGTGGGAAACCCTAGAAAGTATGATTGGTACAATCCCCGAGTATTTATCTACGCAACTCCCCCAACTGGTGGAGCCCCCTGGGTCCCTACTTCTGAAGCTCCTACATTTTCCCCCCGCAACCTCTAGCATTCTGTGGCCACGTGTCCCTCCATCAGGAAATGGGTACACATCACATTGGGCCTTGCAAGTCGTATCGGCTGAATGTCTTTCAATTTTTATATTAAACTCACTACATGATGTTGTAGCCCCAATATGGAAGGGTCTTGAATTTCTTCTCCTCCTCTAAACTCTTGCAGATACCCCGCCATAGCTTCTATCTTCATGGCTTGCTCCAGGGAATCTTGTAAGGTATCAATCTTCTGGTGTGTCAGTGGAGTTCTTGTCAATAGGAGGAGTGCCTTAATAAACCAATCTCATTGGTGGTTTAGGTCGATTGGGTAACTCAACTTCCTAATTGAATCCTTGAAGCTTCTCATCATGTCCCACGTCATTTAACCTTCTCGTCGTTTAATCTCCCACAACTCTGATTACCCTTGCTGATCTGTTTCAGGTAATTTTAATTCTTTGAAAAATTATCTCTTCACATCATCTATCACTGGGTTTTGATGAGCTTCGGACCATTTAATGAACTAGCGAAGAGCTCTCTCTCTTAAATTATTCTGGAACTCGATCAACTTAACCACCTCTAGTGTCTATCGAGCCCTCCATATTGCTTCGTAGATATACCAGTGTTGCTTCACATCATCGTTTCCCCTCCTAGAGAATTCTGGGTATCGGGTAAATGACCCCACTATGTTTCTTTGTATGGGTGGTACTAAAATAAAACCTCTACTTCCTGGCTGTGAGATTGTATTACTAGCACTGTAGCTAGTAGATATCCGTACTATATACTTAACACTATTCAACTTGCTAAACTCTTGTAACTTAACAAAAAATTTATTTGGTGGTTGATAAAGTACCAGGGGAACGTTGGGACTAGATCTACTTGAACTTTGGGGAATATATTTACCTTTAATTATGGGTGCCAGCCTCTCTCGAAATAGTTTCTCCATCGCAACATGCAACTCCACATCGGATGTCTCGTCGGGGCAGGCATCCTCCACATTGGACTTCTCTCCCTTTTCTCTTCGGGCTGGGCTTCTATACACTTGCATAACTTCCTTGATGTTCCTCCTATTTTTGGGATCCCATCTGACCTTTTTTTTCCTTTGTCATCTTCAGTGCCTTTTCCTTGTCCTGTCGACTACTTTCTTGCTTCTCAAACTCCTTCATCACCCTTTCCCACCACTTCTCGGAAATCTACGCCCTTTGATGTGCTCATCGCTCTCTCAATCTAATGGAGGTTCAGGCATGCATATCCCTATTCCCCCTTCTTACTTACTTGTAACATCTTTCCCTCAGCTCTTTCCCCCAGTAATGAAGGTTTAAGTCTCCATCTCAGAATTTTGAAATGCCATCAAACCCTCATCCACCATTAAAGCTTTGATCCACAAAGGGATTTCCTTCAGTAGTTCTCCCCGAAACTTAGATCTAAATATGTCCTTAGCTTTTGAAAAAGGATTGGTAACACTCAACTGCGAATTCCATAATGTATCCTTCCAAGGTAAATTGTACCCAGAAATCTATAGCTCGGGTCAAATCGGTATCTAACCAATGGAATGATATTAAATCCATCTGTGTCCACTTGCGACAGACTCTACGTGACCTCTTTGGGAGTGACTTGACTTGTAGTCTCCATAACTAATTATAAATTTCTTCAGGAAAATTTCCCTAGAAAATTTCGTACAGGTCACTTACAGATTCAGAAAATAAGACTCGATGTTTCACAGTCTTTTCTATCTGCTTTCACACCTCCACTTGTTGCGATATGAAATGGTCTAAGTGGTTATTCCACCGGCTTCGTAGTTCTCTCTCATAGATCCATGATACCATGATCTAACTCCTAAATGAATTTTTAGGTCCCAGCTACGGAACCATTTGTTGGTGAAAAAGGAGGTCTCTGGGCAAGACCTAGATTCAGGATAGAGGCCACCAAGGTTTCCACAGTAGTCTAGCACAACACCAGCATTTTTACACTACTCCAAGGAGCAGAGCATCTCACCCAAGGTGTGCCATGACCTTAGTAAGGTTAGGAGATAGATCATGTACCAGACGATTACAACCATGAAGAACAACTAAAGTAACTTGAAATAGAAAACACATCTCACTACTATGTATACGCTATTACTCATCAAGCATGTTCAAGATGATGAATTAAAATTTAAAACGGGGCATACATTCATAGTAAGCAAATGATTAACACTCAACTCATAACATTAAGCACAACAATAACCATATTTCATTATCAATATCAAAAAAACATACATCACTCCACGGAGTCTATTACAATGTGATTCAGTACAACAGAGATCTCACTGAGCTCTCCTATGGCTCTACTCTCTCTCTTGACCCTCTACCGTACGGACTAACTAACTCATCTACGTTGGCTAATTTTCTATTTTTTCTTCTGCCAACGTGACTGCCAGTATTTACTCTTTTACTGCTCCACTGCTTGCCACTTCTTCTTGATTACTGGGAGTTCTGCTAATTGTTGCTGTCTCCCATATCTTCTATCTACTGTTCTCTACAACTATCGTGCCACCTCTCTTTCGTCTATCCGCAACCATGACAGCTCTATGTCTACCTTGATTGCGCTCTACCACCTGTTCTCCGCAACTCAAAACTGTTTCTTTTTCAAAACAAAGGCCCCAATAGTTTTTCTTGTGAACCACTATCAAACAATGTGTCTATCTTGGTATTCTTTGAAATAAACATAATATGGAATAGCTCAATCCTTGTTTTTTCATCTTGAGTATCATTGAGACAACGTGAATAACTAGTACTTGTGTTATGAACCCAACTCACAAAATAGAAGAAAATATATATCAATGACTGAGAAATAAACCTCTTCGAGGGGGAAACCTCCTTTACATTACATAAATGAACAATTTTTGGATGATAAAAATGACAGAACCTCATTTCTATATATAGGAGTCCAATGGGTCACAATATAATCCTAGCTAACATAAAAATAAGAATGTAAGGGCACAACAATAATAGTGGGTTTCTATGGGGCACAATAGTAACAATATGGGGACTACATGGCCACAAAAATAAAAATAATAGGGCTACACTAGTGTTATAGGGGCTTAAAATTCCCCTCTCCTTCAAACAATTGTTGTCCTCAATGCTTGATTATTTTTGGATGCTTCGGTATAAAATTTTCATCCTCCCATGTGGACTCTTCAGCAAGTAAGTTCTTCCACTTGTTGAGATACTATGAAATTGATCGATTTCGTAGTTTTCAAGTTCTTGTTTCCATGACTGATTCAGGTTTCAATATGAATTTTCTTTAGTTTTCAAATTTTTTCAATATTTTTGAACAAGTATTTTGTCACCTATAACCTGCTTTAATCATGAAACATGGAAAACTAGGTGCACTCGGGAAGATGTAGGAAGCTCCAGTTTGTATTCTATAGTACCAACCTTTTACAACACCTTGTAAGGACCATAGTAATTTGGCGATAATTTATTATCCTTATTATATTTCTTGAGGTACATTTGTTTGTATGGTTTTAGCCGTAAAAATATCCAGTCACCTACATAAAAACATTTTTCGATGCGATGTTGATCTTCATGTTGTTTCATTCGATTCCACACCAATGTTAGGTTATCGTTTAAGAGTTGGAGAACCTGTTTTTTATGCTTGATATGATATTCCACTGCTTGATCCTCCATATTTTCTTTCATGTCATCCTTCAAACCATTCACCTTATCTTGCATTTCATTTTTGGTTACTTTTTGCGAGAAAGAAATTTGTTGCATCTGGTCTCGTAATTTTGATATATCATGTTGCACTTCTTCATCTTCATGTGTCATAGTAGATATTTTTGAGGGCTTAAAGAGTGTGGAATTATTTTTGGGAGGAAATATAGAACCTAACACTACTATCTATGCTTCAATATGCCCTTAGAATCACTTGAAACTGATTTTTCAAACAAAAGCTATGCAATTTTAAAATAAAATACACACCTTTTTATTGCTTTTGATCAGCTCGATATTGGTACTAATGTATCTCCGCGATTTCGGAGGCCCAGTATTTGAGCTTTGAACTTGTTGTAGCCCTCTAAGTATTTTTTCCAATGCCACAGGTCAAACTTGATTTGGATTATTCAAGGCAAAGCTATTTCCAATCTCCCACAATGACCTAATTATGGACTGTTTCAGTAGAGCGAACTTGTACGGCATGCCACGTGTCACTGTTTCATCCTTCGCCTCTGAAATTGATACAAAAGAAACTAAATTATGTTTATTTTACCCACTTTTTTCACAATTCCAATTAGATATCTGAAATGAACGTTATGACTATTTTCCCTTGGCCACCTGTTTGAGATGAAAATCTGGAGCATGCAAAAATCCTAAATACCTCGAATCATATCTCTGAAAATATAGCAAACCAGGGTCTGAAATTTTTACACGACATTTCTCATAATTTCAAATTAAATGAGTTTTCTTTGTAGCTCCTAAACCTTTGTAGAAAAATGTTATAGATAAAATTTCACAATGAATTTTTTGTAGCAGTGAAACCCTAGAATCCAAAGCTCTGATACAAAATGTTATGAAACCAACTCACAAAATATAAGAAAATATAGATCAACTACTTAGAAATAATCCTCTTCAAGGGGGAAACCTCCTTTAAATTACATAAATAAACAATTCTTAGATGATACAAATGAAAAAACCTCATTTCTATATATAGAAGTCCAATGGGTAACAATATAATCCTAGCTGACATCACGATAACAATGTAAGGCCACAACAATAACAATAGTGGGCTTCTATGGGGCACAATATTAACAATATGGGGACTACATGGGCACAGAAATAACAATAATAGGTCTAGAATAATAACAATAAGGGGCTACACTGGTGTTATAGGGGCCTAACAACTCGCAATGTACTTACCTTTCAAACCCATCATTATGATCTTTGTTTCATCTCTGGAATTAGAACCTAAATCATGTTGTGTAGTTGCAGTTGTCTTCTCCTTTTCATTGTTTTTAAACTTCTTGGGTCTCATTTCTGAATGAAGTTCATAGAAATGATCTTCATCATGACCATCCTTGGAAAAATGTTTTCATGTGTGTTTTTCTTTCTCCATCTTGATGGCATCATTCTTGTTTCCTTTTCCACTAAACTTACCCTTCCCTTTTTCTCCAGACTCAAAGGTGTTCTCACTTATTTCATCATAAACATGTTTTTATTTTACTTCTAGATGTGTGTCCTATAAACAAACTTCATCTAAACTTTTAGGCTTAAATATCAGAATTGTATGTCTCAAATAGCTATGCAAACCTCCAATTTATTTCAACAAAGTATCTTGATATGACAAACCTACACCCAATATCAATGCCCTTATTCTAAACTCTTGAGTATAACTTTACACACTTTATCCCTTTCATTGCTTAAAGTTTTTCCAATCGATGATAGATTTTTGCATGTATGCTAATGGATGAAATTTTATTCTCAATGGAGCAATAAAATCATTCCAAGAAGATAAAACCTTATCATGTTTCTTCATGTCCTCTTCATTTTTTTCTTCCCACCAAATAAGTGTTGCACTTTCCAACGTTAATGAAGCAAGTTGAATCTTGGTATCATCATCCTTGAACCTTTCTATCCTGCAAGACACTTCAATCTGACAAATCCAATTATCTAATCTCTCAGCATTTACCTCCCCATCATACATAGTCAAATCAAACATTATGTCAAGTTTTAACAATGGAGTTTTATCATGTCCCTTTGGAAAATGTGGAGGTGTTTGTGAAGGGGTTGATGTATAAGATAATGATGGTTAAGATGGTGGTGAGGATGGAGGTGAAAATAATGGTAGATTCAAAGGTGGTTTGTCACCATTCCCTCCATTCCCTTTTCGAGTCATGTCCCCATCTCCTCCATCTCCTTTTGAAAACTTATCTCCCTTTGGAAGATTTGAGCTCTCACCTTTAAACCTTGTGTTTCTCTCTTAATAGAGAACTTTCACCATTTGTGTCATGTAAAAGAATTAGAGGAAATTCTAGCCTAAAATTGGCCTCCAAAGGAAAATTAATAAAATAATAGTTAAAGTAATAATATAATAGCTATGAATTTTTTAGGGAAAACAAGAAAGCTACTTTTTTTAATTGTATTTTTGTCTTATCTTCTTATGGGTTTACTCAAATTTCAAGTGTAAACACTCATTGGATGCAGAATTAAATTCCATATCCAACGATTACCCATTATGCATACTTTTGAGAAGACCAGAAAAGATAAAAATTGAAGATACATAAAAAAAAAAAACTTGTTCAACACGTGTTTTTAATGTATGTTCATTTTTTTACCAATGTAGGTATTTTCAAAAGTATGCATAATGGGTGCTCATTGGATGTGCAATTTAATTCCCATCCAATGAGTATCTAGACTTGAAATTTTAGTAAACCTATAAGAAGATAAGCCAAAAATACAAGTAGAAAAGGTAGTTTTTCTTCTTTTCCCTCCAAAAAACTTACATGTGCCTCTTTTTAAATTTAAAGGATTTTGATTGGTTTACATATTATGACATTGAAATTGCATGAAAATTTCATGGGCACTTTTAGGTTGAAATTTCCTCTAATGAATGCTTTTATGAAGGCCTTTTCATCCTCTGACATATTTTCAGGCTCTTCTTTATGTGACATGACTACTGAAGCTTCAGGTGTAGCTTGAGGTGAAATTTGTGGTGGAGATTGTGGAAAATGTGCTCTCCTTGTCCTTGACCTAACTTGAGGACTTGCAGCTACAATATTTCCTTATTCTCTCTTGAGCTTCATCCTTGTAAGCATCAGAAACACTTGCAACAAAATTAAACCCTCAAAGAAACAAAGAACCAAAGATTTAATACCAAATTGATCTGTATTTCAAATCTTGAGAGTTTATGGTGAAATTATCAAGTGAAAAGATTAGGTTTTTTTTAAACTTATGTCGATTTCCCTAACAAATTAACATGATTTAAAATTAGTTTTTAAGAAAATAAAGAAGACATCAATACCATAACAGTAAAAACAAGATAGAAAATGATGAAGGAATTCACCCCTTGTGGGCTACATCTCCTGGTCCAGCTTCTAATGTTGGGCCTATTCCATTATGCTAAAAACATTTTGGATTACATCAAGTTACATTACTCATACTGTTAAAATAATGTCTCCAACAGCTCCGAAATAGTCAAAAACCCCTAGCTGGGCTCTTTCTGCACCCAAAACCATAAAAAATTTACTGAGTTATTCTCCAATGAAGCTTTTTGCTAAATTTCCTACAATTTTCACTTCCATGCTATTTTTCCTACATTTTCCGCCTTTCGTGGCCACATAGGGAGAAAATTATTTCCCACTCCAGTGAGATTCTCACCGCACTAGGTACAAATTATCACTTAGTTAATCACGCTCGGTCATCCATGAACCAGAAAAAATGGTGCCAAGTGTCCCCGTCTGGGTCATTGATTTCAGAGGTACGGTTAAATTTACCATTGATTTCTAACTATGGGTTTAAATCATGGTTTAATTACAGTTTAATGGTGGGTTGGGGTTAGTGGGAACCCTACCTCAAGCAAGTTCTACTCCCCACCCATATAACCTTTTATTGTGGCATATATTGTTTGCGAAACTGTGCATGTGACATGGCTTATATGTATTAACCAATATCGTGGCATAAACCTTGAATGTTGGCATTAATAGTTTGGATACCAAGGCATGTGCTTTGTAGAACTAACCATCGGAGTTAACTATCGAACAAACCTTCACCATGGTATCAAAAAAATTTGTGAACTCATCACATGTACTCACTAGAAACATGACCGTTGGTTCCACACTTTAGTTTTTTAGTTTAAAACTTTGCATAAAAATTAATATATGGTTTCGATGTTACATATGGTATGCTCCAAAATTTTGGTTTAACCCAATGATACATAGTTCGAAACTTTGGGTTTAACATAATACAAAGTTGTGGAGTCGGGGTTATCCCCTGACCCTGGTCGGTGGACTGGGGTAGGGGGTTAATCTTGATCCCCACCTATGAAACAACAAACATTAAACTTTAAATGCCATATGAAACCCATATAGAATAATAACCAATCTAGCAGAGTCGGTGGCAATCATTTTTGGCTTGTATGAGGTCCGGCGATCAAACCCTGTGGGTTGTTGTTGAACCTCAAAATTCTTCTTTCTCTAACATCCTTTTTCATCACTTCTCCCTACCTTTTCATAAATACGTAACTCTAATAAATGATAATTGAAATATTTCATCTCAGAGAATGCATTTGAATGTTCTCTATTTTATATTTTTTGTTTCTTGTTATTTTAATGAATTTTTGTAACACAGCTACAGAACGCATGCTATTCTGCAGCTAATTGTTGTTTCCATAGCTAATTTAATGGTTTTATAGGTTATGAGGAGCGAATGAAGGAATGAGTCACATGGGAATATTTGGAACAATCCACACAATGATCCCATCCTATCCACCTATTTAAATTCGATAGAAAAACGTGCCTATGCTTGTGGTCAAAGTTCGGTCAAAGGGCGTGATCCGAGAACGAAAGACTCTCGATTTTCTCTGATGTAGCAAATCAAGAGTTAGCTACTTAGATTTTTCTTCTATGTCTTAGTTATAATTTCCATCTATAGGTGAAAATACCTCAGGATGGTTACATTTAAATTTTCTTAAATACTGGTCATTTTTAAACCGAAAGATAGTCTTAATTGTGTGAATGTTGTGTACCCCTTGAAACTATGTTTGATAATATGAAGACCATGTTCGTTTGTTCCAAATAATTCTTGATGTGCACATAGTCTACTAGGATTTCAACTTGTTATGTTGTAGAGGGACCCTGCATAGAAAGAAGGTTTCGATTATTTTTTTTAGTTTAATTTTATTAGCTTTGTTTTGTCAATTCATAGTTAAATTTACATTGCTTTGTAGCTGATTCTTAGAAAAATTGTTTATTGTTTCATAGATTAAACTTATGAATGCTTTTTTAGAATTAGTTTTAGAATAACTGTGTAATCTTATGCTTACCAAAGCATCTCAAGAAAGTATTTCTTGTATTTTCCAAAATTGGATCGCGTTTGAAGCATTAGAGCATATAGTTATCTTAGTTTTCCTTTACTTGTTTTTATACCTCTTTCCTAGGTTAAATTCTCAATTAAATGTATAATCAAATGATTTCTAAATCATCTCGAGAGGATGACTCTGTGATTTTCCAAAATTGAATTATATTTGAGTACTTGGTCATACAATAGTTGAGTTTCCTTTAATTTCTTTCCTAGATTAATTTTAAATGTGTAATCATATGCTTGTTAAATCATATCAATAAGACTTTTTCATTCTTCCAAAATTGAATTGTATTTGAGTATTTGGTCATACACTAGTTTAGTTTCCTTTTAAATCCTTTTTAATTTCTTTATTAGATTAAGTATTTAATTAAATTTATAATCAATTACTTGTTAAATCATATCAAGAATATAAATTTGTCATTCTTCCAAAATTGAATGATAATTGAGTATTTGGTCATACAGTAGTTGCCTATCAATTCCTTTGAATTTTCTTTCCACTTAGATTAGCATTGTCATTTCAATTCTTAAATCATAGGATTTATGCTTTCAATCCATGGAGTAGAATTTGATTAATATAGAATATAATTTAGCTTTAATTCCATAAGATCAAAGTCATTAGAATAAATAATCTGTTTTTAGATCAGATTCTAACCATTTAAAGTTTGATTCATTTTTATGCAATTTAGAATAGTTAAAGAACATTTTCTTTTCTTCCTTATTTTAAAATTAGTTTTCAACATTAAACTTAATTAGATTTAGTTGATCAATTTAATCGTTTTCATTCTTTAAGATTAAATCCCTTGTACATAAAGAAACAAAACCCCCAAAACAATATAAAAATATACACAACGAAGTAAGAGAGAAGGTTAACTAAGCATATATAGTGCACCACACTTCATCATATTACTAACCTCGGCTGATAATTTATGATAGAAATTTAAGACATTAAATTGATTGAACATTTTGGCACCACTACCAGGGAAGTGTAATTAGAAAACCTTATTTCTTACATCTAAAAAAAAATGGCATGCATAGAGAAAGAGATTCTAGGGGTAGATTCATAGCTAGAGGCAGGAGTTTGATTCCAACAACACCACTCACCCCACCTAGACCAAGTAGTGCTACACCACAATCTCAAACTCATATTTCATACTTCATTAGGCATAGACTCCATGAAGTCTTAAGGTCATAAATCCAACCAGGAGGATCTCCGACTTCATCCATTGAGGCAGTCTTAGAGGAATAAGATCCTAGATCTCCGAACAAAGGAGTAACCTTTTTAAACTCTACAGGAGAACACATCTTAGCTGAAGAGTTAGAAATTCTTAGTGAAGAATAAGAAGAAGAAATTTTCTTCAATATTACATTGATAGAAGAACCAGAGGGATAACCGTTAACTTTACAGTTAGAACCTCATATTAGCTCTGAGGAATCTACAATGGCAGGAGAAGGAGAATGAGAAATTATAAATGGAGAAAATGTAAGAATTGGAGGAGGAAGAGGTGGAGGACAAGGTAGAGGAAACATAGGAGGATGAAAATAAAAACAGAAGAAATAGGGAAGATGATAATTCTTTTAGATTTCCTATAGTTGATGAGGATACAAATTCCATAATGAAAAATATTTCACCTTCCATTCTTCCAAATTTCCATGAATTAAATAATGAAGTTATTGAAACCTCTTTATTTGAATTTGAAGTTTTGTGTAGATATTATGACTACTTACAAGACTCTCAAAAACTTAAGCTATATCCTATAACACTTAAAGGAGCGGCTTTAAAATGGTTCATGGGTTTAATCACATAATCTATTAGGACATGGAATGATATGAAAAGTGAATTTTTACAAATATATTTGGATTATTTCATACCCATTAATCAGAAGGATGAAGTATTCAAGATGGTGCAAAAAGAGGATGAGAACCTGGAAGATCTAATTGAAAGATTCAGTTACAACATAAAAAGAGCTAGAATGGAAAACTTAGATCTAGATACTTTAAAAGCTCCCTTGTTAAAATCCATTAGAGATGAATGGATAGACATTATCAACATGATGGGGAGGGGAGACATCTCTCAACTCACATTACCAGAAATTGGTGAATTATGCATTCATCTCTCAAGAGGAAAATCAAGAACTCGGAAAAATACAAGAGATCCTATTCTCTCTAGAGTGAATAAATCTGCAACTGGAACAGTAAGTAGGGTATAAATTGGAAATATGTTTGATGAATTTAAAACAAATATCTTAGCGAGACTAAGTGAACAGATAGACACCCTTAAATTACAAAACAAGAAGAAAGCCAAAACTGATGCCTTAGTTGTTTTCTGTACTAAATGTAGAAATAAGCATGCCTTAAGAGAATGTCCTCTTGCTTTAAAATTCATAGAGACCTGTGTTATTTGTTCAGAAAATCATGAAACTAAGAGTTTCCCTTCTATTCTAGGTCTTAAGTTTGTTTTTCAGGAAGAAGTAACTTCAAATCTAGTAAAACCTCTTTACTTTGTCTCTAGAATACCATGGCAGAGGCCACAAACTCAAGGTTTTAACAACCAAATGTATACTCAGCCCCCACCAAATAATTGGAATTCTTGGCAGCAACCTTGCTCCCAACCTCAACCTTGGACACAAGGGATGCAAAATCCCTATGGTAGATATTCTCAATACTACCAATATCCTCCATCCTATCCAAACTATCCCCCCAACAATTTCCATAACAAAATCAACAACCCCAACTCCAAAACCAAAACCCACAAATTTCATTACCATTTCCACAAACACCAAACCAACTACCTGCCGAGCCATTTCCAAACCTAAATAATTAAAATTCTCAAAATTCTTACACCATAGAAGGACAAAAATTTTAAAATTACATGATTACTCCACTAGATCTTAATGATGTTCAACTTAGATCTGGTAGAATATTGTAGAAATTTGATAACTGATATGTTATACATCGAGATTCTATTGATCACACACTATTTTAACTTCATGCACAATACATAATATCTTGTACCATTGATCATTAATTGCGGAAATAAAAACAATCGCATGCGCACATTAAAACCATAAACAATCACACATATGAACACAATATTTTATGGGAAAGCTTAAAGCTGAAAACCCCCAACTATTTGTATATTATATGTCATAGAGATCATGTAACAATCATTATACAAAGCTCCTCACAAATCTCTCAATACAATCTCCAATTGTTACACACTAATCAAGCCCGATCTAGCAAATCACATGCTCCAATCTCTGCCACCTGATAGCCTGCCTCTATTGCGCAATCACTGCTGAAGAATGGCTCTGAATGAACTCGAATTTCTCCAGCCTTGCTCATGCAATCCTCATTGGCATCTCCAATCACTGGTTGTTGCAAATCATGCAACAGTATAGTCACAACTGATAGTCACACTGCTCTTTCACCTACCTCTTCACTGGTCTCCACTGAAACTATCCATGCACTGTAGTTAACTGGTGTATTATTCAGTTGATTAATGAGTTAATAATTAATGAATTAATTAATAATTAATTCACACCACTCTCACTAGTGTATAAATCAGTTAGACTAGATACAACTAGCTCAACTATGTTTAACTCAGTTAAACTGAACACAACTCCATCAACTACCTCAATAACTCCACCAAACTCTGTCACATGAGTTCTAACTGAAGTATCCATGCAATAGCTCCACTTAACCCTCAGGAATAGCATAATTCCTTCTGTCAGCTCCTGTGCCACATCTGTGTACTTAACTGAAGTTCTCCAAGAGAATAAGATAATGTTTATTGTCCAAATATTATTAAGAGCTAATAATATTCGACATATCTATTTTTAGACTGGCAATCTAAAAATAGATTCCGCCCAATATGTCTAAAAATAGAAGTCCATCTATTTTTCCAACTTGACCAACCATCCACAAATAGCATCCTGCAACTCATAGAATATGATCGACATGTCTAAAAATAGACATAGTCTAAAAATAGACTTGCGCCAAAAATAGCTTGCAGGCCCACTTAGTGAAGGCAACTTATTTCCACTAAGCTCATCATCTTGTTGCAATCTCAACAAATATTAGAAAGGAAAAAGCCTTCTGTTGTTATTCAAGAACAAGATAATTTTGATGAAGAAATTTCTCTACGGTAAAATAAAAGTTCTAAATAAAAGAGCACCTTCCATGTTAACTAGAATTATGAAAATGAAAAACAAGAAAACTAAAGTAAATTCAACTCCTATCATAGAGAAACCATCAGTATCTATTTCTAACCATCCTTTTCCTGAAATATTACAAGTTGATAGAGGGGTAAAAAAACAAATAATGTTGCCAAATTATGATTTTCTATATGAATTGAAATATGTCTATATCAAAATTCCTTTGCTACAGGCCATTGAAGAGATTCAAATTCTAGCCAAAAAAATAAGAGAGTTGAGCATGAAGAAATCAGGGAGAAAAACAAAAGAAATAAAAAGAATTCAGTTAGTAGGAAAAATTGCAGACATTATGATGGGAAAAATTGCCATACAAAAATATTTAGATCCAGGAAGTTCAGTTGTAAAAACACACATCAATGGTATTGAAATTCCAAATACATTGATTGATTTAGGAGCAGCCATAAACATCATGAGAAAACAAACCATGGAACAACTCAAACTTCCAAACCTTCAGTATACACCTACATTACTGCAACTAGCAGACAGATCAGTAATCAAGCCAGATGGTGTATTAGAAGACATTTCAGTATCGTTAGACTCTTGGGAGTATTCGGTTGATTTTATGATTTTAACTCCCAAGAACAACCTAGGAGGACATCCACTAATATTAGGAAGACCTTAGTTGGCTACAACTGATGCTTTCATTAGTTGTAGATCTAGTGACATGTACATTTATGATGGTAATTCAACAAAGAAATTCACTTTATATCCTCCAGCAAGAACAATCACAGAAATAGAAGATGAAGAATGAATTGATGATGACAATGATATACAACCTCTCTTTACTATTTCTTGTATTAGTGAAGATAGTCAAATCTTAAATTCAATAGAAAACTTTGAATCATCCTTAAAATATGAACATGATCATAATTTCCAAGAACAATGCAATATTGAATACTTGTCATCTAGGCAGATGTCTTTATATTCTATGGAAGAATTTGGTAACTCTAAGGTTGAAATCTTTCCAAGAAAATCTTTGAACATAAACAAAAACTTGGAAAAATTACAAGAAGAAAAGTTAATCAAAACATTACAACAACATTCTTCTGCATATGCATGGGAATACACTGACATGAAAGGAATTAGTCCTAAGAGTTGTATACATCATATCTACATTAAGGAAAGTTTTAAACCTATCAGACAACCTCAAAGAAGGATGAATCCAAATCTTAGGGAAATTATGAAAGAAAAATCGCAAAAATTCCTGAATGTAAACTTCATTTATCCAATTTCAGACAGTCAGTGGGTTTCTCCCTTAGTGATTATACCTAAAAAGAATGGTAAGTGGAGGGTATGCATTGACTATTGAGAATTGAATAAAGCTACTCTAAAAGATCATTTTCCGTTACCTTTCATAGATCAAGTATTGGATACATTAGCAGAAAGAAGTATTTCTCATTCTTGGATGGTTTTAGTGGTTACAATCTGATTCAGGTAGCACCTGAAGACCAATATAAAACCACATTCACCTATCCATGGGGAACCTATGCCTACCAAGTACTTCCTTTTGGTTTGTGCAATGCACCTGCAACATTCCAAAGGGCAATATTAGGACTTTTCTCTGATCTAATACATGATTGTGTGGAAGTGTATATGGATGGTTTTACATTTTATGGGAATTCATTTCAAGAAGCTCTAGAAAACTTGGAAAATGTTCTTATAAGATGTAAAGAGGAAAATATTTCATTAAGTAATGAAATTATTTTTATGATATTTACTGAAGTAATTGTTTTAGGACATCATATCTTGGGAGATGGAATTAAAGTTGATTCATCTAAGGTTGAAGTCATCTCCAAATTATCAGTTCCAAGTTGTCAAAAGGATGTTAGAAGTTTTCTAGGATTCACAAGGTATTATAGAAGATTTATAGAAAAGTTCACTAAAATAGCATCTTCAAATTTCTTACCAAAGATTGTGAATTCAGTTGGACTCCTGATTGCTAATTGGCATTTGAAACTTTAAAAACAAAAATTTCTAAAACACCCATCTTAAGAGGTTGAAATTGGAAACTACCTTTTCACATTTCAACAGATGCTTCAGATACAACTCTGGGAGTTGTATTAGGACAAAAAGATTTAATCCCCTATGCCATCTATTACACAAGAAAAAATTTGACTCCTACTGAGTTAAGTTACATTGTAACTAAAAAATAATTTCTAGTTTTTGTTCATGCTATTAACAAATTTAGACATTACATCACCGGCTATGAAACCTTTATTCATACAGATCATTATACAATTACATATTTAATGAATAAATCTGTTCAGTCCCTATATTACTAGACTAGCCCCTTATTGTTATTATTGTAGCCCCCTCTAACCCCAATATTTTTATTATTGTGCCCTTACATTTTTATTGTTAGGTCGGCTAGGATTACATTGTGGCCCCATGGACTCCTATATATAGAAATGAGGTTTTGTCATTTGTATCATCCAAGAATTGTTCATTCATGTAATGTATTGGAGGCTTCCCCTTTGAAGTGGCTTATTTCTAAGGCATTGATATCTCTTTTCTTCTACTTTTCGAGCTAGTTTCACAAAATTTGGTATTATAGCTTTGGATTCTAGGGTTTCGCTGCTCCAAATAGGTCATCGTGGCATTTTCGCTATAAATTTTTTTCTATGAAGGTTTAGAAGCTGAAAATTTTAAAGTAGAAAGCCAAAATCCTGAGGAACATCATCACAAAAGTGCATATCCTGGTTCACAATATTTTCATAGATATGATCTGTGGAAGTTAGGTCTTTTTGCAGGCTCCTTAATTTAACCTAAACTGGTCATCGTGGAATTTTCTCTATAACGTTTTTTATACGATGACTCAGAATCTGAAATTTTTAGAGAACAAAGCCAAAATTCTGAGGAACATCATCACACAATTTCATATCTTTGTTCAATATTTTCTGAGATATGGTCTATGGAAGTTAGGACTTTTTCAGGCTCCCAAATTTCATCTCAAAGAGGTGATCGTAGGAAAATCTTCATAACTCTCTCTCTCTCTGAGCATCGGATTGGAATTCTATAAAAAGTGGATGCAAGAACATGGAATTTAGTTTCCTATCTATCCATTTTAGAGCCAAAGGAGGAATCAGTGACACATGGCAAGTCATACAATTTCTCTATACTGAACCAACCTATAATTAGTTCATCGTAGGAGATTGGGCACAACTTTGCCTTAAAGGATCCAAATCAGGTCAGACTTGTGGCATTCGAAAGAGGATTTAGAGGGCTACCTCAGTACCAAATTTCAGATATTGAAGATCTGAAATCATAGAGATAATTCTATTTCAATATCGCACTCCTCAAAAGAAAGAAAAAGGTGTGTATTTGTTTTCGAATTACATAAGTCTCGTTTGAAAAAAATTAGTTGGAATTTCTTCCAAGGGCATATTGAAGAATAGATATTAGTATTGGGTTCTAAAATGTCCCCTAAAAAGAATTCAACACCCATTAAGCCTTCATAAGGCTCTACTATGACTCATGGAGACAAATAAACACAACATGAGATATCAAAATTACAAGAGCAAGTCCACCAAATTTTGCTATCGCAAAGAGCAACAAAAAATGAAATGGAAGTTTTGAAGAAAGGTGTGGAAACTAAGATGGATGGTTTGAAGAAAGGCATGGAAGCTAAGATGAATGGTTTGGAAGCTAATATGGAAGGCATGGAAGTGGGCATGGAAGCTAAGATCGATGAAAAAATGGAAAACATAAAAGTAGACATCGAAGGTTTGGCAAAGTTGATACAAGAAATGTTTCCTAATGGTGAAAAGATAGTAGAGGAAACTCATGATGAGAACAAAATAAATGTTAATCATGATTTCATAAACTCTAATGTTGGACGGAAGAACCATCATATTCCAAATATGGATATGAGGAAGTTTTATGGCAAGGATCTCGTAACATGGATACTACAGATAAGTAATATTTTCATCTCAATAATGTGCAAAACACACAAAAGGTACGCATTGCAAATTTAAATTTAGAACAAAATACATTTGTATGGTATCGATGGCTTTGCTCCCATAAAAAAAATTTCACTTGGTCAATTTTTTCAGAGGAAATGATAGCACATTATGATGATACAAAGAGCAACACCTTCTTTAACCAATTCATAAATCTCAAACACAAGGGTTTAGTGGGGGAGCACATTGAGGACTTCCAAAAATTAAATATAAGGGTAACTGATATTCTAGAGGAACACAGAATTGATGTCTTCATAGGTACTTTAAAGGATAACATCCAACATGAAGTTCGCATTTTGGAATCTGATTCATTAGAGAAGGCATTCAGGTTGGCAAGAAAAATTGAATGTAAAATTCTGGTAACAAGCAAGCCTACCTCTCAGTTCCATAAAGAGGGAAGTGTTGCTACTCCTAGATTTCCATAACCTACAAGGTTGACACCACAACAATTGGAAAAAAAAAGAGCAATAGGGCTTTGCTACAATTGTGATAGCAAATACACTAAAGGTCATAAGTGTGCTGAGAAGAAATTATTTTACATAGATTGTGAAGAGGAAGAAGAAAATGAACAAGAAGAGGATATACACCAGGAACCAACCCTCAAAGAGGAAGAAATGAGTCTGACCATGTCGTGTAATGCATTGGCAGGAATTACCACTCCTCAAACTCTTAGTATATCAGGACATATCAAGAAGAAAAAGGTAATAGTGTTGATTGATTTAGGTAGTACCCATAATTTTATTCGTTGTAAGGTAGCCAAGGAATTGAATTGTTTCCTATACCCAGCACCAGAATGTCAAGTGATGGTTGAAAATGGAGGAACTATAAATTTCTCTGGAAAATACCATAATATCAAGCTAACCATGTGGGAATATGTATTGAATAGTCCAATGCTTTCCATGTTGGAAATATGATGCAGAGTGTTGTCCTTGATGGCAACCCACTGAATGAAGATGAAGACATGTGACAGTTGACATGTGTTGTCCTTGATGGCAATACACCTGATGGAGTTATTCTTGATTTGATGGACTTGGTAAATGATGTAAATCTGATATGATATGATGTTTGTTGACAATATGATGCTGAGTGTTGTCCTTGAAAGGCAACCCACTTGATGAAGATGATGACAACTTACTTGATGAAGTTGTGCTTGATAGAATATGTCTTGATGTAAATCTGAATGTATCTACAGTGTATACAGAAGGCAATGAAGAAAGAAACTCAGCATGTGCTAAATATATGATGAAAAGAGTATGTTTCAAGGAATACGCGGATCCGTCTAGGGGAAGTCGCAATGCACGCGGAAAACAACGTTCCAAGTCGCGTATGGGCAAAAGTGCTCATAAAGTGCAAAAACAGGGGCCCGTGGTATTGAAGGCTCATGGTATTGTTATGACTCATGGTATTGCTTTGGCCCGTGGTATTGAAGACTCATGGTATTGCTTTGGCCCGTGGTATTGAAGGCTCATGGTATTGCTTTAGGCCGTGGTATTGAAGGCTCATGGTATTGCTTTGGCCCGTGGTATTGAAAAAGGATAAACCTATATAAGGAGAAGAAATTCATTGTGAAAATCATGAGTGTGGGTGCAAGTTGTCTGAGCTTGAATGAATACTTCTCTCTGAAGTAGATCTGAATGGAAAGGGTTACACTTGAAGATAAATCTGAATGTATCATGCACCAATGATGAAGAAGGGGATCTAGATCTGAAATGCACTTGTATCTACTAGATCTGCTTATGGAAGGCCTAGATCTGTGATGAGGCGAACATCTAGGCGAACATCTGTCTGAAGTGAAAGGGTAAATCTGAACTGAATATCTGATCTGAAGAAGTATGCTACTCTGTAATGATTGAAGATCTATACGCTACTTCGCCGCGGAGGAAGTGCATATGTACGTGGCTTCGATGAAGTGAAAGCGCGTATGCGCAATGAAATACATACAGAGGGATACGCTGGTTTGTGTGGACGGAAACGCGTATATACGCGACATCAGTAAAGGTAAAGCACGTATGCAAACTAGGGTTTGCTGAAGCAAGGGGTATGAAATATCTGATCTGTGTTGATAAGTATCTGTTGGTGATGTATGTTTGTGCTTAAAAGTATGGAAAGGGTCCTGTTTGAAAATATGATGAAATGTGGCCTGCAAGTGGTGTCATAAAGGAAGCTTTGGATCCAGTGTGAAAATTGATGAAACGTGGTCCATAGAGGTGCTGAGGGTTGTAGCCTTCAGTCAGGGGGTGGTAGCTCCCTTCCAGGTGAGGCTGGTAAACGAGATCAGGGGGTCGTAGCTCCTTCCAGGTGAGGCTTGCAAACGAGATCGGGGTCGAGTTCTCTCCAGGAGAGGCCGAAACGAGTCGTGGGTTGGAGGCTTCCTTCCGTGGAGAGGTCGTAAATGAGCCGCAGGGTGCCTCGCGTGTCGGCCGAAGTTCTGTACGTGCGACATATGTTGTGTAAGATGTTTTCTCTATAATAAAATATTGTACACGATGTTCCAGCTTGTGGTTTTCTCTCCCCGACGGGCTTCCACCTTAAAATCCCTGTGTTCATGTGTGATGCTTTGTGTGATGGTTTATTCGTTCATCGCATATGTTTACTATTTATTAAACATCTGATGAATGAATGATGGAATGATTTAAGTGAAGAACTAATCACATAATTAGATATCTGTGTATACGCGAGTTTCATAAAGGGTATTCGCGTATATACGCGAGTCTGTATCAGGAAAGTAGCGTATGGGTTTTAGAAGCAAGAAAAAGTAAAAAATTTTGAATATGCAGTAAATACTGATTCACCCCCCCCTCTCAGTATTTTTCCAACAATTGGTATCAGAGCCAGGTCCTTCTGCAGAAGCTTGATCGCTTGAAGGAGATCCGTCGCAATGGGAAGTGAAGAAGGAGTGATGTCTATAAAGCCACCTCTATTCAATGGAAGCAATCTGATTTTCTGGAAGGTACGAACAAAAGCATATCTGCAAAGTCTTGGTGCAGATGTATGGGCAATCGTGCAAGAAGGTTATCAATACCCTGCAGATATTCCTACTGATGCAGCTGAAAGAAAGAAGTATGAAATCAATGCCAAAGCAGTGAATGTCTTATTGGGAAGCATGTCTGAATCAGAATTTGCTAAAGTAATGCAGCTACATTCAGCAAAAGATATATGGGACAAAATCATTTTAAGCTATGAAGGAGACACAAAGGTAAAAAGTGCAAAACTCCAAACTCTTAGAATTGAATATGAAAATTTGAAGATGCATAGTGATGAGAGTGTTTCCAGTTTCTTTCTTCGTCTGGATGATATTGTAAATCAAATGAGAAATTTGGGTGAAACCATAACTGATACTACTCTGGTGGAAAAGGTCTTAAGATCCTTGACTTCAAAATTTGACTCTAAAGTTTCAGCTATTGAAGAAAGGCAAGATCTGCAAACGCTTACTATTGTTCAATTACATGGTACTCTGACTGCTTTTGAAATGAGACAACGAGGTCCTTCTCAAATAAGAGAAGCTGCTTTTAAGGCATCTACAAAAGGAAAGGAAAAGGAAGTTGTCAAAGAATCCAGCTATATATCCGATGAAGAAGAAGCGAATTTCGTGAGAAAGCTCCAACTAGGTACTGGAAGATTCAAAGGTAAGCTTCCCTTCAAATGTTTTGAGTGTGGAAAAGTTGGTCACTATGCTGCTAAATGTCCTTATAGAGAAAAACATGGTAAAGGGAAACAATTTGAAAAGAGAAAGAGTTATTATGCAAAAGAAGATGATGATGAAGTGTCCAATGAAGATGAAGAAGATTCTGACCAAGCTCTACAAGTGCTCATGGCAAAGAAGCAAAAGAATAAAATTACTCGAGGAAATGAGATACCTCAGAAATCATGTATAGAAAAAATTGAAGAAGATGAAACAGATTCTGATGAAGCTCTACAAGTGCTCATGGCAAAGAAGAAAAAGAAGAAGGCTACTCGAAACAAGAAGATAGCTCAGAAAACAGGTATAGCAGAAATCGAAGAAGATGAATCAGATATTGATTTGGGTCCTTGTAATCTTCTTTGTGCAAACAAAGGCAAAGATAGTGAAGGTAACAGTATGGATCTAGAAGAAGCTGTCAAGATTGAAGTTGAAGATCAGCAGAAATCATCTAAAAGGAGTGAAAATCTAGAAGCAAATGATGAAAGTAATGATTGGCATCAATTTTAAAGGAAGGAATCTATCTACAAAGATGTGATCTCTAGGATGAATGAAAAGATAGAAACACTAAATGGACAGATAGACAAGTATCAAGGGTTGTACGCTTATGCAACCAATCAAGGCGAAAAACTTGAAGCAGAAATCATCTCTCTGCAAGCAGATCTTGAAGCATCAAGTAAGAAGAGTGAGGAACCTCTACAAACTTTTGAAAAGGAAGGCCTTGAAGCAGAAATCATCTCTCTCAAAGAAGATCTTGAAAAATCAAAAGGGAAGAATGAAGAGCTACAACAAACATGTGAAGAAAACGAAGATTGGTTGAAAGAAGAGATTCTAAATCTGAAGGATCAAGTAGAAGATGGAAGAAGGAAAGAGGAAAGCATGACAAAGCAATGTCAAGCCTTGGAGGTTGAGGTGAACATTCTCAAAGGTAAATTAGAAGAAAAGATTAAACTTTTGAGGTTTCATGATAGTACTAATGTTTTGGACAATATACTGAGTAATCAAAGGTCTCCTGCTATCAAACTTGGTCTTGGTTTCCATGAAACTGTTAAAGGAGAATCTAGCTCACAAGGAGGTGCTAAAGAATCAAAGGACATCAATGCAAAATCTGAAGTGTTGAAAGAGTCAAAAGATCAACCAACAATCATGAATTCTCAAAAGAATTCATTCAAGAACGTTGAATGTTTTAAATGTCATAACTATGGGCATGTTGCAACAAATTGCAGAAGCAGAACAATTCAGCCACAAACAAACAGATTCTATTCAGAAAGGTACTCTGGTAGCTTCAAGGGATATTGTTTCTCATGTAACAAGTATGGACATAAAGCAGCTGATTGTAAAAGGAGGAAGATTAGAAATACTCATTATGACTCCTATGCTTATTTTTCTGGACACATGAGATGTTATTCTTGTAACAAGTATGGACATGTAGAAAAGGAATGCAGGTTGAACAGATATGAGAATTTGGATAACTTCCAGCACACAAATAGAAAGTTTAAACAAATCTGGAAAAAGATGGAGGGATGGAATAAGAATCAATCTAGAGAAGAAAAGGATCTTTTTGTGGATGCTCTAGAAGACAATGATTTTCTTGAAGAAAACACTCAATTCAAGATGGAGGACCGATCAGAAATGTAGGGAATTCTGACCCTACTGCAGTCATCCGCTTCTGGAAGCTTACTTCTCTGATTGACTGCAGGAATGATGTGGGATACATTATGAGATTTAGTAATGTATCGTCACAGGGGGAGCAATGTATGATGTCTCTCATGGTTGATTTGAATATTCTGGTTATGTTTACTTCTGACAGCGCATCTGATGTGGAAAGGACAGGTACAGGAGGTACAAACTCAGGAGGAAATGAAGGAAGATGAAAATTTTCTATGCTTCACTTTCCATACGCGGGTTATATTAACAAAAGTCGCGTATACACGCGAGTTTCTTCAGAAACAGTCGCGTATGCATTGATGATAAGAGAATTTATCTGATAGCTGAAGATCTGGAGCAGAGGTCCAGGGGGAGCATCAGTCTGACTGCTGATGATTGCACTGTTAGCATTATTCTGGTTATACTCATAATAATGAAATGATACATGGGTTCTTGTGTTGAACATTATGGATGAAGCCTGGTTGCTTGATGATGAAGAGCATTCGTTGTTGAGATGAAAGTCTTATAATTCATAGATGAGGATAGATCATGCAGAGATTGTTGCTGATGACTTGCTGTTGAAGGTGCTTCAGATTGCAAGCTAAGGAAGAGCATTGGTTTAGGGGGAGCAGCAGGTTGAATTCTAATGATTGCATTGTTGGAAATATGACTGCTTATTCTTGGTTATTGTGATACTCATGCTCAAAATGATGATGACTTAGTACATGGTTTATTGTGATGGGATTTTGAGCCCTGGTTGCTGATAAGTATCTTTTGTGCTCTCACATGGATGAGTTGGATGTCGTTTGAGAATAGATCATGCAGAGCTTGTTACTATGGTTGAGATCTTTTGCCTACATATGTTACTTCATGTTAAATCTTGAAGATCTTGATGGTACTTATGTGAAGATGTTGTTCTGGTATGATAATCTCTCTTGAAAAGAGTGTATTGATACTGCAAAGAATATGAAGGGTTGGTTACTATTGTGCTGATGCTACAACCGTTGGATGATGCTTGAAGACACCGCTACACTGTTCTATCTATCTGTAGTCCAGGGAAGCATTCAAATATCTCAGAAAGAAGCTGAACACTGTCTTTGCCTCACAGAGAATCAGATCTGGTTGAATTTTAGAAGATGGCTTGGGATACGTGGGTTTCCTGAAACACAGTCGCGTATATACGCGAGTTCCTGCACAGAAAACCGCGTATGACTAATTGCTGACAATTTTTGGTTGGTTCAGCTCTCTTCAGCACAGCTACAGTACTGTTTGGTATATCTGATACTGTTTGGTATCTCTGGTGCTGTTCCAGTTCTCATAATTCTTTTATAATGATTTGATGAAGATGCCTTGATGATTTGTTGGTGAAAGTTTTCAGGATGCTCAAACTAAGGGGGAGCCTTAGTCATATGGAAAGATTGCTTGGTTGCACAGATTCAGGGGGAGCATTAGCTTTGCTGAGTATAATGCAGTTTTGGCATTATGATGGTTCTGATATATGATCTCTCTTGAGGTCTTTTTGGTATTGATTATGAAAATTCATATTTGTATTTTGATGAAAAGGTCTTGTTGAGACCCATGTTGTAAAATTGTAATATTCAGTCATGTAAGGACTTGTCAAATTGTAAACCCACTTGGTTGGGTAGCTGAGTCAAATTTTGTAAACCCACTTGGTTGGGTAGAAGAGTTGAAATGTGTAAACCCACTTGGTTGGGTACCTGAGTCTCATATGTAAATCCACTTGGTTGGATATTTGATGTAAGTATGAGTCTTTTGGTGATAGGAAGTTCATAGAGTCATATACTTCATTGAAAAATATTCAGCATGAACTCAGGGGGAGCTTGGTCACTTCAGTATACATCAAATCTGGAGAAAATGGGGTGAGTGTGTTGGTTTTGATCCACCCGTTGCCCTTGATGTCAAAGGGGGAGAGTGTGTTGGTTTTGATCCGCTGGTTTTTCCCTTTGCCCTTGATGTCAAAGGGGGAGAGTGACATGGTGTTTGAATGAAGATAATGGTGTCACATATTTGGGAGAGTGACATGGTGTCATTGTATTCTTAATGTATCTATCTGTTGTGGTAACCAAACACCATCGTGGTTGCCATCAAGTCCAAAGGGGGAGATTGTTGGAAATATGATGCAGAGTGTTGTCCTTGATGGCAACCCACTAAATGAAGATGAAGACATGAGATTGTTGACATATGTTGTCCTTGATGGCAATCCACCTGATGAAGTTATTCTTGATTTGATGGACTTGGTAAATGATGTAAATCTGATGTGATATGATGTTTGTTGACAATATGATGCTGAGTGTTGTCCTTGAAAGGCAACCCACTTGATGAAGATGATGACAACTTACTTGATGAAGTTGTGCTTGATAGAATATGTCTTGATGTAAATCTGAATGTATCTACAGTGTATACAGAAGGCAATGAAGAAAGAAACTCAGCATGTGCTAAATATATGATGAAAAGAGTATGTTTCAAGGAATACGCGGATCCGTCTAGGGGAAGTCGCGTATGCACGCGGAAAACAACGTTCCAAGTCGTGTATGGGCAAAAGTGCTCATAAAGTGCAAAAACAGGGGCCCGTGGTATTGAAGGCTCATGGTATTGTTATGACTCATGGTATTGCTTTGGCCCGTGGTATTGAAGACTCATGGTATTGCTTTGGCCCATGGTATTGAAGGCTCATGGTATTTCTTTAGGCCGTGGTATTGAAGGCTCATGGTATTGCTTTGGCCCGTGGTATTGAAAAAGGATAAACCTATATAAGGAGAAGAAATTCATTGTGAAAATCATGAGTGTGGGTGCAAGTTGTCTGAGCTTGAATGAATACTTCTCTCTGAAGTATATCTGAATGGAAAGGGTTACACTTGAATGATAAATCTGAATGTATGATGCACCAATGATGAAGAAGGGGATCTAGATCTGAATTGCTCTTGTATTTGCTAGATCTGATTATGGAAGGCTTAGATCTGTGATGAGGCGAGCATCTAGGCGAACATCTGTCTGAAGAAAAAGGGTAAATCTGAACTGAATATCTGATCTGAAGAAGTATGTTGCTCTGTAATGATTGAAGATCTATACGCTACTTTGCCGCGGAGGAAGCGCGTATGTACGCGGCTTCGCTGAAGTGAAAGTGCGTATGCGCAATGAAATATTCACTGAGGTATACGCTGGTTTGTGTGGACGAAAGCGCGTATATACGCGACATCAGTGAAGGGAAAGCGCGTATGAAAACTAGGGTTTGCTGAAGCAAGGGGTATGAAACATCTGATCTGTTCCGCTATGTTTTTGCTATCCATCCGTGCTGATACATTCTGTTGGTGATGTATGTCTGTGCTTAAATGTATGGAAAGGGTCCAGTCTGAAAATATGATGAAACGTGGCCTGCAAGTTGTGTTCTAAAGGAAGCTTTGGATCCAGTGTGAAAATTGATGAAACGTGGTCCATAGAGGTGCTGAGGGTTGTAGCCTTCAGTCAGGGGGTGGTAGCTCCCTTCCAGGTGAGGCTGGTAAACGAGATCAGGGGGTCGTAGCTCCCTTCCAGGTGAGGCTGGTAAACGAGAGCAGGGGGTCGTAGCTCTCTTCCAGGAGAGGCTGGTAAACGAGTCAGGGGGTTGGAGCTCCCTTCCAGGAGAGGCTGGTAAACGAGCGCAGGTGGGTGCCTGCGTGCTGGTAGAGTCTGCACCAGCACATATGTTGTAAGATGTTTTCTCTATAATAAAATATTGAAGGCTGAGCAACTGCAGCGATGGTTTTCTCCCGACTTGGGTTTCCACCTAAAAATCCTGGTGTTCATGTGTGATGCTTTGTGTGATGGTTTACTCTGTTCTTACTGCATATGTTTACTGTTTATTAAACATCTGATGAATGAATGATGGAATGATTTAAGTGAAGATCTAATGACATAATTAGATATCTGTGTATATGCGAGTTTCTTAAAGGGTATCCGCGTATATACGAAAGTCTATTTCAGGAAAGTAGCGTATGGGTTTTAGAAGTAAGAAAAAGTAAAAGTTTTGAATACAAGAACATCGATTCACCCCCCCCCCCCTCTCGCATTTTTCCCAACATTCCATTCCTATGGGAGGTGCTAATGTTGTACTAGGAGTACAATGGCTACAATCTTTGGGGACAATAGCTTTTAATTTTCAAGAAATTTTCTTGAAATTTTTTTCAGAAGGAAAGGAAGTCAAATTACAGGGTATTTCAGGGAAGTCGGGAAAGATAATAAGCTCTAATGTCATGAAAAAGCTTCTAAAGAAAGAACAATGAGGCGTAATTGCACAATTATGCTCACTAGAAGTTCCAACATCAAAATCATCTATTTCTGCAGATCTCCAACAAGTCTTGGACAATCATTCCAAGGTGTCTGAAACTCCCAAAGGACTCCCACCTATTCGTGATCATGATCATGCTATTCATTTGATTCCAGGAAGTGTTCCTCCAAACATCAGGCCTTATAGATATCCTTACTTCCAAAAGAGCGAAATTGAACGTATGATTGCAGAAATGTTAGAGGCGAGTATAATTCAACATAGTCAAAGTTCTTTCTCTGCTCCTGTAGTATTGGTACACAAGAAGGATGGATCATGGCGAATGTGTCCGGATTATAGGGAGCTCAATAAGCTCACCATTAAAGATAAATTTCCTATTCCTGTGATTGATGAATTATTGGATGAATTACATGGAGCAATTTATTTTACCAAGTTGGATCTTCGTTCAGGATATCATCAAATTAGAATGAAGACTGAAGATATTCCAAAAATAGTATTTCAAACTCATGAGGGTCATTATGAATTTTTGGTCATGCCTTTTGGCCTTACCAATGCACCTTCTACATTTCAAGGGTTGATGAATTCCATTTTCAAACCCTTCCTTAGAAAATTTTTTCTAGTAATTTTTGATGATACACTAATCTATAGCAGGTCTTGGAAGGATCATGTTCAACATGTTGACAGGGTGCTCAAACTATTGCAGGAGAAACAATTATATGGAAAATCATCCAAATTTTTCTTTGGAGTATAAGAGGTGGAATATCTGGGCCATATTGTATCTCACGAGGGTGTTAAGGTAGACCCTAACAAAATTAAATCCATTAAGGAATGGAAAGTCCCCACAACTATAAAGCAGTTGCGAGGATTTCTCGGTTTAACAAGGTATTATCGCAAGTTTGTTAAGGATTATGGGAGAATAGCAACACCTCTAACAACATTATTGAAGAAAGATGCATTTTCATGGACTCTTGAAGCAACTAAGGCCTTTGAACATCTTAAAGAGGCAATGGGCCTAGCACTGGTCTTAGCTATGCCAGACTTCACAAAAACCTTTATTGTGGAATGTGATGCCTCAAGAAATGGAATTGGTGTTTTTTTAATGCAAGAAGGAAGACCCATTGCTTTTTAAAGTTGTCCAATCAAAGGAAAGTATTTACAGAAAGCTATTTATGAGAAGGAAATGTTAGCAATACTACATGCACTAAAGAAATGGAGACCTTACCTAATGGGAAGGCACTTCAAGGTAAAACCTGATCATGATAGTCTTAAACACCTTTTCAAACAAAGACTATCTTCAGAAGAGCAGCAAAACTGGGTCACAAAGACGTTGGGTAATGACTTTGAAATAATCTACAAAAAAGGAAGCTAAATGTTATTGCAGATGCACTCTCAAGAAAAAATGAAGAGGTGGAAGCATTGCTTTGTGCCATTTCTATTATCCAACCAGATTGGATAACTGAAGCAAGGGATGAATGGAAGAGGGACGAAGGAGTGTGGACACTCATTCAAAAGTTGCAGCAAGATCCTAGTACATCTGATACATTTATTTGAAAAAATTATTCCTTATGGTACAAAGATTGCTTATGTCTTTGTAAGAATTCCCAACTAAAACAAAACATTCTTTTGGAATTGCACACTTCTCCTTTAGGAGGACACTCAAGATTTTTAAAAACATAGCACAGGGTGAAGAAAGAATTTTTTTGGGATGGCCTTAAATCTGATATTCAAAAGTTTGTGGCGGAATGTTTTGTTTGCCAGCAAAATAAAGTTGAGACAACTAAGACCTCGGGTCTTCTACAACCTTTATCCATTCCAAGTCAACGTTGGGAGGAGATTTCAATGGATTTTATCACAGGTTTACCTAAGTCTGAAGGAAAGAGTTTCATCATGGTTGTAGTTGATAAACTTACCAAGTATGCACAACTTTGTGCATTATCTCATCCATTTAAAGCAAGTACAGTTGCTACTACATTTATGGAAACAATTCAAAAGCTACATGGAAACCCAAAGGTTATTGTGAGTGACAGAGATCTCATTTTTATTGGAAATTTTTGGACGGAGTTATTTTTCTTGTCTTGGTACTCAATTAGCTCATAGCTCATCTTATCATTCTGAATCTGATGGTCAAACTGAGATAGTGAATAAATTTTTGGAAGGATATCTTCGTTGTTTTGTATCTGATAAACAAACACAATGGGTCAAGTGGTTGCCTCTCGCTGAATGGTGGTATAACACTTCCTTCCATACTGCAGCAAAAATGACCCCATTTATGGCACTTTATGGATACCATCCACCATCCATCACATCATATTTAAGAGAAAATTCTAAGGTTCAAGCAGTGGAAGATCACTTCGAGCATCAACAAGAAGTTCTCCAACTCTTAAAGGATAACCTAAATTTGGCACAAAATCGAATGAAACAACAGGAAGATCAGCATCGTAGTGAGAATTTTTGATGTAGGAGACTGGGTATTTTTACGGCTACAACCATATAAACAAATGTCCCTCAAGCAAGCTAAGAAGGATAATAAATTATCACCAAAGTAATATGGTCCTTACAAGGTGTTGCAAAAGATTGGTACTATGGCATACAAATTGGAGCTTCCTGTTTCTTCGTGAGTGCATCCAATTTTCCATGTTTCATGCCTAAATAAGGTTATAGGTGAAAATCTTCCAGTTCAAACAATATTGCCAAAACTTGATGAGGAAGGAAAAATCCTATTGGAACTTGAAGCAGTCACGAAAACAAGAACTCGACAGCTACAAAATCGATCAATTTCAGAGTATCTCATCAAGTGGAAGAACTTACCCACTGAAGATTCTACATGGGAGGATTAGAATTTTATACAAAAGCACCCAGAGCTACTCAATAATTGAGGACAACACTTTTTTGAGAGAGAGGGGCATGCTAGGTCCCTATATTACTTGTTTAGCCCCTTATTGTTATTAGTGTAGCCCCCTTATTCTTATTATTGTAGCCCCCTCTAACCCCAATATTGTTATTATTGTGCCCTTACATTTTTATTGTTAGGTCGGCTAGGATTACATTGTGGCCCCACTAGGATTACACTGTGGGCCCATGGACTCCTATATATAGAAAGGAGGTTTTGTCATTTGTCACATCCAAGAATTGTTCATTCATGTAATGTATTAGAGGTTGCCCCCTCGAAGTGGCTTATTTCTAAGGCGTTGATATCTCTTTTCTTCTATTTTTGGAGCTGGTTTCACAACAAAATCTATTACTAATGGCAAAATTACAAGATGGTTATTACTCCTGTAAGAATTCAATATCACCATTCTAGATCGACCTGGAAAACAAAACACAATTGTTTGCTTCTTGTCTAGAATTCAGAATGTTAAAAATGATGCTCTAGTAGAAGATAATTTTCCTGATGAATATATTTTTACAATATCTACTAAATCTCCTTAGTTTTCATATATTGCTAATTATTTAGCTAAAGGAAAGTTACCTGCATACTTGTTTCCTACAAAGAAAAGAAAAATTATTCAAACAAGTGCATTTTACTCATGGGTTAATGATGAATTATATTAAACATGCCCAGATATCATCATCAGAAGGTGTGTTTGAGAAAATGAAATTCCTGAGATTCTCAAGGCATGTCACAATGAACCCCGAGGTGGACACTTTGCTGATAAGAGGAATGCCTATAAAATCCTTTATTTAGGATATTATTGGCCATCCATCTTTAAAGATGCCAAGGAGTATGTCAAAAGGTGTGAAAACTACCAGATAATGGGGAAACATGTTCCTATAGATGAAATTCCCTTAGAACCTCAGGCACTCATCGAACCATTTGAAAAATGGGCCCTAGATTTTGTTGGACTAATCAATCCACCATCTAATCATAAGAAATATATTCTGGTGTATACTGATATGTCACTAAATGGGTAGATGCTAAAGCACTTTCTTTAGATAATGAAAATTTTGTAGTTAATTTTCTCTTTGAGGATATTTACACTCGTTTTGGTGTCCCAAGAGAAATTGTGACAGATCAGGGAACTCATTTTACATCCAAGCTGGTGCAGAGGCTTATAGAGGATTATAAGATCAAACATAGAAAATACACTCCATTTCATCCACAAGAAAATGGTCAATTGGAGTCTACCAATAAGGTGATCGAATTAATTCTCACCAAGACTATACATATACATTGGAAGGATTGGGTAGATAGGCTTCCTGAAGCCTTATGGGCCTACTAGACTACATTGAGGAATACAACAGGACATACTCCCTTTGAACTTGTTTATGGGAAGAAAGTCCTATTTCCTATAGAATTTCACATTAAAACCTTCAAGATGGCGTTCCAATTGGCGCTTGACTTATCAGAAGCGGAGAAGCACAGATTGGAGAAACTTAATGAGCTTGATGAGATCAGGCAAGATGCAGTTCGAAGAACCAGTCTAGTCCAGCAACAAAGGTCCAAATGGCATGATAAACATATAAAGGAGAGAAAATTTCAAGCAGGGGATTGGGAAATTTTGTTCAATTCAAAGTTCAAAGACTTTCAACGAAATTTTCAGACTCATTGGCTTGGGCCTTATGAGATTGAAAAAGTCTTTGAAAATGGAGCGTTGGGATAAGGACAATTGGTGAAGAGAAGGTATCTCTTCTTGTGAATGGATATTGATTAAAAGTCTATCATAAGCCAATTACAAAGGAGGAGTTTATCAAAATTTTCCAAGATAATACTGATATGAAGTTGGTGAAGAAGAATTATTCTTCTTCCCCAACTTAGTCTTCTTTTTATTTTTCATATCTAAAAAAAAAAAATAGAGAATATATATATATATATATTATTAAAAATAATAATAATAATAATAAGTGTATAAGTGTGAAAACCAATCAATGATTGGTATCCTTATACATAAAATATAGGATGAAAATCAGAGTTCTGACATCTTATATTTTCTATTCCCTTCTAAAATTCCCAAAAATCTTTATTCCCTTTCTTTTTCTGAAGAAATAAAAGAAGTAGCTACAAAACTACTTCCATTCTGCAACTATCATTCTATTCTGCAGCTGTCATTTCATTATGTAATTGATACCACATTCTGGAACTCTGTTACATTTTCTTACAGCCTAATGAAGCAAGAGTACTAAGCACAAGAAATTGAGAACTCCATTTGAAGATCATCATGCTAAAGGATACCTGAAGAATCAACATCAAGGAAATAGAAACAAAAGATTAGTTCTAAAGGTATGTCACATAAATTTGTTTAAATAACAAGATCAAAACATTAGCATATATAATATAGATGATCACATGATACCTCAACATGTCATCATTTGATTTGATTTGGACTCATATCATGTCATAAATTGACCACATCATCTGCATCATATCTCATAATGATCTGTAACGGATTTTCCCATTTATGATTAAACGGTCATATCCTACGTCCGTAAACCATTCATCCGCATTTCTTAAAACCCCATCAAGTATTCATTTCACTCATAGTTCCCTACAAACCCTCGACGTCCTTAACTAGATCCATAATCCAATTAATTTCACATAAAGAAGAACAATTTTGAAAGAAAGACTCTTCACAAAAGAAGACATGGGTTTGATAGTCAAGACTGAACCAGTGGGAGCTAAATTTATGGAGGGTTATCCTCATATCAAAGAGATGTTGCAGAAGTTTAAGTGGCTCAGGTTTATAGAATAAAATGACAGGTTCCATAAGGATATCACTAAGTCTTTTATGAGGTCTTTCGACGGAATAGAGGTCAAAATAGGAGACATAAAATTTTCAGTGACCAAGGCATTCATAGCTAAAGCTACAGAGCTCCCAATACTTGGCGAGAGATGGTTTAAAAAAAAAAAAATTCACAGTGAAGCATGGAGAGGTTTTCTCAAGAATCTAGGTATGGATACTTCTGTTTACGAGAAAGGTATTCCTAGCTCAACACTTAAGAACAAATGGAGAAATATGATTTTAATTTTACAAAATTTTATCACTTTTGAAGGTAGATTTGGTTGCATGTTTATTTATCATGTTCATTTATTGATGATCTTTTTGGAGGATGGATAGATACACCTCCCTTTATTTCGACTGAACATTTTAAAAAGAATGTCCACAAATGTACAAAAAAATAATCCAGTTCATAGAAAAGATTATGCACCATCATGGATTGGTAAAAATACTTCTTTCATTTCATTTGAAAAGTGTGGGAGACTCTTGGGATAGTTTCCTAATTAGAAACCATTTCCAAGATGAGCCAAAGAAGCCTAAGGAAGACAAGACAAGAAAAAATAGAAGAAGGAAGGTTGATGCAAGCACTGATGACATACCTTCACCTCCACTACAGAAATATGAAGAGGAAATCACCCTTGACGAGTTTATGAAAAATAAGAAACAGGGTGGAGTCAAGACAAGAGGTAAAACAGAAAGGAAGAGCAAGGTTAAAAGTGAAGAAAAATTAAACCCTCCACAGCCAAGGAGAAGCTCTAGACTCCGAAAACCATGAAGAAGACACCATCACAAGGAACAAAGTTTGTGAACTTAGATGAGGAATGTGAAGTGCCAACACCCATCAATGTCTCTCCTCCACATAGTCCTACACATTCTCTTGTACATAATTTTGAAGGCAGTCCAAGAAGAAGATCTTCAGGCATTGACCCAATAAAACAAGAGATTATTGACTATATTGAGTCACTGGAGAAAAGAAATGCATAATTGAATCCAAATGTGAAATAAAAACCTATCAGTACACGAGAACCTATGGTTAACATGCTTAAGCAAGAAATATATGAGCTAGAGTTACTGAATAGGCACATTAAACAGGAAAATGAAGCTTTAAAACAACAAAACCAATTGGAGAAAGTCATCAGTGCTAACACCATCCTACATTTGGGACTGTGGTACAAAAATAACAAAAATCTAAAAATAAAGAACAAATCTCTGAACAGGACAGTCATCAATCTCAAATACAAACTCCTTATGAGGAAGCACAAGATGGTAGTCAGCTCAAGGAAAATAAAGAAGAGAAAATTGGATTTATTAGCAAAGGTATCTGAAAAAATGCAATAGGAGAAGGAAGTTCACATTTTTGGTAATTGCATCAGGACATGCAATGAATTCTTAGTGGGGGTATGTTGAACCTCTAAATTGTTCTTTCTCTGACATCCTTTTTCATCACTTCTCCCTACCTTTTCATAAATCCATAACTCCAATCAATGATAAGTGACATATTTCATCTTAGAGAATGCATTTGAATGGTATCTATTTTATATTTTCATATTTCTTGTTATTTGAATGAATTTTTGTAACACAGCTACAGAACGCATGCAATTCTGCAGGAAATTATTGTTTTTGAAGCTACTTTAATGGTTTGACAGGTTATGAGGAGCCAATGAAGGAATGAATCACATGGGGATCTTTGGAACAATCCACACATGGATACCATCCTATCCACCTGTTTGAATTCAACAGAAAAAGGTTCCTATGCTCGTGGTCAAAGTTTGGTGAAAGGATGTGATCCGAGAATGAAAGACTCTTGATTTGCTCTGACATAGAAAATCGAGAGTTAGCTACTTAGATTTTGATTCTATGTATCAGTTATAATTTCCATCTGTAGGCAAAATACCTCAAGACAGTTACATTTAAAAAATTTTAAATACCAGTCGTTTTGAAACCAGAAGACAACCTTAATTGTGTGAATGTTGTGTACTCCTTGAAACTATGTTAGTTAATACGAAGACCATGTTCATTTGTTCCAGATTCTTCTTGATGCGATCATAGTCTTCTAGGATTTCAACTCGTTCTGTTGCATAGGGCCCCTACACAAAAAGGAGGTTTCTTTAGTTGTTTTTAGTTTAATTTTATTAGCTCCATTTTTTCAATTCATATTTAAATTGACATTGCTTTGCAGCTAATTCTTAGATTAAACTATTTACTATTTCATATATTAAACTATTTATTGTTTCATATATTAAACTTATGAATGATTTCTTAGAATTTGTTTTAGAATAACTGTGTAATCTTATGCTTACCAAAGCATAACAAAAAATTATTTCTTCTATTTTCCAAAGTTGGATTGTGTTTGAAGCATTAGAGCATACAATTATCTTAGTTTTCCTTTACCTGTTTTTATACCACTTTCCTAGGTTAAGTTATCAATTAAATGTATAATAAAATGCTTTCTAAATCATCTCAAGAGGATGGATCTATCATTTTCCGAAATTGAATGATATTTGAGTACTTGGTCATACAGTAGTTGAGTTTCATTTAATTGGTTTCCTAGATAAAGTTAAAATGTGTAATCAGATGCTTGTTAAATCATATCAAGAAGATGACTTTTCCATTCTTCCAAAATTGAATGGTATTTGAGTATTTGGTCATACAACAATTTAGTTTCTTTTTCCATGATTTTAATTGATTTCTTAGATTAAATATTTAATTTAATGCATAATCAATTACTTGTTAAATCATATCAAGAAGATTATTTTTTCATTCTTCCAAAATTGAATGATATTTGAGTATTTGGTCATAGAGTAGTTGCCTTTCAATTTCTTTGAATTTTCTTTCCATTTAGATTAGCATTGCCATTTCAATTCTTAAATCATAGGATTTATGCTTTCAATCAATGGAGTAGAATCAGATTAACATATAATAGAATTTAGCTTTAATTCCATAAGATCAAAGTCATTATAATAAATACTCTGTTTTTAGATCAGATTCTAACCATTTAAAGTTTGATTCACTTTTATGCAATTTAGAATAGTTACAAAACATTTCATTTTATTCCTTCTTTCAAAAATAGTTTTCAACATCAAAATTCACTAGATTTAGTTGATCAATTTCATAGTTTTCATTCTTTAATATTAACTCCCTTAGACATAAAGAAGCAAAACCCCCAAAACAATATAAAAATATTCACAACGAAGTAAGAGAGAATGTTAACCAAGCATATATAGTGTGCCACACTTCATCAGATTACTAACCCCGGTTGATCACTTATGATATCAATTTAAGACATTAAATTGACTGAACAACTGCTCAGCCTCCATAAAAAAAATTCAGTTGGCCATGAGGCCACGTGGTAGCCACTGGTTGACCCATGTGGCTCTCCCTCATTAGCCCACCATACCAAACTATGAACCAATAAAAACAAGCCAAATTCGATCCAATCAACGTGGCACACTTGTCATCTGATGACTAACCCACAAAAACATAGTCACACCATTCAAATGGCCAGTCAGTGTACGGACTGTTGACTGGGTGTACCTACACCTAAATTCCAAATTTTTTTGTTGTTTCCCAATTCAAAAAAAACGCGATATCAGGAGCGTCTGATGTTGGATTTGAGTGAAACGAGTTGCATTGGATTCAGGGTGATGGGATCGATGCTTTGGCCCCAGTTTCGATCCAATCTGAGCACTTTTAATTTTGAGCACTTTCTAGATCCACTGGATTAGGCAACTCTCACTTTCTAATCTGATAGAAGTTAGTTCCTAGTTTATTTTCTTGTTTCGTTTACTTTTTTTCTTTTCCTGGTGCGACAATCACTTAGATCTTGGGGACCCCTCAAGATCTGTATCAATTTAGCTTAAGCGATGCATCATAGGAATTCTAGAAAAAGATGAAGGTCATCTTTAGAGATATTCCTAACTCATAATCTATATAGAGGAAAATTTAGTATGCTACAATAAGAGCTACTAAGACATCTTTATATTTTTATGAACTAATATTCCATCATGGAATGGTTCTCTTAGCATGAAAAATGGAGATAAGGAAGATAGAAATTGAGTTGCTTTGTTTCAATATTAACAATGGACAAGTTCTCTTAGAGATCGTATATTTAAGCGCTTTGATTAATTCACAGATGTCATTACATACAATTACAAAGATTCATGGAAATTATTAACTATGTATCTCCCTAATATAAAGGTTAGGTGGATGATATTTTCATCTTATAACACCATTTGAAGAAATATCCTCTAATATGGATATGTACCATTTCTAAGGAAACCCATAGGATTAAAATATATTTAAACACTCCCCCACCTTTGTCTCTTCCCACTAATCAAGGTTCTTATATCATTGAGACACATGCTTCTATCAAAGCTTGTGAATGAGAACCAATCAAAAAGATAGATGGAAAGTAGTAAATTTATCTGTATGCATTGGAATCCTTCAAATGAGCTAAGATGAACTACCCCTCCAATCATAAGGAAACTTTAGCAATCTAAAAGGAAATACACCGTTTAAGATTATATTTAAACACTACTAGATTTATAACTAGAATAATCTTGAAGATATCGCCAAGGATTCTCATCTCTGAAAAAGGTTTAAATAGTTAATCATACCAGAGTCCATAAGTGGGCATTCTATTTAAGTAATATTGACTTTGAAATATAATTTAAACATGTTCATTTAAATTTTCTATAAAATATGCTAACAAGGGAAAAAAATAAAAAATCCAATTTTTGGAACGATGTGTGTAGGACCCACAAGAAAAGGAAAAGCTCCAATAATTATTGAGAAATGAGCCAAATATACCCTTAAGTATTCAAAGAAGAAGATCAAAGGAAAGAAAAAACAAAATTAGATGATCCTTTCTACAATTGGAGAAATAGAAAGGTAAGATTTGGCCCAACTCTTATCTAGAGATGTAGTAGAACATATTTTTAGGACTAGTTCTCCTTAGGATCAAATGTTGATAAGCCATTAGCGTTTAAGTCTTGAGTTTGTAAGAGGAAAGAGTATGCTCTCTCATCACACTAAGAATTAATCTCTGTGATTAAAAAAACTTCAATGGTGAGAGTTTCGAGTCTATAAAAGGATGAAGTATGTCTTCATGTCAAATTGAGAAGTGATCTTCAAGATTACAAAATCCTTTTGGTTTTAGTAATATAATGTCGTATTTAAAAGAATATAGCGAAGAACACAAAGGTATGGTTCTAACATATTTAAGAAGTAAAGAAATGAAAAATAATATGCTTCTATTTTTATTTATAATTTTAATCATTTTAATAAAAAATAAATTCACAGAAAAACCGATCATAAATAAACTATTATGAAGAGAAGTAAGCATTTTAAAACTTAAATGATGATAGGATCTTCTATTACTATCAAGTTTTTTTTTAAGATCATGAAGGAATTTCAACACATACTTTACTATATAAAAATATTTATATAAGCCTTAATGGAATATTTCAATTTTTTAATGCATATGTAACTATTAAAAAAATTAAAATATAAAAATATTAATTTATCTAACTATCACAATGATAATAAAATGTAAAAATGCAAAGTATATTTGTGGTGTGTCAAAATTATTATTATTCATATTATTATTATTATATAAGAAATAATAAAATAATCGTTCATATATATTGATAAACAAATAATTTATTAATAGTACTTAAAAAAATAAAATAAAATAAAATATATATTGATATAGTATAATTTGAATGAACTTAATCATTAAGAACATGTGTTTCCTCCTAACATGTCACAGGGTTAAAACTAAAGTGGGTAGAGTATGCACATATGTAAATTGATGCATGTCAAAATATTATAAAATATTTTTATTCATCCTATTTCATTTTACTCTAGCGATCCTTATACATACCAAGTTTTCAATAAAGTGGTGATGGGATTAGAAGCAAGATATATCATACCAAGTTTTTTCATATAGTGGTGATGAGATTGGAAGCAAGCCTTATACATACCAAGATTTCAAGGTAATTCAAGGAAGAAATTTTTTATAAGGGATTGAAATGTATGTTTAGTGACTAATATTAAAACTAAATTTTATTCGTTTATAAGTTAATTGTTTTTTTATTAATTCATATTACAAGCATAAGCCTAGTATTCATAGCTCTAATAGTGATCTATTCATAGGTGATATTGAAATCATATATCTTGCATGTTGAAAAATTATAGAACTCAGTCCTCATAATATTTGAGCTTGTTCCAAGGCTTGTTCAAGCCAACTACTTAAAATATTCAGCTTGTCTCAAGGGGCTGATTCGCACCTGATACTAGGGCTAATTCAAGCTCACAAAAGTCTAAAATTACCCCAAAACCATGCTACAAAGCCTCCTACATCCCGACATCACCTCATACTTCTCCATATATAATACATCTCCAAATTGGCTTCACCTCATACTTCTCTAGCTCTAAGACTTCTCTAGTTTGGTTTCACCTTAGACATGCTCCTTTGGATGCCCTTCTTCTTCCTCAATTTAGATATTCTATGATATTATTTCACACCTTATTAATCACAAATAAAATTCTGAAATGAGGCACATGAATGGTATATATATAGTATTTTATGCCATATTTTTGGGGACCAATTTTTCTTGGGTTCGACGTGTCCACTAGCTAGGTCGACTTGTGCAAAGATTGTGCAAATGATATATATATATATATATATATATATATATATATATACATTTCTCCTCAACCATGAGGAGTTAGAAAGCATGCCACATATTATCGGAAGGGTCTCAAAATATGCTATTTAACTATGTAAATTTCCCTTTCATTTTACCTTTAACATTAATAACAACTTTTTTCAACAAAATCCCCCTTTGTTATTAATTGAAATATTGCAAGGTATAATTCTTCTCATTGATTTTCCCCTATATGCGTTCTCTCCATACTTATTGTGAGCTCCCCCCTTATATTCATTCTATGATATGTAAGCTACCATGTATATTCCATTGTACAATTCGTCACAACATATTTGATAAATTATACTTAAAAAATTAAAATCTACACTATGAGGATTTATGTCTCTTTATATTTTTGATCTGTAAATTATTGTCTATTGTATATGCATGCAAATTATAATTATGCAAAAAATAGAGAAAAATGCAACAAAAACTCACAAAGCATCAATGGCACAAGGTATATCCTGGGAAACCCTTTTAGGAGAAAACCCAGCGATAAGTTGAGGTTGCTCTAGTCTCTTTCTCTAAATAGAAAATAGTTGCAAGTAAAAATAAGTGAGGTTTTTATCCCATGGTCTACTAGAGTGCACAAATCCATAGTTTTGTCTATTTCCCTATCCCTCTCGGTTACTCTACTCGTCTATGGAACAAGATACGCTCTAAAAGAAAGTAACCCATTTTCCCCCTAGTGGTCCAATTATAACACAACCTACTAGTGGTTAAGTATCTCCCCTTAAACTCTTGATTAGAGTTATAATATGGACTCTTATAAATTATTATTAACCATGATCATGTGGCTAGCCTATTTTCAATGAATAATGGGGGTTGGTATGGCATCCTCTCGAATTATGGTGGCCAAAACAGAATGGTCAAATTCCAAGTGGCATAAATTTTGCATAGATAATTTTGTTGAGGCAATTCATGTGCCATTGGAAACGGATTTATGCATATAATAGGAAAAAAAAGTGTGGTGCTAAATATAAATAGATTTACCATGAAAAATACCATTTCATACCTCAAAATTCTCCAGAAAGGTTTCATATCCTACTTTGCTAAATTGGGTATTTCCCATAAAAATGGTCTTGTGAGCTTATTCCTCCACTGTTATAGGCCATTTTGTCACATATGGTTAGTTGGCCTACAAAATGGATCAAACAACATCACTTTACCCCTTAAAGTCATCATGGTACATATCCCTATGCATCACACTCTCATATCCCAAAGTTTCTTCTTAAAAACACCTTGTTTCAGTCAGTTTAAAGACCAACGCTCCCTTCCCTTGTTCACCTATAGGATGCTCCACTATGGCCTACGTTGATCACCTATAGGTTGCTCCACTATGCACCTATTTTGGTTCTAGAAATTCAGGAAAAAGAGAGAGATTCCATAAGCCTCTTCTTCCAGAAGCTTCCAAAATTTCTTATAACTATTTACCTTCAATAAAACATTCGAATCCTACCATATCCTACCTTGGAGTTTCCATCCCTTATCATTTGATCCAATCCCTAGATTGGTAAATGGAGAAGAACTCCCAACTCCTATATATTTGTGTCCATCCACAAGATAGGGGTTGACTTTTGGAGTTATAATTCTACCCTCATGTTGTTGTTTGGAAGAGTTATCATTCCATGGAATAGGGCGATTAGAGGTGCACTTTGTGGAAAACAAGGAACAAGTCAACTTGGAGGAGATCTTCTACAACATAAACTCCTATTTCTGGTTTTAACTCCTTCCATTTATATTAATTAAAATATTTATTTGTTTTCCTATATATGATGTTATGATTTCATGTATTTCGATACTATTTTCATTAGTTGAATGAAGTATTTAGATGATGCTACATAGATATTATAGATCATTAGCTTGTGTTGTCTTCTTGTGCAGGTTCTAATTATAGCAACGAGAGATAGAATTGGATCATTCAAGCCCAAAAAGGAGTGAATCATACAACAGATCACAGGTAGGATTCATCCCATTATCTATTTACTTTAAGGGGAACAATAGCTTATTTTTCTTTCTATTGTTATAGACTAGGCCACCCAGTATAGGGAAGACACTTATGTCCATAGTTGTAGATTTTGTATAAAAAATTGGTGACCGTACTAGAGATCGATATATTCCTTTAGTTCTTTATTTTTCCTTAGTGTTTGTTTCACCTCTTCTTTGGACATTCATTGTCATATTCGGCCAAGAAAAGACCTAGGAAGACCTTTCATTGAGTCTCAACTGCAAAATTTATGTAAGAACTCTCTTATTCTTGACCAATGCTCCCTCTCTTCTAGGGAAACAGTATTACACCTCTAAAGAGCTCTCTCTATTCCTGTGTTGCAAGGTATTGGTGCCTCTTCTACACCTGCGTTGTCCCCTATTCAAGCATGAACTTCCTTTGTCTTGATTTTCTCTCTGATCACCCTTGTTCAATTTGTCCTTCCTTGAGTCTCTCAGTGCCTTGTGATCCCTCTGGAGCATCCATTTGGTTTTCTTTTATTTTGATACCTTTGGTAAGGATTTTTTTAAAGAATTTCCTTTGTTCTTATCATCAGGTTACTTGAAAATTAATTTTTGTTTATCATTGGTTGCTTGGATGAATTGTTGTTCTAATTCTCATTCTGAAAATTTTATTTAAATCATTGATTAAACTTTGCATATTAGTTTTCTTAATTTTTTAAAATTAAGAGACTTGAAAAGAAAACTCTTTGCATTGGCATTTGGGATTTTTTGTGTGCATTGAAATTTGAACAGTTGCATTGCAAAGGGATTTAATTTTGCACTTTTTTGTTGCATATTGTTTGCTGCATACTCTTTGTCTCTTCCCTTGCCTAGTCAGATTTTCATTGAATGGGAAATATTGCATTTCCTCATGCTATTTTTCATTTTAGGATATTTAGGTGACATTAGCAGTGAGCCCCAAAATTGAAACTTAATCAAAGATCAATAGTAAAATTTATTGATTCAATGTAAGGAGAATTTGTAATATTAACACAAACATTCATAGGTCTCGGTTACAGATGTGTTTTGGCATCATTAAATGTAATATTTGTTGTTGTTTTCCAGTTTTGCATCATGGGGGTGAAATTTCATTCCACGTACGTGAGTGTATAGTATCGTTCTCGACATACCTTTGGGTATATTGGATGGATATCCACACATGTAAAGTATATAGGAATTCTCTCATAGAACAATTATGCATTAGGAAATACTACTATCTACCATGATTCAACGTACTGTCGAGTATATTTTGGGAGTCCCCTATAGGTTTTTATCCTTGTTGTAGGCAACTGGGTTGACCACCTTGTATATCGTGACACACCGAAAAAAACATTTAGGGATACTCGTTGTTGTACATTAAGTCCTTGGTTCGCTAAGGTGTATATTTTAGTTCACAGTTGCTTGGTAATTCTTTATCCCTAGATTAACCTCTTTTTTATTTACTTTTTTTTTTCTAAAGTTTATTAATCCAATGTGGAAAAAAAAAATCCCCCACCTTGACATTCATGTAGAATGAAAAATAAGCCTCCTCTTCCACTAGAGGCTACTTCTAGCCTTTTCCATATGCATAAGAAGACACAAAATACTGAATTTGGAGCTTTGGGAACCACTTTTGGTCCTGCTCCTAAAATTGACTCACCAGACTCATATGTCCCTTTGAGTTTTGAGCCCGAGATTACATCTACTCTTACCAGTGAGTCTGAAACAATCAAAACAAAAGTCCCTGAAACCTTATTGCCTAAGGTTATTGAACCTAATTCACAATTCAGATACTTTACTTCCTAAGTTTGTTGAACCTAAGGAACCTTATCCATATTCACCTTTTACTTCAGTTCCTTCCCCTTCTCAATGTTTGTGTCAAACAGAGCCTTCACCTATATATCTTTGACCTGATAGTGGACCTCTTCCATACGGCCTTGTTATAATTGAAGAGATCCCACAAGAAGAGCCACACCCATATACTCTTGTTCATTAGTGTGGAATACATTTTTATCAGACTGATCATTTTCCTTCTCTTCAGACTCTAGCACAAACTCCTTTACCTGATTCTTTGGACTCACCCACGGATCTCTCATGACCATCTTCATCGGGATTTTTAACCATGACTGGATCCAATCTGACTTCTTAGCCTATGTCCACCACTATGGTTGAGACATCAAATTTCTCTTCCTCATTTATGCTTGTGGCATCACCAGAAACACATATATATGGTGGCTCTTCCATCCTACCTAGTTATCAGTCTTTATCTGACACTTTCTCTAGTGCAACGTCTAGTCCTTGGACCTATCCCATGTCATCTAATTCAGGAATTCCATTTGGTAATTCTCTTATGAAAACTACTTAGCCTGATCCTTATCCTCCACTTACACCTAAAACTGAACAACAGGTTGGCCCTTTTGTTAGTGGGAAAGGTCATCTTCAACAACCTAACTCTCATTATGTCGGGTACCCTCCATTTGGATCACAATTTCCTCCATCATCCCCTCCTCCTTTGGCAAGGGGAAACCTGTTGTTGGTATACCTCAAGTTGGTAATCAACCTTATTACAATCATCCTTATCATGGGATGGTTGGTAGTGTTTGGAAACCTATGTTTCCCATCCAACCTGGTTCTTTTTGGGACCGATTGTTGAATCCTAAACATGTTCCATCTTCATCTCAAATTCCTATTCATCCATTTGTACCTAAACAAGCTCAAATATAAGTAATCAAACCTTTACATGATGACGTTGCATCACAATCTATTCCGTTGTTCTCTAGTACCTCTCAGGTTGCACTTAACCAAACTTTACAAGGTGCCTTACTGTCTGAACTGCTTGGGAAACATACTCCTCAAATTTCAATAGGGAAAATTATTTATAATATTTCGCAATCCCAATCGAACCAACTTTATACTCGGACGATTAAAAATCCCACAGTGCAGCAATATATACCCTATCAAGGAATTCCCTAAGTTCCTTTTCAAGGCCAATACATCCAAACCCAACCATTTCAGCCTTTATAGGGTTACCCTGGTGCTTATCAACAAGGTTACATCTATGATGGTTACCAGAATCCTCCTTATTTTGGTCTCCAGGTTCCTCTTTATCAAAACCCTCCTTATTTGGGAACGCAAGTACCTATTGCTCATATTATTCCTTCTTATCTAGGCTACCCTTCACTGAATTTCAATTGGAAGTTACATTTTGTGGAAACTCTCGAATTTCCAAAATTGACTTGACTTACTAGTAATCCTATTTCTCATTCGCCTTGGTGGTCAATAAGTCTCACCAAATTTTCTTCTGATATCCAAAAAGTCAATAGTAATCCTGGAGAAGACCCATCAACCCTTTTCATGATGTATCATATGTGGAAATAATAAATGAAGATTTTATTACATCATCAAATTTTAGAGGGAAAAAGGAAAAAAACTACTTTTCAACTCGTATTTTCAACTTATCTCCCAAAGTTTTTATTCAAATTTTGAGCGGGAGCACTCATTGGATACAAAATTTAATTCCTCATCCAAGGAGTACCCATGTTTCATACTTTCGATGGATCCTGCTACATGAAAATGTGATTGCAATCACGTTTTTTCATATATTTCTAATTTTTCATGTAGTAGGGTCCATCAAAAGTATGCAACATGGGTACTCCTTGGATGAGGAATTAAATTTTTCATCCAATGAGTACTCCTACATGAAATTTGAGTAAAAAATTTGGGAGATAAGTTGAAAATGCGAGTTGAAAAATTAGTTTTATTATTTTTTTATTTTTTTATATTTTTACCCTTTTACTTAAAAAATGTTGAATCATCCTCCATGGTTTACATCATCATCTTGAATCCTATTGGTTCTTATAAAGTTTATTTTTGTTGTACATTTTTCATAGGAGGCCCATTTTAGACCTCAAAATTCCCCTAATGACTCCCTTAATAATGATTCCATATGATTATGTATTTTCCAACGTACTCTTACAGGTATCGTAGTTAAATGGTACACTGAGTTACCTAGATCTTCATTTCATGATTTCAATTCCTTAGTTGCCATCTTCCTTACACATTTCTAGTTACCCATCCGATATGAAACTAAATTGAAACTTTTGGCAAAATTTAAACAATCTAAAGACACTCACTTTTCAAATCACATTCATGAGTGGTGACTTCGTCTTCGTTTGGTTAACACATTTGTTCTGGATCAATTGTTAGTGGAATGGTTCATCAAATAATTGTTGCCATATATCACAGGGGATGTAGCCAAATGAGGAATCATTACTTAAGCGTAACTAATTTCTCGTGCTTAGTATTTGGACCTCATCTATACCCAATCTAGCACACTCTATAAAAAGATACCAGATGCTCCGAGACCTTGGAACATTTTTCCTTCCACTCCAAGTAAATAATCTCATGTTTCATATGGCATCATTAGTTCCACCATACCATTTTGTGTTTCCCTCACTGTTTATGCCCAAAAAATTTCATCCAATCCTCCTACGACTTCTTCTTTTGAGATAAATGTCATTTCATCTGATAAAGGAAAATATCAAAAACACCTAGGAAGCAAGAATAAAGGAAAAGGAAAAGAGAATAAATGTTCTTCACCACAGGATAAAAAAACAAATCAACCCTCTGATGAGAAATGAAAGCCTCGCTACCCATGCTTGATTTGCAATGAGGAGATATTTACTCGTGAATGTCCTCACTGCGTGGAATTGAATCGATTTCTAAAATCCTCCACTTCTCACGTTGTGTTGACCGACCTATTTCCAAATCAATAGACCCATATTGTTGCTCAAGATCCATATTCCTCTAACACATTTTTGATGCTTTCCTCCAGGAAGCATAGATCTGATGTTATGGTGGCTACCTAGAACAAGGATTATGGTAATGTAAATCTTCCTGACAGTCAGGCTACTGATCAACCTGCAAGTTTGGCATCACCTCCATATGATCCTCTTGTACCTTTGATTCCTATGGATTTAACTGTTAAGCCTTCGAAGGGTGTTATTCATAAGTATTCTTTCAACCCTCATGTCAGGGATGCTTAAAATTACAACTTGGTTGAGGACTTGGCTCAGTCTCCATTAGCTATGTCGACCCTCGAGGTGTTTCAAAACTGCTCCACCTAGAAAAAGTCTTTTCTTTCAGCTATTGGATGTGTGGATCCTTTAGATTCCAACCTAGTCATCTTCAATCATGATAACTATTCCCCTTGAATCCCGACTCAATTGAATTTTATGATACAGGTGTTCATCCGTGGTAAATATGTTTGTCACTCTATTGTGGACGAAGGAGCCTCCACCTGTATCAAGTATTTGTCTTGTTGGAAGGCGATTGGTTCTCATCAGCTATGTCAGTCATCCATCACATTGAAAGCTTTTGATGGACGAACATATAAGCCTTGTGGTATTCTGAATTATTTACAAGTAGAATTATGGGGAAATATTGTATCTATAGAAGTATAATTTATCTACGAACCTCTTGATTATAACCTTCTATTGGGTTGCATGTGGTTTTACGCTATGGCCGATGTCATTTCGGCTTATTTCTTCCTTCCCTCATAAGGGAGGAATTGTAGCCATTGAAAAAATCACCTTCTTTGCCTCTGATTCTCATGTTACATGAAGTGTCCCTCTTGTAGGGAAATTCCTATGCTCTTATCAGCATGTCAGGGTTGGCCTACATAATGATTCCTCGCTTATGGGAACCATGGAAAATTTTAGGGGCTAATATTCATAAATGAAATAAATTTCCATGTTTTTTCCAACAAAAAGATTCGTTAATTTCCATATTTTCTAAAACTTGTTCGCCCTAAGTTTATAGTATAAAATTGTTTTACCTCAAAAATCTCCAAAATTTTATATACAAGCTACATAAAATTATTAGAAATTTTAATAGTTTTACAAAAACATTGCCAAACATTTTACAAATTTCATATTATGTACTATTGAGATTCGCCAAGGCTTCTAAGCATTAAAATAACTTTTCATCCCTAAATTTTTGCCTGATGGGAACCTTCCCTCTCCCTCATTCCTCATTTCCTGACAACTCATCTTCGGTTGATTATATAAATAGGATATATTCTTCTATTGTCTTGATTGATTCATGGATAATGCCAGACGAAACTGACATCAACAGTTATGGGGACCGAATGTCGCTTAGCCCTATTGAACTTTATTATGAAGATATCTATTCAGCTTGTGTGGCTCATACACTTTCCTCGATCAATTGGGTCGATCGATCATTGGATTATAGCACATATTCTGATACATTATCTCATGTATTTTTTACTGATGAAAGCATGATGGATATCATGATGCCATACAATGCGCCATGGGATGATCATCACCATTGTTCCTCCTTACCATATTTCATTGAGGGGAATCCCAGTGATGTTTACCTACCCAATTTCATCAAATCTTTTACAAGTTTAGTTTCTATACACAAAGTCAATTCCATATGATATTGAGACCTATAAATCCCTTTTTCAATAATTTTGTGATAACTTTTCTTGGACCTATGAGGAGATGTTAGGTATCGACCCAAATATAGTAGTGCGCAAAATTAAAATGTATCCTGATGCTAAACCAGTCTAGGAATGCCTAGGTCTGGTCCATCCCAAGAAGGTTGTCAGGATTAAGAGTGAAGTTGAAAAACTATGTGTTGGTTTCATCTACCCTATTCCTCTCATCAATTGGGTGTCTAATGTCATCCCTGCCATGAAGAAACAAGGGATTATCTGAGTATGCATCGACTATCAAGATGTGAATCATTCTTGTCCTAAGGAAAATGACCCGACGACGTTCATCAACCATATTATTGATGACTGTGTCAGTTGTAAAATATATTCGTTCATTGATGGTTTCTATGGATATAATCAAATCAACATTCTCCCAATGGATCAACCTAACACTACATTTATTTTCCCTTGGAGTACATTTTCCTACCAAAAACTCCCATTTGGTATGAAAAATGTTGGGGCCATGTTTCAGCGGGCCATTGTTGGAGTGGGGCCCCATGGGGTGTACTTTTTGGGTTAATTTTGTCTAAGTTTTTTTGTACGCACTGCACGTAAATGGTCAAAGGGCCTTTTGGGCGGGTCAAAATCCCTTAATTATTTTAATGGGTTTAAAGGGAAAAACATGGGTCTGAAACCATGGTTTGAGACCATGGCATGTGCTCGTCTATGATAGTATAAATATGTAAGAGTCAAGGGATGAATATATAATATTAGATATGTATGATATGAGTAACATTTTGATTTAAGTCTTGGTTAGTCTGGGTAGAAAGGCTCCTGCTGGCTATGTGCACAGAATATAGATTGTGCTGAATTGAAATATCTCTTAATAAAGAAGGAATTTTTAGTGAACCCATATTCTTATGTGATTTACTGTCTTGATTAACTGTTATTTTCTATTGATTTTAATATATTATGTTATTGCATATTTTCTTATATAATTGGTTAATTTCATATATGCGCGAGAATTATTTGATGTTAAATGAATAAGTCTGAATGAAATATATTGTGTGCAAAATAGATTGAAGTATTTTGTGTCAATTTGCAGAAAGGTTAGTTATGTTACTTTGATTGTGAAAATATGTTATATTACTTGCAGTAAGTTTAATTAGGCCTACCACATCAAAAGCTCCCTCAGTGTGCGGAAACCTGGTTCAAGCACCCCCCAATACTGCTTTGGGTGAGACTTTGGTCTGCACAAGAAGATCACTGCCGAAAGGGCCAATAGTTGGAGGGTTTTTTTGGTTGCATGATAACTCCAAACTTGGGTCAAGACCCCTCAAGCCAAAAAATGGTTTCGTTTTTAGGACAAGGATCATTTTGAGGGAGATATGTTTTTGTGGCATCCAATGCAGAATGAACTACAAGGTTGGCTCGATCAGAAGATACTTGAATTTGCGATCCAGGAAAACAGAATCTATAAATTGTTTGTCTAAGATTGTGTACAAAAGTATATCTACACATAAGTACATGAAATTGCTTCCTTTGCGAACAAGTTGCATGAGTGGTTTTCTCGACTTGCTGAGTTCCAGACTTGTGCAAAGGACGACATGATCAATCAGTGGACCCCGGGGTTGGTATAAAAATTAGAGAATACTACAAATAAGATCACCCGTGTGATAGATCATTAGATCGATAGTGTTCTGAGAGGATTTGTGATTGAATTTTCTATTGATCAATTTTTATCATATTCTGAAGCTGAATGATTTTTTTTCAAAGGCCCTAGAGGTAAGTTCATGTGCTTTCTGAAGCTGTGGATTGAAATTTTATTGTGTGAACAGGGTACTCTATGCAATCATATTGAGTGAATGTCTCGTAGAGTTTGAAATACATGTAGTGGGAGAAATTACAGAGTATATCTAGAAGAAGATTTTTTTATAGCCCTCTCAAAGGTAAATGTGACAGTGATGAAGAATCTAAAATCAGTAGCTTTGGTGAATCTGCACACTCTGAAGAAGAGGAATTGCAAGGTAAGAATATTCTTGGATCGTTTTCCATAGTTCAGATCCCATCCACTTCGCTCCCAAACTCATATCACTCTAACAAGCCATCCACTCCATCTCCACCTCCACTACTAGACGCTGAGATGGCCGCCTCCATGAAGTTACCTAATTTTCATGGTATCAAGAATGAAGACACAAAACAATAATGGTTTGTTACTAACAATGTATGGAGAGTGCAAGAGGTTAATAATGTGGATGTTAAGAAAGCGTAGCTCGACACTATTTTTCAATACTGCACATTGGATTGGTAAATAAGGTATGTGGTGAAAAACCCTAATGCAACTATTGATAATCAGAAGGCTATATTAAAATAACAATTCAGGAGGCTGAAATTGTTTGCGCAATGTTTTGGGCCAGAATTAAGGTATGTTTCCACCCTATGATTACTTCGAATTGTGATAAATTTTTAGGAATTCTTCCTTATCTTAATAATAAAGAAAAAGAAGATTTATGAAAATTAGGACAATTGGGCTAACGACAAAAGGAACGTTCTATAACAAAAATTTGACTTATTGTATCTTTGTGTACAGGAAATCAAAGTAGTTGAACCTATGTTAAACGAACGACAACTAACATACAAAGACTCATGGAATCTCATTGACTCTCAGAAACCAACAGAAGGCAGAAAGATAGATCCAAGCCCGAGAACCCAAATGACAGCCATGAGCTGCGGGCTGTCGTTTGGAAAAAAATGTCCCACTATGTGAAAACGCCTTTAAAAGGACCAAGGATGAACTAGATAGGGGATTTGAATAATAATTTTCTTTTGTAATCAACGTATTAGGACAGAACTATTCATTTGCATCCTTGTATTATCCTTCAATTTAATAAAGAGTTTTGATGTTTTGAACGATCTTCTTTTGATTTTTTCATTGCGTTAGAACTTCTAGTGCTTTGGGCCCAGCCCCTGGGAGTTTCCTCGCCAATTTCCATGCTGCGCGTTAGTTACAAAACTTATGTTCAGTTACCTAATGCAGTTTGTGAATTACCTTTCCACTCGATAAAATAGAAATGCATGAGGTTACAGTTTCTCTTTCATCAGAATATTTTAGCATTCATGCTTTCTGGTTTACAGTAATGCTTTATCGTTGTTAGATGTTTTCATTTTCTCCCAACGGATTTATAGTCACTTTATGAATCTTAGAATAACTACTATTCAATGTTATCTATTTCTAAGAATTAGATTGTTCCATCCGTACAATAAGGCGTCCAATTGTTGATTAATTACAAAAAGATGTCTATTAGTTAATTTGCAAAGAGAGTTCCATTGAAAAATTATATAAGTAATTTTTGATTCAATTCATTCAAATTGTTGTTCAATTCATTAAAGTTTCTATTCAATTCATCATTATTTTGTTCAATCATAGGTTTCTCTCCTTATGAGCTAGACAGAGTAGTTAACTACATTATACCATTTCATTTCTCTTTGAGTTGATTGAACTTCGAGAATTAGATAATCCTTTTCATAAGTAATATAGAGTAACTTTCTTTCAATCTCACTTGCATATACTGTGCTTACACTCTTGAAATAAAAAAACTTACCCTGGGTTGACAATTGAATGAGAAGCTTAGAGGTTTCCTATAATAAGCCACTTTTGTGAACTGACATTTTTGGCGTCGTTGCCGAGGAGAGTGTTAAGAGTGATTTCCTTTATTTACCTTTCTCTATTGCTGTGAAGAATTGGGTATTTAAAACGAGAGGTAAGAACCTGTGTACCGACAAGCAAAACGCTTTCTCCCTAGCCCGCTTCTTAGCAAATTGTTAAAATACTAGTAGAATAGGTGCTCTTGTTTTATGACTAGGAAGAAAAAGATAGAAAAAAATTGAAATCATCCGCAAAAGTCCCCAAAATGCAAGGGACCTATGATCCTTGGAAGAACAACATATATAGACGAAATCATTAATAAAGTTGAATCCCAGGCATCTGTAGAACCCAAAATCATTCCCACTCAAAGTCCTACTACTCTCCCTCAGGCAGTAGCCTCACCATCTGCAACCCACGCTGAGATGCACAATGAGACAGAAGGATCTGAGCTAAGCCTTCAGACTACCGATCATAGAGGTACTAACCTTTTAAGAGAGGGAGTTTCTTGCAACTTACAGGAAGGGGAAGGAGAAACCAGCTGTGCAATACAAATAGAAGCTTCAGAGCCTAATCCCCTAAAAGAGTGATCAAGACAGAGATACTCAGTATCCAAGATCAAGGAAGCATTGTAAAGTTTCCTCCGCACTCAGCTCCCAATCCCCCCAGGATTACTCCTCCACAACAAGAAATTCCTGAAGATTACTGGCACATATTTAATCAAATGGAAAATAATCAAAACCATAATTAGAGGCAAACATCAACATTGGAGTACCCCATTGTTGATCATGCTGCAAATTCCCCTATGAAATCCATTCCCTTACAAAACATCCCCTCCTTCCATGGATTGACCACTGAATATCTTGATGCATTCTTATTTGAATTTGATGTCCTATGTAGGGGGTATCACTACACCATTGACCCTTAGAAACTGAAACTATTTCCCTCTACTTTAAATGGAACAACATTACGCTGGTTCATGGGACTAGGTGGAGGAACCATCAATAACTGGGACCAAATTATGAAATTTTTTCTTAATAAATATCAATACTATTTCCGGACTCTAGAACTAAAAAATGAAATCTTCAATATGTCTATAGACTCATGGGAATATCCAATTGATTTCTTAGTTATTAATCCAAAGAACGGGATGGATGGGCACCCATTGATTCTTGGGCGACCTTGGTTGGCGACAACCAATGCTTACATAGGCTTCCGAATAGGTAGCATGACCATCACTAGAGGAGATTCCATAAAAAATATCATTATTTATCTGCCTGCCAAACCAAGATTACCCATGGTAAAAATTCACAAGCATCCATACACATATTGGGAGCAAAAAATTCATCCACCTCTGACATTAGTGGAAGCTCTTGAACTTAAGGATCAAACTGAAGATGATGTAATCAATAATTTTATGAGTCAGCCACCCACGTCTGGAAATTTAAAATTCCAAATGTTGAAAATAGTGCTTGAAGATGAAGTTCAAGAGGACCCCTTGACATACCTTGAGGATCAATATATTCCCACAACCGTTGTGTGTAACAGCATACCCATTGAGATTGAGCTAGGAAAGATCCTGAATATCAATGGAAATTTGGATGGTAACCAAAAGCAAAGGCTCATAAAAGTTCTACATAAGTATCAAGGGGCATTTGCTTGGGACTACCCATACATGAATGGCTTAGATCCTCAGCTATGCACCTATCACATCTATATTGATAAGGAAGTTCAACCCATTAGACAACCTCAGTGAAGGCTAAACCCACACTTAAAATATATTGTAAAAGAGGAGCTGCAAAAACTGCTGGATGTAAATTTCATTTATCCTATTTCAGACAGCAAATGGGTCTCCCCTCTAGTAGTCATCCCTAAAAATAATGGGAAATGGAGAATTTGTTTGGATTACAGAGAACTGAATAAAGCAACACAGAAAGACCACTTCCCCCTCCCTTTTATTGACCAGGTCCTTGATACATTGGTAGGGAAATGGTTCTTTTCATTTCTTGATGGGTTTAGTGGTTACAATCAAATCCAGATAGCCCCCGAAGACCAGGATACGACGACCTTTACCTTCCCATGGGTTACTTTTTCTTATAGGTTTTTACCATTTGGGCTATGTAATGCCCCAGCAACATTTCAAAGAGCCATAATTAGCATTTTTTTTTACTTAATAAATGAGGGGCTTGAAATCTATATGGATGACTTCATCCCATTTGGTGAGGACTTTGATCAAGCATTAGAAATGCTAGAAAAGGTTTTGGAGCGATGTATTGCTACTAGGTTATGCTTAAGAAATGAAAAATGTCACTTGATGATGACCGAGGGAGTAATCCTAGGTCACTACATCTTTGCAGCTGGAATACAGGTAGATCCAACAAAAATAGAGGTAATCCTTCTATTAGCAACACCTTATATGCAAACGGAGGTACGCAGTTTTTTGGGATATGCAAGATATTATCACAGATTTATAAAGAATTTCTCACAAATAGCTACACCTTTGTATGCATTAACTGAAAATGTTGAATTCCACTGGACTAATAAATGTGACACCGCTCTTGAAGATTTAAAGAAACTAGTCTCGATAGCACCAATTCTGCGAGGGCCTAACAGGAAGCTGCCTTTTCACATCTCTTCAGATGCATCTGATACAGCAATAGGGGTGGCTCTTGGCCAAGAAGAAGAAAAAAAGCCCTATGCTATTTATTATATTAGAAAAAACCTCATTCCTACCGAATTAGATTATATAGTGACTGAAAAGGAGTTCCTGGATGTCATTTATGCTATTAATAAATTTAGACATTATATAACTGGCTATCAAGTACTCTTGTATACTGATCACTCTGCCATTAGATATTTAGCAAATAAACCAATCACGAATGGGAGAACAACTCGTTGGTTGTTGCTATTGCAGGAATTCGATATAACTATCAAGGACCGTCCAGGAAAGGAAAATGTGGTCATAGACTTCTTGTCCAGGGTTCCAAATACGGACGACATGCTAGCAATCGATGATCAATTTCCTGACGAACATCTGTTTGCGGTAGCAGTAAAAACTCCATGGTATGCAGACGTGGAAAATTACTTGGAAGTGGGAAAGCTGCCCAGACATTTAACATCAAGAGAACGGAAACTGATTGTACAATGCAGTGCAAGGTTCTCCTAGATCAGTGGATACCTCTTCCATACGAGGGCCAACATGCACATACGCAGATGCATCAGAGAGGACGAAATCTATGACATCCTACGGGCCTGCCATGATGAACCTTATGGTGGCCATTTTGCATATTGCAGAACGGGACACAAAGTATTACAATTGGGTTATTACTAGCCCATGATCTTCAAAGACGTGAAAAAATATTTCCAAACGTACGATAGCTACCAAAGAATGGGCCGCCCAGGCCAAGCAGACAAAATGCCACTACAACCACAATTGGTGATAGAATTGTTCGAACTGTGGGCACTAGAATTCATTGGACCATTCAACCCACCATCAAACTAGAAAATCTACATATTGGTTGACATAGATTACGTAACAAAATGGGTAGAAGCAGTGGCCTTATTAAGGGCCACAAAATAATCTGTGATTAATTTCCTTTTCGAGCTATTCGTGCGATATGGTTTGCCATAGGAAGTGATAACCGATGGGGGGCTACAGTTCGTAGGTAATTAAATTACAGCCACCCTAAAAAATCACCATATCATCCATAGAGTTATGTCTCCTTACCACCCGCAGGAAAACGGGCAGGTCGAAACACCAACAAAGTTCAGGAGGAAATTCTTACCAAAACAGTATCAACACATCGTCAGGACTAGGCCACTAGATTACCAGAAGCTTTATGGGCTTATCACACAACCCGGCGAGACACCACTGGATAGTCCCCATATCATCTAGTATTTGGGAGAGCCTATTTTCCCTATTGAGTTTGAAATAAAGACTCTAAGAATAGCCCAAGAGGTAGGGTTGGACTTAACAGAGGCCCAAGTCAGGGAAAATTTTAAGGAAGGAAAATTTTCTTGAAATTTAAAAAAATGCCGAATCTCACTAGTCCCTAATATGCAAACTATAAAACGTTTATTGATATATTTGTAAAATTATTCAATTTTAAAATGGTTTTATATATAGTCTCTATATACTGTTGGCGATTTTTAAGGTAAAATAATTTTATATTGTAAAATTTGGGCGAATCATTTTTATTAAAAATGGAAATTGGCGAATTTGTTTTTTGGAAAAAACATGGAAAATTAGCCCACCTGCGAATATTAGCCCCTAAAAATTTCCATGGCCCGGGTTAAAAGACTCCAACAAATAATTAAGCTATATGAAATGCAGCTACTGGCTCTGCAGCACATAGCAATCAGCCAACAACATCGAGCTAAGTGACATGACAGCCTTATCAAGAAGAAGATATTTCAAAAAGGAGATTGGGCACTCCTCTATGACTCTAGATTCCAAAATTTTCCGGGAAAATTACAAACAAGATGGCTCTGTCCATACGAAATTCAAGAAGTACACAACAATGGCACACTCACCTTAACAACCATATATGGATCTGGTTCTACATTTCAAGTAAATGGGCATAGAGTACGCCTTTATCGCAAAACTCTCACGAAGGAATATTTTTGCCAGCAGGTACGAAACGATCCTACCATCCAAGTTGTGGCTAAAGGGAGTAATAACCCCACAACCTCAAGTACATGAGAGTTTTCTACTATCATTTGTAAATAGTGTACATAATTTCCTTACAATTCCTAGCTCTTATTCTTTTGTACGTTCTTCATACTCGCAATTGTATCTTTTCTCTAATCCTCTTAACTTTTGTTGTTCAAATTCTTTTAACGGCTTTTGTTCAATCCAATTGGAAAATTGTTGTTCAATCGGATTGAACAACCGTGATTTTTGTGTTTTTATCTTTTGTTGTTCAAATTATTTGAATGGATGTTGTTCAATCCAATTGAACAGCTATTGTTAAATTGGATTGAACAGTTGTTCCTTTTTTTATTTTATCCTTGTTGTTCAAATTCTTTGAACGGTTGTTGTGCAATCCAATTGAACAGCTGTTGTTCAATCGGATTGAACAGTCATGTTTTTTTGTGTTTTTATTTTCCTTGTTGTTCAAGTTCTTTGAACGGCTGCTGTTCAATCCAATTAAACAGCTATTGTTCAATCGGATTGAACAGACGTGTTTTTCGTGTTTTTAATGTGGTTCAAATTCTTTGAACGGATGTTGTTCAGTCCATTCGAACAGTTGTTGTTCAATCGGATTGAACAACTGTTTTTTTGTGTTTTTATCCCTTGTTGTTAAAATTCTTTGAACGGCTGTAGTTCAATTGAATTGAACAGCTACTGTTCAATCGGATTGAACAACCGTGTTTTTTTTGTTTTATTTTTCCTTACTGTTCAATCATATTGAACAACCTTATATTTTCATTTTATTCTTTCCTTTATCGATATCCTCCCCTCGATCCACACCCTAGCTATAAAAGGCATCTCTGAGGAGGAAGTGGCAGTTGAAGAAAGGAGGGAAGCAGTAAAAACTACCAACATGATGATTCTTTGACACTATAATCTCTAAACTGGAAGCAAACATTGTACATATATGAAATGAAAGGCTAAGTCATTCCCAGCTCAATTATGTTATCATACAATACATGATCTTATGATGGTACCTCTTTGTACACTTTCGAGTAGTATTTCCCTCCAATATGAAGAAATAGGAATAAGGGGTGTTAATTGTATTGGCATTCCTTTTACTTCTCTCGCCATCCCTAACTCTTAGGGAGTTAATGATCCTCTTTTCATTTATAAAGAATAACTATTATGTTCATATGAAAATTTTCAAGAGAGGATAGGGGGTCTCATCATGAGCCAGCCTACCATGTTCATAAGGGTTTAGCAAGTGACATGCCCGCAATGGCCACCACACCAGGGTAATGACTTTCTCAACTGCTTGAAGGACAGGAGGTCTCATCACGAGCCAGCCTGATCACTTTGTTACAATCCTAGTGAATGGCACTGTGACTATCTGGCCATCATACCAGCACAGTGACCTCCTCATAAATCAAAATTCTTATGTTTCAAAAATAAGTACTACGCTTACATGCAAATTTTCAAGAGAGGATAGGGTGTCTCATTAGGAGCCAGCCTACCATGTTCATAAGAGTTTAGAAAGTTTTTGGGCCAGAATTGTAATCTACGGATAAACTATGCTTCCTTATACTGGTGTCTAGTCTAGAAAAACAGGTGAAATACTGCACTACCCTTTTTCCTAACTCAGAACAGATACACGGAGAGGATTGGATTCTTACTTGTTTCAGTTGTTTCCAAATGGCTCCTTTCTGTCGCTTCCACTACAGCCTCAAATTCAAGCGGTTTCAAATAGTTGAATGCTTCCTGCAAGAAAGAGCATTAAAACAGTAGAAGATGCAATAATATAGATATCTATTCAAGCTAATTAGCCAAATCAATTAAGCATAAACTACATTCATCAACCAAGATCTTACAACATGGAAAATCAAAGTAAACATATATGCATGTAGGGAAAAACAAGAAGTACTCTTTATTGATGATAGAAGGAGAGGTTACAACCTAGTGACTAATTCGTCGTGACCTTCCAGCAAAGTTCCCAAGTCTCATCACAGCATAAGTCTCTCCAGCAGTAGCTCCACAAATCAAACTCTCTATTGAAAATTCTCCAGCATTTCTCTACTCAAATTCTTTCTCTTTGAACACTTAGATCTGTGTTCAATTTATAGATGAACTACAGGTTGTTTTGCAATAAATTTCATTCCGAAAATAGGCAAGACATGTTTCCATTCATGTAGATGTAAAATGGACACTTGGATCTGAAGCATGACACATGTGAAACCTTCTAAAAGACACTGGGCAAGTGGAGATTCCAGAACAATGAGAATTTCGCTCCCAATGTGACCAACGCACCTTTGAATTTCGGGAAGTGCT
>CM076575.1:1950427521-1950636287 GCA_034641835.2 Pinus albicaulis
ACCTACCCCTTGAACAGGTTTACTAGCTACCACTGGAAGGAATCTCTGATTCCCTCACTTAAAGCTCTAAACCTAAGATCCTTATGGACCACACTTTATAATGTTTCTTACTAGATCCACCTATCTCAAATAAACATAAAAACATGTAGGCCACTTTTCATAAAGATTTCACAATGGACCCACACCAATAATAAAATCAAGCCAATATACCAAACTAAATATTGAATCACAAAGTATAAATCATTGGAGCACTATAGACCAACTGAATCACTTAAATATCAAGTGCCTAAATACTAAAGCATACAGATCACTGAACTAAATCTCAACCAACTACTATAACCAAATTAAATTAATGTACAACCAAAGATATACCAAGTAACACTATCACACATCAACCATCCTAATCAAGAAAGTGGGTAAACATGAGATGAGTGTCACTATGACATGACCCAACCTCCAAGTTCCAGTTAAGGAAGTGGGTCTTACAAATTGAACACTTCGTGACATCCTATAGGGACTGCAAATCACTCAAGAGCTGAACAACCACCTCTAGTAACCAATCCTAAGTTGGAACCTTTTTTATCTGACCCGGCACCTCGACCCCATGCATAATAAGGTACGAGTGTAGTTAAGAGGCCCCAACTGCACGCATAAGCTTGATTCCATGCGGTTATGACATAAAATCCCCAGTTCATTTCTAATAGTTTTGAGATCTAAGACACTTTTTCAGGATACCATCTAGACCACTTCCCAAAACTTCCTGTAAATTTCTAGAACCATAGTTAACATGATGAAAATTCCAAACATTCAAAATTGAAGCATAAAATTGACCTAGACTGCCAAATCGATAACAAAATTTTCATCAAACATACGGAAAATGTGTAAGCTATAGGTCATGAATGCATATCTAATCATAAAATGATAATCTTCATTTGGGAATGATAAAGAAGGTTATAATCTATCACTATCTAAATGTAATATCACTTGTTAGTCCATGCATTCATCAATCAATCAATAAATTTTCAAAACATGTCAATATTTATAGATAGATTACATCATATAACGAACATATAACCAAGAAATAACCTGCAAATAACCAACATAGAAATTGTCACAAATCAACCATAATTTTAACATGATAACCAATAAAAGTACTCATAAATGAAAATGTTAACATAACTCTTATCAACATATGAAAATTGCAACCAATTCAAGGACTTCCACGTACCACACTGCCATAGATTGGGCTAAACCAAATCACTCTTTAATCCAATCACCCCCATGGCATATTCCAAGCATGAATGTGGGATCTCATGTAATAAAGTAAGATAAAAATAACCAAGGATTCTAGAGTCCAAACCGCCTTAAACCTCAATGATGGTGATTCCACCTTTATAGGCTAGAAATCACTAACATCGACCAGATCGGTATCTACACAAGTTGTCGAGGGCTCCAAGAACTAGTAACTAAACCCATAACCTTCCAAGTCTCTAGAATGTTTGTTCAACCTATGGAACTATGGACTAGTAACTCAACCCACCAAGGATTCTAGAACATTTGTCCCAACCTACGGTTCTAGGAACTAGTATCTCAACCCAAGTTTTTCTAGGGCTTCAAGAGCATTTTTTCCAACCCACAACTATCAGGAACCTGACCACCAATCAGAGAAAATACAAGTGGGAAACACACAACACCATGGCTATATAGGAAATGGAGAGGCAAAGCTAAAATCACTATCAATCTAGGAAAATTTCCATGCCAATGAAAACAAATAACCGAGGAATGACATGCATATACCATGCATCCAAAAAATAAACTAGGGAATCGCACATGTAACCTGTTACCTACAAACTAATCCAGTCGTAAATATTGATCCAACTATGTTCTTACACTTCCTTGATTTCATTTGCCTTCTTTCTCCAAATCCAAGAGAATACTAGAGTTCTCCAAGAATTCTCTAGGAAATATCTAAGAATATTCTAAGAATATGCTCTAGTAAATATCTAAGAATATTCTAAGTTCTCCTATAATTTCACTTACATGCAAATACATGTCTCTTCACCATCCTTTTCTTCTATTTTCCTTTATTTTCATAAATAAATGCCAATTATTTCCTCTTTTCCTTCGCCAATTTCCATAAACATTAATTAATTGCAAGTGATGCATGTTATAGTTCTTTTCCCAACATTCAACATGGAATACATGTCCCATGACCTTAGTTTTATTTTATTTACATGGAAAAATCAACTAGAGGCATTAAATTTGGGATTATAAAGAGCCATTGACCTCAACATCATGTCCTTAAAAGTAGTAGGTGATTCATAAATAGTGGTACAATAGGTACACAATACCATTCATTGTGTTTCACCTCATCTAAAGAGGTATTAGCAATAGGTATGGCGCTTAATTTCGCATTTCCATGCTTTCAATATTATTCCTATTCCTAGAATAAAAAACGTAGTTGCAGATGCGTTAGCTAATTCTGATGCTAGGTTATCACCATTCAGTGATGGTTTTTCTCTTGAAATTATTTATAAACCATCCATCCCCGATAAGGTCACTAATTTTCATGTTTTTGATGATGACCAACAGATGCTACATTTGATGGAAAGTGATGATGTGTTTAAAGACTCAGAAATTGATGAGGACAAACATGAAGAAGCATTGTAGGATGTAGTTCATAATAAAAAAGGATACCTCATCCCCAAGGGTGTGGTATCCTTGGGAAATATATAGGACCTGCAAACACCAAAACTCATAGATCCACACTGTCACATGAGAAAATAAATTTGGGAATAGAGAAGGATTTAAAATGTGTTAACCTCGATAATTGTTGTACACAAAAAGAGTAGAAATACTTCATCTTCTTATTCAAATAATAGTAAGACAGATTCTTGTGGAACTATGATGAGTTTAAAACTTATGACATGCGAATCATCCAGCATGTTATACCAATAAAGGAAAGGGCCAAGCGATATCTACAAAAATTAATAAAATTCCATCCCATGATTGAACCTCTTATCTAGAAATAAATAATAAAGTTGTTGGATGATCGGATCATTTACAAGGTGCGGCACTCAACTTGGATGTCAAATTTGGTTCCAATCAGAAAGAAGTTCGGGGAAATCATTTTTTGCATTGATTTAAGAAATATTAATGGTGCCTCAGACAAGTATAACTACCCCATTCTCTTCATGGAAAAAAAATACAAATAGTATCGAGGTGAAAGAGGTTCTCTTTGCTTGATGGGTATTGAGGATATAACTAGGTTCTGGTCGTAGAACCTGACATCCTAAAAACTACTTTCCGAATGAAGTGGGTAACGTTCGATTTCAAGCGAATGCCACATAGGTTGATTAACATTGTTGATACCTTTTAGTGAGCCATGGACATCACATTCTATGGGTTGATCGAGCAGTGTTTAATGGTCTACCTAGATGATGTAACTGTATTTTCCAAATAGAGGTCAAATCACATACGACACTTGAAGAATATTTTCAGTCAAAGTCACAAATACAGGATATCTATCAATCCAAAGAAAATCATCTTTGCAGTGTTCAAGGATAACCTATTGGGGTGCATTAGTGCAAAAAATGGGATTCACGTAGACCCCGACACAGTCAAAGAAATCACAGAGATTTCCTACCCATTGAAAAGAAGGTCGTGCAGGCCTTCCTAAGAAATATCAACTTTCTCCAAAAATTCATCTTTGGCTATGCTCAGAATGTCAAACTAATACAGGAGATGGTAAAGAAGGACGTTGTTTATAAATGAGAGAAAAGGGAAAAGGACACATTTTACCATATCAAATAGTCGATCACGGAAGCACTCACATTATATAACTTGTATTTCAACAAGGATTTTTTTCTCTATACCTTTTCTTCTGACACATCTCTTGTTGTTATAATTTCATAAAAGGATGATTAGACCAATGAGTGCCCTATTTATTTCCTGAGCGTAATTCTACAAGGACTTGAGCTGAACTACCCCACTATGGAAAAATAAGTTTATTCAGTATACAAGGCTGTGAAACAATTCCAACCCTATCTATTGAAGAATCATTTCATTATATTTGTCTCGCACCCACCATTGATATCACTCCTTGTTCAACAAGATTTGGGTGAAACAATGGAGAACTGGATGACTATCTTGCAGGATTATGACCTAGAAATCAAATCGGTTCACATGATCAAGGTCCATGGCCTCTATTGACTAACAATAGAAGTGGTATACACAAAAGAAGAATAATATCCCTCAGGGTAGGAGAAAGAAAATTATATGTATGATATCAAGCGAACCACCCCCACTATCAACATGAATTCTTGGTACAAATATGTGTGCCAATACCTTGAGCATGGCACCGCACCTTCTGATGCAGGAGCATCAAGGCCATTTTTCATTTGTAAATATGTAATAAAGGGGGGTGTGACATTTTTATTAATTAATTTGTTATTTTTAATGAAATAGGAGATAAATGATATAAGTGAGGATTTTGTAAATATTCTTTTATTAATTAAAAGGATATGAGAGAAATAGATTAGGAGCAAAATTTGGGATTAGGAATTCTATGTATGGGACTTTGTTGAGTCCACACCTAAAATATAGATTTAGTTGAGGATTAGGTGGAGAGATTTTTGGAGTAAATTAAATGCATTATTTATGTATAAATATGAGTGGTTTTTGTGAGGAAAATACACTTGAATAGATTGAGAGTGTGAGTAGTGAGAGGGTTTCTGCTTGGGAGCCTTCGGCAGTTTGTAAAGGGCCAATAATTGGGAAATCAGGCCAAGAAGAAGGACTTCCATTTCAGGTTTGCATGATTAATGAAAGAAATTGATTTTGAGTTAATCTCCATTGTATAGCTGTGGGATTTTTGTTTATGAATGAAAAAAACAATTGTATGAATCGAATTTGTAATGGACTGACAATTCGACTTGAGTAATCGGTGTCGATATTGTAAAAAAAACCACAATGCAAAATTACTGAATGTAAAAGGCGTAGAATTGATGCTGAATTGTTGTGTGAAGGATTGTTCACAAATTACAATTGAGTCCATGGGTTTTTATTTGTTATGTTGGCTTGAAATTCAGTTGAATCCTGGAATGACTGGTTCATTCAAGAAGCAAGGCAGAATCGTATTAAATATTTGTTTCTGGGCAATAATCTATTAACTTGCATTCGATAGATTGAAGTGGCATAGCAAAAGCAGAAATAAGATCTTTGTGGATCGAAACAAAAGGAATTCTGATCATTCCTTTGTGAAGAACGCTTTAATTTAAGACCAGTGTGTAATTATCAAATAAGTTAAGGCTGCATTTGAATTCTGTTGGTGGAACGTCAGTATTGTGATCAAACCGTAAGGTGTGATGTAAAAGAAGACGATTTTTGAGCAGTGGCATCAGAACATTGTTGCTGGAATCGGTTTTTTCATCTGGTTGAGTTTGTGCAGTGTAAAGGCGGAACAGTAAGTACTTGGTCCAATTATTCTTAGCATTCGATTTTAAATAAAGCCTGAATTGCGATTTGCGTAAGCATTGAATGAAATTTGATGTTGCTAGTCAACGGAAAATGTTGTATGGGCGACGTTCTGCAATTAGCACGATTTGTTCTATCGAACTCTTAAAGTTGATGGGTGATTGTATAAATCAAGGGCGCTGGCATTAAACCAAGACAGTTTGAGTCCGATACATGAAATTGGGTATGTAATTGTATAGAAATCGATTGGGCAATTTTAAAATTGTATAAGTATGCTGGATAAAATCTATTTATAAATGCTAGATTCATTTGTGAATCGATCCCCATGTTTTATTGAAGATCTTAGTGCTGACGAAGTGTGTTGAGTGAATGAATATTGCAGGTGGAGTCTTGAATGAAATCGATCTGTTGAGAGTCGATCTAGTGATGAGGATGAATTCGATCTATGGGATCTGAGGTAGAGTAAGAACATTGAATTGTAGCGTTATAGGAGATTGAACTGCAATAGCAAACACTGAGTTGAATTGCAAATACAACTGGAAAGTTTATGATCCAGGCCATGATGGAATTGAAATCCGCAAACCCGTGAAGAATTCTACACAACTTATACAGAGACATCAAATTGATATTTGGTCCAGAAATTGAAGGTGCGGTCCAGAGATTGATATATTACAGGAATTCAAACGGGGTAAGATATGATGGTGTTTGCATAAAGTTATAATGCATGAAAATGATATATGGTGGTATTAAATTACCAGACTCAGTCTTAACATAGGGGCGCATTTGTTTATGGAATTTTGTTTGAAAATCTGTATTAAAAACCATATGTGAAGGTTGGGAATAAATGTTAAATGAAACGAAAACTTCGTGAGCCAGTTTGATGTTTGAGATTTAAACCAAATGTAATATGTTTAAGGTCAATTGGCAAACATATGAGAATTAAGCGCGTGATTAAATGAGAAGCATTGGGTTTTAAATTATATAAGTGAGCTTGGGTTGGAAATTAAACAGAGAAATTGATGGTTGGTTAAAGTCTGTATGAGACTTTTTATAAGGAGTTTTAATGCTATTTGAAACCTTTGAACTGAAGAATTGTTGGGTTGTAGTTTTTGAACCATATGTTTGACAAGCTTCCGCAAGTGATAGTTGTGACATTGCCAGAAAGTGGATTTTCTTGACAAGCTACAAGAATTATCAGTTTATATGCACCTGAAGATGAGATTCTGGGTATTGCAGGGTTGGCCCTGCATCATTTTTGGTATCAGAGCTTGGCTCTGTTAAAATTGAAGATGTTTGTTTTTCTGAATGAGTGCAGGAAGGTTATATTGATAACTGAAGTGTGTTTTATTTGAATGTGTGATGAATTATAAATATGATATGCAAGCTACACAATTGGAGTGAACAAGATTGTAGAAGTGAAAGGAGGACAAGATCATGCAGGATCTTAAAGGTGAGATGATTTTCTGATTTGAAATTAAAGTTTATGGTTGCAGACAAGATGATGGCAGTGAACCTGACATTCAGCTAAAGGTTGGATAAGGAGGACAACTGCAGTGTCCTGAAAAGAAGGTGAGTTGAAGAGATAGCATAGAGAGAGAGCAGAGGAGAGTGCTCAAGAGGTTCCAGAGGCAGTGAACCAGTACTTACCAGAAGACTGAGTGAGGAGAGCTTGGTGAGGTAAGGGGCAGCAGGAGAGCTTGTTGTTGCAAAGGCTAGTGCAACTCATGGTGAGTGAGAAACTCATGGAGAAGGTGATCATGGAGGATCAGAGAAGAGGTTTAGAGGAATGCCATAGAAGTGAGATGACTGATAAAGTCAGAGAAAGAGAAATTGTAGTAATGAAGATACAATTGCAGGTACTAGAGGAATGGCTGCAAGAGCAGGAAGATCAGAAAAGAGGATGGATCTTTCCACTGAAGGGAAAGAGAGTAATTTGGCAACCATTGCAGATGAAGTTGAGGCAAAGTGTGATTGCCTTATTGAAGAAGGAACTTAGAGTTCTTGAGCCAGAGATGGAATTTGAAGATTCCACACGCAGATCTATTCAGAAGGAAGTATTGGAGGAAGTAGTCAAGACTGAAAAGTCTTGTGGTTTTAAAACTAATAAGTTGTGTGTGTTTGCAGGTATAGTACAGGGAGATGAAGAAGCTTTAAAGTTTGTTAAAGATCAGGAGGGAGAATTGAATCTGAAGTCTGTTCAAATCAATGCTGAGATAGCAAGGTCTCAGGAGGAAATGAAGACAAAGAAGTCTAATCAGAATGTTGGTGCAGAGAGAGAAGGACTAGCTGATGATCGGTCAAGAGCTGGTGAAGGTATGGAAAATTGTGTGAAGTTTCCAAGTTCTACTCCTAATGAAATTGTTGAATTGTATAGGAAACTAGATCTTCAGAGAAGAGAATTGGAGAGACATAGGACTTATGTACAAGTTAATTTTCTGAGGAAGCAAGGCAGGGAAGTTTTCGTGAATGACAGTTATGTAGTAGATGATGGAAAAAAGGAGAGACTAGCTGACAGTCTCATGGTGAAAGCAAATCAGCATACTGATGTGCTGACAAAGAAGTTGGAAAGGAACTCAAAGCAGCATATTGAAGTTTTACCAAGGGAAGCTGAGGAGAAAGCTCGTGAAGATTTTCTGAGTCCTAAAGAAGACTTGGAATTGCAGATGACTGAATCAACAAGTGAGACCATTGGGTCTTGTGATTTTGAAGATGACAATTTGATTGTGTTTACAGGTGATGCATAAGACAGCCCATCATTTGGAATTGTCTTGGAAGAAGAAGAATTGTTGCAGAAAGAAGATGAGACAATCATGTCTCATATGCAGAGGCTTGTTACCATGGGTGACAAGAAGGAATTGGCTTGTCTGTATAGCCAAGAGAAGACTGGTAGACAAAATTTTAGAACTGCTACAGTGATAGAAGATGAGACTAGAATGTTTGAAGAACTTGATTTGATTGCCAAAATCAATCAAGATGTTGATGGACAATTATTGGAGATTGTCAAAGGAGAAGATGAAGGTTATGCTGAAACTAATTTGCAGCATGTTGGTGAAATGCTTGAGAAAAAATGGCTGAAATGTTTTCTGGAGACATTTGAACCTGAGGAAGAATTTGCAGGTGATGAGCAAAAGAATGTTGCAGAGGGACAGGAAGTTTGGGAGGCGGCAACATCTATGGTGGCGGCAGAAGCGGCTACAGCTGTTGAATTGATAGAAATTGGGGACAGCAGCATTAAGTTGGACATAGAGATTGAAACCATCAGAAGACTGATGACGAAGGTGTCTTAGAGGCAGTAGACAACATCAAGAAAGAAGAGGAATTTCAGCAAGGGGAAGACAAAGGCAGAGTATGAAGGCATAGCTGGAGGCAGAATGCAGCATAAAGTGTGGAAACCTGGAGAAGAACAATAGACAGAAGCAGCGACAAGTGCTTCTACGACAAGTGGAAAATTACAGCACAAGATATGGGATCCAGGCATACACTGATCCGAACACATGATCAGGCGATCATGATTAATTTTAACGTTGGGAGTCTGATGCAAGAGCATCAAGGCCATTTTTCATTTGTAAATATGTAATAAAGGGGGTTGTGATATTTTTATTAATTAATTTGTTATTTTTAATAAAATAGGAGATAAATGATATAAGTAAGGATATTGTAAATATTATTTTATCAATTAAAAGGATATGAGAGAAATTGATTAGGAGAAAAATTTGGGATTAGGAATTATATGTATGGGACTTTGTTGATTCCACACCTGAAATATAGATTTAGTTGAGGATTAGGTGGAGAGATTTTTGGAGTAAATTAAATGCATTATTTATGTATAAATATGAGTGGTTTTTGTGAGGAAAATACACTTGAATAGATTGAGAGTGTGAGTAGTGAGAGGGTTTTTGATTGGGAGCCTTTGGCAGTTTGTAAAGGGCCAATAATTGGGAAATCAGGCCAAGAAGAAGGACTTCCATTTCAGGTTTGCATGATTAATGAAAGAAATTGATTTTGAGTTAATCTCCATTGTATAGCTGTGGGATTGTTGTTTATGAATGCAAAAAACAATTGTATGAATCGAATTTGTAATGGACTGAAAATTCGATTTGAGTAATCGGTGTCGATATTGTAAAAAAACCACAATGCAAACTTACTGAATGTAAAAGGCATAGAATTGATGCTGAATTGTTGTGTGAAGGATTGTTCACAAATTACAATTGAGTCCACGGGTTTTTATTTGTTATGTTGGCTTGAAATTCAGTTGAATCCTGGAATGACTGGTTCATTCAAGAAGCAAGGCAAAATCGTATTAAATATTTTTTTCTGGGCGTTAATCTATTAACTTGCATTCGATAGATTGAAGTGGCATAGCAGAAGCAGAAATAAGATCTCTGTGGATCAAAACAAAAGGAATTCTGATCATTCCTTTGTGAAGAACACTTTAATTTAAGACCAGTGTGTAATTATCAAATAAGTTAAGGCTGCTTTTGAATTCTGTTGGTGGAACGTCAGTATTGTGATCGAACCGTAAGGTGTGATGTAAAAGAGGACGAGTTTTGAGCAGCGACATCAAAACATTGTTACTAGAATCGGTTTTTTCATCTGGTTGAGTTTGTGCAGTGTAAAGGCAGAACAGTAAGTACTTGGTCGAATTATTCTTAGCATTCGATTTTAAATAAATCTTGAATTGGGATTTGCGTAAGCGTTGAATGAAATTTGATGTTGCTAGTCAACGGATAATGTTGTATGGGCGACGTTCTACAATTAGCACGCTTTGTTCTATCAAAATCTTAAAGCTGATGGGTGATTGTATAAATCAAGGGCACTGGCATTAAACCAAGCCAGTTTGAGTCCGATACATGAAATCGGGTATGTAATTGTATAGAAATCGATTGGGAAATTTTAAAATTGTATAAGTCTACTGGATATAATCTATTTATAAATGCCAGATTCATTTGTGAATCGATCCCCATGTTTTATTGAAGATCTTAGCACTGATGAAGTGTGTTGAGTGAATGAAGATTGCAGGTGGAGTATTGAATGAAATCGATCTATTGAGAGTCAATCTAGTGATGAGGATGAATTCGATCTGTGGGATGTGAGGTAGAATAAGAACATTGAATTGTAGCATTACAGGAGATTGAACTGCAGCGGCAAACACTGAGTTGAATTGCAAATACAATTGGACAGTTTATGATCCAGGCCATGATGGAATTGAAATCCGCAAACCCGTGAAGAATTCTACACAACTTATACAGAGACATCAAATTGATATTTGGTCCAGAAATTGAAGGCTCGGTCTAGAGATTGATATATTACAGGAATTCGAACGGGGTAAGATATGATGGTGTTTGCATAAAGTTATAATGCATGAAAATGATATATGGTGGTATTAAATTGCCAGACTCAGTCTTAACACAGGGGCGCATTTGTTTATGGAATTTTGTTTGAAAATCCGTATTAAAAACCATATGTGAAGGTTGGGAATAAATGTTAAATGAAATGAAAAATTCGTGAGCCAGTTTGATGTTTGAGATTTAAACCAAATGTAATATGTTTAAGGTCAATTGGCAAACATATGAGAATTAAGTGCGTGATTAAATTAGAAGCATTGGGTTTTAAATTATATAAGTGAGCTTGGGTTGGAAATTAAACAGAGAAATTGATGGTTGGTTAGATTCTGTATGAGACTTTTTATAAGGAGTTTTAATGCTATTTGAAACCTTTGAACTGAAGAATTGTTGGGTTGTAGTTTTTGAACCATATGTTTGACAAGCTTCCGCAAGTGATAGTTGTGACATTGCCAGAAAGTGGATTTTCTTGACAAGCTACAAGAATTATCGGTTTATATGCACCTGAAGATGAGATTCTGGGTATTGCAGGGTTGGCCCTGCATCATTTTTGGTATCAGAAGTTGGCTCTGTTAAAATTGAAGATGTTTGTTTTTCTGAATGAGTGCAGGAAGGTTCTATTGAGAACTGAAGTGTGTTTTATTTGAATGTGTGATGAATTCTAAATCTGATATGCAAGCTACACAATTGCAGTGAACAAGATTGCAGAAGTGAAAAGAGGACAAGATCACGTAGGATCTTAAAGGTGAGATGATTTTCTGATTTGAAATTAAAGTTTATGGTTGCAGACAAGATGATGGCAGTGAACCTGACATTTAGCTAAAGGCTGGATAAGGAGGAAAATTGCAGTGTCCTGAAAAGAAGGTGAGTTGAAGAGATAGCCTAGAGAGAGAGCAGAGGAGAGTGCTCAAGAGTTTCCAGAGGCAGTGAACCAGTACTTACCAAAATACTGAGTGAGGAGAGCTTGGTGAGGTAAGGGGCAACAGGAGAGCTTGCTATTGCAGAGGCTAGTGCAACTCATGGTGAGTGAGAAACTCATGGAGAAGGTGATCATGGAGGATCATAGAATAGGTTCAGAGGACTGCCACAGAAGTGAGATGACTGATAAAGTCATAGAAAGAGAAATTTCAGTAATGAAGATACAATTGCAGGTACTAGAGGAATGGTTGCAAGAGCAGGAAGATCAGAAAAGAGGATGGATCTTTCCACTGAAGGGAAAGAGAGTAATTTGGCAACCATTGCAGATGAAGTTGAGGCAAAGTGTGATTGCCTTATTGAAGAAGGAACTTAGAGTTCTTGAGCCAGAGATGGAATTTGAAGATTCCACACACAGATCTGTTCAGAAGGAAGTATTGGAGGAAGCAGTCAAGACTGAAAAGTCTTGTGTTTTAAAACTAATAAGTTGTGTATGTTTGCAGGTACAGTACATGGAGATGAACAAGCTTTAAAGTTTGTTAAAGAGCGGGAGGGAGAATTGAATCTGAAGTCTGTTCAAATAAATGCTGAGATAGCAAGGTCTCAGGAGGAAATGAAGACAAAGAAGTCTAATCAGAATGTTGGTGCAGAGAGAGAAGGACCAGATGATGATTGGTCAAGAGCTGGTGAAGGTATGGAAAATTGTGTGAAGTTTCCAAGTTCTACTCCTAATGAAATTGTTGAATTGTATAGGAAACTAGATCTTCAGAGAAGAGAATTGGAGAGACAGAGGAATTATGTACAAGTTAATTTGCTGAGAAAGCAAGGCAGGGAAGTTTTAGTGAATGACAGTTATGTAGCAGATGATGGAAAAAAGGAGAGACTAGCTGACAGTCTCATGGTGAAAGCAAATCAGAATACTGATGTGCTGACAAAGAAGTTGGAAAGGAACTCGGAGCAGCATACTAAAGTGTTACCAAGGGAAGCTGAGGAGAAAGCCAGTGAATATTTTCTGAGTCCTGAAGAAGACTTGGCATTGCAGATGACTGAATCAACAAGTGAGACCATTGGGTCTTGTGATTTTGAAGCTGACAATTTGATTGTGCTTACAGGTGATGCAGAAGACAGTCCATCATTTGGAATTGTCTTGGAAGAAGAAGAACTATTGCAGAAAGAAGATGAGACAATCATGTCTCATATGCAGAGGCTTGTTACCATGGGTGACAAGAAAGAATTGGCTTGTCTGTATAGCCAAGAGAAGACTGGTGGACAAAATTTTGGAACTGCTACAGTGATAGAAGATGAGACTACAGCATTTGAAGAACTTGATTTGATTGCCAAAATCAATCAAGATGTTGATGGACAATTACTGGAGATTGTCAAAGGAGAAGATGAAGGTTATGCTGAAACTAATTTGCAGCATGTTGATGAAATGCTTGAGAAGAAATGGCTGAAATGTTTGCTGGAGACAATTGAACCTGAGGAAGAATTTGCAGGTGATGAGCAAAAGAATGTTGTAGAGGGATAGGAAGTTTGGGAGGCGGCAACATCTATGGTGGCGGCAGAAGCGGCTACAGCAGTTGAATTGACAGAAATTGGGGACAGCAGCATTAAGCTGGACATAGAGATTGAAACCATTAGAAGACTGATGATGAAGGTGTCTCAGAGGCAGCAGACAATAGCAAGAAAGAAGAGGAATTTCAGCAAGGGGAAGACAAAGGCAGTGTATGAAGGCATAGCTGGAGGCAGAATGCAACATAAAGTGTGGAAACCTGGAGAAGAACAACAGATAGAAGCAGCAACAAGTGCTTCTGCGACAAGTGGAAAGTTACAGCACAAGATATGGGATCCAGGCATACACAGATCCGAACACATGATCAGGCGATCATGATTAATTTTAGCGTTGGGAGTATGATGCAGGAGCATCAAGGCCATTTTTCATTTGTAAATATGTAATAAAGGGGGGTGTGACATTTTTATTAATTAATTTGTTATTTTTAATAAAATAGGAGATAAATGATATAAGTGAGGATTTTGTAAATACTCTTTTATTAATTAAAAGGATATGAGAGAAATAGATTAGGAGAAAAACTTGGGATTAGGAATTCTATGTATGAGACTTTGTTGAGTCCACTCCTAAAATATAGATTTAGTTGAGGATTAGGTGGAGATATTTTTGGAGTAAACTAAATGCATTATTTATGTATAAATATGAGTGGTTTTGGTGAGGAAAATACACTTGAATAGATTGAGAGTGTGAGTAGTGAGAGGGTTTCTGCTTCGGAGCCTTCGGCAGTTTGTAAAGGGCCAATAATTGGGAAATCAGGCCGAGAAGAAGGACTTCCATTTCAAGTTTGCATGATTAATGAAAGAAATTGATTTTGAGTTAATCTCCATTGTATAGCTGTGGGATTGTTGTTTGTGAATGCAAAAAACAATTGTATGAATCGAATTTGTAATGGACTGACAATTCGATTTGAGTAATCGGTGTCAATATTGTAAAAAAAACCACAATGCAAAATTACTGAATGTAAAATGCGTAGAATTGATGCTGAGTTGTTGTGTGAAGGATTGTTTACAAATTACAATTGAGTCCACGGGTTTTTATTTGTTATGTTGGCTTGAAATTCAGTTGAATCCTGGAATGACTAGTTCATTCATGAAGAAAGGCAGAATCGTATTAAATATTTGTTTCTGGGCGTTAATCTATTAACTTGCATTCGATAGATTGAAGTGGCATAGAAGAAGCAGAAATAAGATCTCTGTGGATCGAAACAAAAGGGATTCTGATCATTCCTTTGTGAAGAACGCTTTAATTTAAGACCAGTGTGTAATTATCAAATAAGTTAAGGCTGCATTTGAATTATGTTGGTGGAACGTCAGTATTGTGATCAAACCGTAAGGTGTGATGTAAAAGAAGACTAGTTTTGAGCAGCGGCATCAGAACATTGTTGCTGGAATCAGTTTTTTCATATGGTTGAGTTTGTGCAGTGTAAAGGCGAAACAGTAAGTAATTGGTCCAATTATTCTTAGCATTCGATTTTAAATAAAGCCTGAATTGGGATTTGTGTAAGCGTTGAACGAAATTTGATGTTGCTAGTCAACGAATAATGCTGTATGGGCAACGTTCTGCAATTAGCATGATTTCTTCTATCGAACTCTTAAAGCTGATGGGTGATTGTATAAATCAAGGGAGCTGGCATTAAACCAAGCCAGTTTGAGTCCGATACATGAAATCGGGTATGCAATTGTATAGAAATCGATTGGGCAATTTTAAAATTTTATAAGTCTGCTGGATAAAATCTATTTATAAATGATAGATTCATTTGTGAATTGATCCCCATGTTTTATTGAAGATCTTAGCACTGACGAAGTGTGTTGAGTGAATGAAGATTGCAGGTGGAGTCTTGAATGAAATCGATCTGTTGAGATTCGATCTAGTGATGAGGATGAATTCGATCTGTGGGATCTGAGGTAGGATAAGAACATTGAATTGTAGCATTACAGGAGATTGAACTGCAGCGGCAAACACTGAGTTGAATTGCAAATACAATTGGACAGTTTATGATCCAGGCCATGATGGAATTGAAATCCGCAAACCCGTGAAGAATTCTACACAACTTATACAGAGACATCAAATTGATATTTGGTCTAGAAATTGAAGGTGCGGTCCAGAGATTGATATATTACAGGAATTCGAACGGGGTAAGATATGATGGTGTTTGCATAAAGTTATAATGCATGAAAATGATATATGGTGGTATTAAATTTCCAGACTCAATCTTAACACAGGGGCACATTTGTTTATGGAATTTTGTTTGAAAATCTGTATTAAAAACCATATGTGAAGGTTGGGAATAAATGTTAAATGAAATGAAAACTTCGTGAGCCAGTTTGATGTTTGAGATTTAAACCAAATGTAATATGTTTAAGGTCAATTGGAAAACATATGAGAATTAAGCGCGTGATTAAATGAGAAGCATTGGGTTTTAAATTATATAAGTGAGCTTGGGTTGGAAATTAAACAGAGAAATTGATGGTTGGTTAAAGTCTGTATGAGACTTTTTATAAGGAGTTTTAATGCTATTTGAAATCTTTGAACTGAAGAATTGTTGGGTTGTAGTTTTTGAACCATATGTTTGAAAAGCTTCCACAAGTGATAGTTGTGACATTGCCAGAAAGTGGATTTTCTTGACAAGCTACAAGAATTATCAGTTTATATGCACCTGAAGATGAGATTCTGGGTATTGCAGGGTTGGCCCTGCATCATTTTTGGTATCAGAGCTTGGCTCTATTAAAATTGAAGATGTTTGTTTTTCTGAATGAGTGCAGGAAGGTTCTATTGAGAACTGAAGTGTGTTTTATTTGAATGTGTGATGAATTCTAAATATGATATGCAAGCTACAAAATTGCAGTGAACAAGATTGCAGAAGTGAAAGGAGGACAAGATCATGCAGGATCTTAAAGGTGAGATGATTTTCTGATCTAAAATTAAAGTTTATGGTTGCAGACAAGATGATGGCAGTGAACCTGACATTCAGCTAAAAGCTGGATAAGGAGGACAATTGCAGTGTCCTGAAAAGAAGGTGAGTTGAAGAGATAGCCTAGAGAGAGAGTAGAGGAGAGTGCTCAAGAGGTTCCAGAGGCAGTGAACCAGTACTTACCAAAAGACTGAGTGAGGAGAGCTTGGTGAGGTAAGGGGTAGCAGGAGAGCTTGCTGTTGCAGAGGCTAGTGAAACTCATGGTGAGTGAGAAACTCATGGAGAAGGTGATCATGGAGGATCAGAGAAGAGGTTCAGAGGAATGTCACAGAAGTGAGATGACTGATAAAGTTAGAGAAAGAGAAATTGCAGTAATGAAGATACAATTGCAGGTACTAGAGGAATGTCTGCAAGAGAAGGAAGATCAGAAAAGAGGATGGATCTTTCCACTGAAGGGAAAGAGAGTAATTTGGAAACCATTGCAGATGAAGTTGAGGCAAAGTGTGATTGCCTTATTGAAGAAGGAACTTAGATTTCTTGAGCCAGAGATGGAATTTGAAGATTCCACACGCAGATCCGTTCAGAAGGAAGTATTGGAGGAAGCAGTCAAGACTGAAAAGTCTTGTGGTTTTAAAACTAATAAGTTGTGTATGTTTGCAGGTACAGTACAGGGAGATGAACAAGCTTTAAAGTTTGTTAAAGAGCAGGAGGGAGAATTAAATCTGAAGTCTGTTCAAATCAATGCTGAGATAGCAAGGTCTTAGGAGGAAACGAAGACAAAGAAGTCTAATCAAAATGTTGGTGCAGAGAGAGAAGGACCAGTTGATGATCGGTCAAGAGCTGGTGAAGGTATGGAAAATTGTGTGAAGTTTCCAAGTTCTACTCCTAATGAAATTGTTGAATTGTATCGGAAACTAGATCTTAAGAGAAGAGAATTGGAGAGACAGAGGACTTATGTACAAGTTAATTTGCTGAGGAAGCAAGGCAGGGAAGTTTTCGTGAATGACAGTTATGTAGCAGATGATGGAAAAAAGGAGAGACTAGCTGACAGTCTCATGGTGAAAGCAAATCAGCATACTGTTCTGCTGACAAAGAAGTTGGAAAGGAACTCGGAGCAGCATACTGAAGTGTTACCAAGGGAAGCTGAGGAGAAAGCCAGTGAAGATTTTCTGAGTCCTGAAGAAGACTTGGAATTGCATATGACTGAATCAACAAGTGATACCATTGGGTCTTGTGATTTTGAAGCTGACAATTTGATTGTGTTTATAGGTGATGCAGAAGACAGTCCATCAATTGGAATTGTCTTGGAAGAAGAAGAACTGTTGTAGAAAGAAGATGAGACAATCATGTCTCATATGTAGAGGCTTATTACCATGGGTAACAAGAAAGAATTGGCTTGTCTGTATAGCCAAGAGAAGACTGGTGGACAAAATTTTGGAACTGCTACAGTGATAGAAGATGAGACTACAGTGTTTGAAGAACTTGATTTGATTGCCAAAATCAATCAAGATGTTGATGGACAATTACTGGAGATTTTAAAAGGAGAAGATGAAGGTTATGCTGAAACTAATTTGTAGCATGTTGATGAAATGCTTAAGAAGAAATGGATGAAATGTTTGCTGGAGACATTTGAACCTGAGGAAGAATTTGCAGGTGATGAGCAAAAGAATGTTGTAGAGGGACAGGAAGTTTGGGAGGCGGCAGAAGCGGCTACAACAGTTGAATTGACAGAAATTGGGGACAACAGCATTAAGCTGGACATAGAGATTGAAACCATCAAAAGACTGATGATGAAGGTGTCTTAGAGGTAGCAGACAACATCAAGAAAGAAGAGGAATTTCAGCAAGGGGAAGACAAAGGCAGAGTATGAAGGCATAGCTGGAGGCATAATGCAACTTAAAGTGTGGAAACCTGGAGAAGAAAAAGAGATAGAAGAAGCGACAAGTGCTTCTGCGATAAGTGGAAAGTTACAACACAAGATATGGGATCCAGGCATACACAGATCCGAACACACGATCAGGCGATCATGATCAATTTTAACGTTGGGAGTCTGATGCAGGAGCATCAAGGCCATTTTTCATTTGTAAATATGTAATAAAGGGGGGTGTGACATTTTTATTAATTAATTTGTTATTTTTAATAAAATAGGAGATAAATGATATAAGTGAGGATTTTGTAAATATTCTTTTATTAATTAAAAGGATATGAGAGAAATAGATTAGGAAAAAATTTGGGATTAGGAATTCTATGTATGGGACTTTGTTGAGTCCACACCTAAATATAGATTTAGTTGAGGATTAGGTGGAGAGATTTTCAGGTAGATTAAATGAATTATTTATGTAAATATGAGTGGTTTTTTGTGAGGAAAATACACTTGAATAGATTGAGAGTGTGAGTAGTGAGAGGGTTTCTGCTTGGGAGCCTTCGGCAGTTTGTAAAGGGCCAATAATTGGGAAATCAGGCCAAGAAGAAGGACTTCCATTTTAGGCTTTCATGATTAATGAAAGAAATTGATTTTGAGTTAATCTCCATTGTATAGCTGTGGGATTGTTGTTTATGAATGCAAAAAACAATTGTATGAATCGAATTTGTAATGGATTGACAATTTGATTTGAGTAATCGGTGTCGATATTGTAAAAAAAACCACAATGCAAACTTACTGAATGTAAAAGGCGTAGAATTGATGCTGAATTGTTGTGTGAAGGATTGTTCACAAATTACAATTGAGTCTACGGGTTTTTATTTGTTATGTTGGCTTGAAATTCAGTTGAATCCTGGAATGACTGGTTCATTCAAGAAGCAAGGCAGAATCGTATGAAATATTTTTTTCTGGGCGTTAATCTATTAACTTGCATTCGATAGATTGAAGTGGCATAGCAGAAGCAAAAATAAGATCTCTGTGGATCGAAACAAAAGGAATTCTGATCATTCCTTTGTGAAGAACGCTTTAATTTAAGACCAGTGTGTAATTATCAAATAAGTTAAGGCTGCATTTGAATTTTGTTGGTGGAACTTCAGTATTGTGATCGAACCGTAAGGTGTGATGTAAAAGAAGATGAGTTTTGAGCAGCGGCATCAGAACATTTTTGCTTGAATCAGTTTTTTCATCTGGTTGAGTTTGTGCAGTGTAAAGGCGGAACAGTAAGTACTTGGTCCAATTATTCCTAGCATTCGATTTTAAATAAAGCCTGAATTGGGATTTGCGTAAGCGTTGAATGAAATTTGATGTTGCTAGTCAACATATAATGCTGTATGGGCGACGTTCTGCAATTAGCACGATTTGTTCTATCGAACTCTTAAAGCTGATGGGTGATTGTATAAATCAAGGGTGCTGGCATTAAACCAAGCCAGTTTGAGTCCGATACATCAAATCGGGTATGCAATTGTATAGAAATCGATTGGGCAATTTTAAAATTGTATAAGTCTACTAGATAAAATCTATTTATAAATGGCAGATTTATTTGTGAATTGTTCCCCATGTTTTATTGAAGATCTTAGCACTGACGAAGTGTGTTGAGTGAATGAAGATTGCAAGTGGAGTCTTGAATGAAATCGATCTGTTGAGAGTCGATCTAGTGATGAGGATGAATTCGATCTGTGGGATCTGAGGTAGAATAATAACATTGAATTGTAGCATTACAAGAGATTGAACTGCAGCGGAAAACACTGAGTTGAATTGCAAATACAATTGGACAGTTTATGATCCAGGCCATGATGGAATTGAAATTCACAAACCCGTGAAGAATTCTACACAACTTATACAGAGACATCAAATTTATATTTGGTCCAGAAATTGAAGGCGCGGTCTAGAGATTGATATATTACAGGAATTTGAACGGGGTAAGATATGATGGTGTTTGCATAAAGTTATAATCCATGAAAATTATATATGGTGGTATTAAATTGCAAGACTCAGTCTTAACACAGGGGCGCATTTTTTTATGAAATTTTGTTTGAAAATCCGTATTAAAAACCATATGTGAAGGTTGAGAATAAATGTTAAATGAAATGAAAACTTCGTGAGCCAGTTTGATGTTTGAGATTTAAACCAAATGTAATATGTTTAAGGTCAATTGGCAAACATATGAGAATTAATCACGTGATGAAATGAGAAGCAGTGGGTTTTAAATTATATAAGTGAGCTTGGGTTGGAAATTAAACAGAGAAATTGATGGTTGGTTAAAGTCTGTATGAGACTTTTTATAAGGAGTTTTAATGCTATTTGAAACCTTTGAACTGAATAATTGTTGGGTTGTAGTTTTTGAACCATATGTTTGACAAGCTTCCGCAAGTGATAGTTGTGACATTGCCAGAAAGTGGTTTTTCTTGACAAGCTACAAGAATTATCGGTTTATATGCACCTGAAGATGAGATTCTGGGTATTGCAGGGTTGGCCATGCATCACCTTCCCACTTTTCCGCACTACAAGAGAGGGAACTAAGGTTAGATCCTTTATCATATCAGTTGGTTCATTGGGTGATTTTTAGAAAGAACTGTAACAAAATATTTCTCAAATGTTTGGATGCACATGATTCAGATAAGATATTATACGATCTCCATGACTAACCAGCCAGAGGGAATTTTGTGGGTAAAACAACAACACATTAAGTCGTGCAAGTTGAATTCTATTGGTCCACACTATTCAAATATTTCCAGGCTTACATCCGCCAATGTCAAGTCTATCAAAGGCTTGTCGATAAGAATAAGAAAGCAGGCACCCCACTGCAACCTATCATGGTGGAAGAACCATTCCAACAGTGATGCTTATATATTATTGGTGAGATCTTCCCACACTCATCAAAGCAACATCTCTACATTCTCACAGATACATATTACTTCACACAATGGATAGAAGCAGTTCCTCTGAAACAAGTGAATGATCAGGAAGTCATCATTTTTCTATAGAAAAACATCATTTGCAGGTTTGGTGTTCCCACGTCACTTTTTTTTGAAAATGTAACGTATTTCTCATTGCTAAATATTTATGATTTTGCATTGGAAAATGGAATAATTTTGAATCATTCTACTAGTTATTACCCTCAAGGGAATGGTATCGCTCAATCCACGAATAAGAATTTGATTCATATCATTAATAGGACCATATTATATGAGCAAATGAACTAGAATTATTCTTTGGTAACATATTTACAAGTTAACCAAGTAATGCCTAAGACTTCTCTCAACACCTCCCCTTACTTCCTAGTGTACGGAAAATAATCCATCCTCCCTCCCACATCTCCTTGCCTATTCTCCAACTTTCATAAGAGTCCCAAGGCAAGCCATGTTTTACAGTGTAGCGAAGGATGGACACCCTTCATAATATACAGGAAGAAATATTGAGAGCCAAAGAAAAGTTCTTACTCCATCAAAACCATATCAAGAGGTCATTTGACAAGAAGTGTTCTCAGAAGAACTACTTAAGTGTGGGTGACTTAGTCTTGAAATGAGATAAATACCATGAAGACAAAGGAAAACACGTTAAGTTTCAATACCTATGTATTGAACCATTCACTATACACGAGAATATTGACAACACACTTATCATCTTCAATAACTTGATGCGAAGACTTACTCTCTCCCTGTCAATGACCAGGTTCACAGTCATTATTTTCACTAAAAATTTGGGGTTGTGCCCTACACTATGTACATAGTCTGCTTTTTTTACTTATTCTTTTTCTTTCTTTTTTTCACTTTGTTGCATGTTTTCATCTGTCTTGTGAATAAATTATTTTCCTCGTGTTGCTTTATGAGATCGTGTGTGTGGTTGAAGTCTAAGGATAATTGTGACACAAACATTTGGTTAGCCTCTAGTTCACCTTCCTTGAATTCGTTAAGTATTTTTGTCGATGAAGTTCCAACAGAAAATACGATCCATCCGTAAGGAGAACCTTGGCCAAACCTTGAACTCGTGTCTATCCAGGAAACCTTGTGGCCATATTTGGTTCTTTTGTTTTGGTGTTTTAATGCTTATGAAATCAGTAAAAAGGGAGAATTGGAACATCTAAATTATTAAAACTAAATCAGAGGAACCTATATACTTCTCTGAAGGAACAACCTCTCCTTCTCTCCCTCTTCCACCCAAAATAAATAAGTGTCAATTCACAGTCCTCTTTTAAAAAAAATTAAATAAATAAATAAAGGCAAAAGAAGAGAAAGGCTTCCTGCGCAAAGAGGTAAAGTAAAAAACTTTGTTAGGGTATTATTCAGGCTCACTGGAAGCAGAGAAATGTTTGTATTCTTGAAGTGAATTTCTTGGGGTACTGTACAGGCCTTCTAGCATCAAAGCAACACTAGAGATGAAAACTTGTACTCTGAAAAATCTTAAACTAGCGAGCTTCATTACCCTCCCTTGTTTGAAACTTTGTGATCAAGTTGAATGTTTGATGAGTTAAACCGAATGGTTATGATGGAGACTTTTTTTATTCATAGGGTAAGTTGGGAAACCAAAAGAATCTGCACAATGAGTCAATACTCTTTGAAGAACGAAGGCTCTTCACAAAATAAGTTAACCAAAAAGGAGAAGCTAGAATCCTACCAGTGTGTCACCAAGTGTTGTAGCTGATACAACTCCCTCCAAAGGTTTAGCCTATACAAAATTTTAGAGCCGTATTTGGTCTTGTTTATGGTTGTTTCAAACTTTGAAGTTCATTTTATTGTTTTTGTGATCCCTTTCGCAAGATAGGAAAAGTGTCGCCTTTGGCATGTTGGATACAATAGTAAATATATGGGATTTTTCTAGTGATTCTAAGAGGTCATATCTGTGTAGATGAGTTTTTTTAACTATGTAGGTATCCATCACACTCATTTCCAAAGTTATTTACACAAGCATTGTCATAGTCATCATAAAGTGTATATGTGGTGTCGCACTTGTCGTAACTGGTCACAAAGCTATCACACAGAGGATAATTATTTGTGTGTATGTATTAGATGATTTATTTTATTTTAGGTGTCAAGTATGTTGAGTTTCTGATTGCAATCAACATCCATGAATGTTCACATCAATCTCACCTATCCCACGCTTAGTCATTTTATGGAAAACTTCCCGACCAAGCAACTGAGCCTCTCTCATTAAAGGAAATTTTAGCTTAAAAGTGCCCATGAAAATTTCACGTAATTTCCATGACATAATATGTAAACCAATAAAAATCATTTAATTTTAAAAAGAGGTACATGTAAATATTTTGGAGGGAAAAGAAGAAAACCTACTTTTTTAAATTGTATTTTTGTCTTATCTCCTTATAGTTTTACTCAAATTTCAAGTGCAAACACTCATTGAATGTAACATTAACTTCCACATCTGAGTAGCCATTATGCACAGTTTTGAGAAGACCCAAATTGTTAAAAGTTGAAGAGACATTAAGAAATGTGTTTCAACACGTGTTTTTAATGTATCTTCAATATTTATCAATGTGGGTCTTCTCAAAAGTGTACATAATGGGTACTCGTTTGATGTGGAATTTAATTATGCATCCAAGGAATGTCTAAAATTTAGATTTGAGTAAACGTATAAGAGGACAAGTCAAAAATACAATTTAAAAAAGTATTTTTTATCTTTTCTCTCCAAAACTCAAAACTCTAATTTTATTATTTTAACTATTATGTTATTATTTTTCCTTAGGAGGCCATTTTTAGGCTAAAATTACGTCTAATGGGACCTCCCGTAAGCTTCACATTGCATAGTATCAGTAATTTGGTTGTGACATTGTTTCTTGGCACTACATATTGTGCAGTACTAACTTCCCAAGACTGCCCCATTATGCCATTTTAGTGACCAATACCCGACCTTGTCCTCTGTAATTGTGAAATTGAGGCCTTCACGCCAGCTTGAAATCCACACTTTGAAACTTCAAGACACAACCTCATCCCCTAAGACTTAGAACTAAGCATTACGTAGTCACCTAGGCCTCCTTGACATCCTAAACTAGGCAGTTGTTTTTCCCATCTCTCAACCCTGCTGCCTATCCCTACTAACTCGCAGTCATTTCCCTTAGCCTTGCTTGAATTGCACACTATGTAGTCTCAAGGCTCAAGGTTTCCCCTTGCCTTCCTAATCTGCGTAGCTACATAGTCACTAAGCCTCTTTACCAAGCTTTTCACCTGTTCTGGGCTCACTTGATGGATTAAAATGCATTATCTTAGGTTAGGGGTTTTTAGATTGATGTCATCCTATTATGAGTGAATTGCAGTAATAGGTTCTAGAGAGATGATAAAGAAACAAAGGAAGGAAGAAAGAATGCTCAAAGACACTCTTGAAGATGAACTTACAAGATGATTGATCGAGAGAAAGCGAAAGGACATTAGTTTGTGACCACTTTCTAAGACTTGAGATCATTGAAGACTCCATATTATCAAGGCTCCCAGAGAAGTGAAGGAGAGCTCTTTCATGAATGTTGGGAAAAATACTGAGAGGGGGGGTGAATCAGTATTTTGAGCTGACTGAAAATTTTTAGTTTTCCATTCTCTTAAAACCATATGTTACATTACTACATCCAACTTGTATGTCTAGAGATCTTATTATTATGTCTTTACTTAGATCATTGCATCATTCATAAGCAGTAAGCATGAACAGAAATAACAAAACAAACCATCAAACATAAGCAACACATATGAACACCCGGATTTAAGGTGGAAACCTAATTCGAGAGAAAAACACTGCTGCTGTAATCTATGTCTTCAATATTTATTATAGAGAAAACTTCTTACAATATATGCTAGTGTAGACTTATACCAGCACGCAGGCACCCACCTACAGAAGGCTACAACCTTCTCTCGTTTACCAGCTTCTCCTGGAAGGGAGCTACGACTCCCTGCACTCGTTTACCAGCCTCTCCTGGAAGGGAGCTACTACCCCCTGCTCTTGTTTACCAGCTACCACTGGAAGGGAGCTACAACATCCTCACTGACGGCTTCGACCCTCAGCACCACTGCGGACCATGTTTCATCAATTTTCATACTAGATCCATTCATTTTCTTCAGTACACTCGCACCAGTTCTTCATGATTTCATCAGTCGATCAAACCAGAGATTCATCATTGTCAGATCATTATATCCATGGGTGCATCGTAGATTCATATTTATCAATTAAGAGCAGAGTTCGTCCATGCAGATATTCCTTAGAGAAATTTATTCATTCGCCACCCTTACACATGCATACGTTCTTCATGATTTCGTCAGTCGATTAAACTAGGAATTAATCATCATTTGATCTAGAGCTCTTGATCAATCATCATATTCACAGGTGCACCATAGATTCAGATATATCAGAGTTTATTCATACAGATATCTCTAAAAGAGATTCGTTTATTATCAACCCTTTCGCACGCACACTCGTACTCTATTTCTCTTCTCCTTATATAGTTTTGCCTTTAGTAAAACCATGAGTCAAAACCATCCAACTACCAATGGTATTCATATTAAAATTCGAACCAATCCAAATTGAAACTCCAATCTTCGTTCTTCCATGCACGAAATGTCCCAAAGGTATTCTTTTTCTCTTTGGATCCGGCCCCACATGCATAATCGACGGGTTAATCAATATTATTTAAAATTGGGGCCCATTGCTAACAATAAACCCGATTGAAGGGCTCATGTTTCATCGCGCGACATCATCCAATCCGAGGGATATCGCTTGGGAAACTTGCACGCGCAATAACACGCGATGGCGCGATCAAACAAAAAGGCGGAACACTTGAGATTTGCGATGGCACAATTTGCGATCGCATCGCGGTTTTCAACAACGGTTCAAATATATATGGTGATAACACAATTAATGTGTGATCTGTGATCGTGCGATGGCATGATGATCGCATCGCAAACAATCAATGAAACTCTGACATGGGTAGAGGGCGATTATGTGACATTGCGATGTTGCAATGGTGCGATGGCGCAATGATTGCACATCACAAACATCCAAATCAACAAGACACTAATACTTCAAACTTGCGATCTTGTGATTTGCACTAAAGTGGTAGGGACCACTTGTCCTGCTTCTTTTCAAAAACTTTAATCCTTCCGCTGTTTAATCAATTTCTCTTCATTTTGGTTGTTGAAGGCTTTAAATGCCCGAAATGACTGTATTAATAAAACTCTGCTCCTCCGTAGTTCAGATCTACGGGAAAATCCTTGTTCCATTGTGAAACAACTTCACCCAAACAAAATTAATTCTCCTTTGTCATTTGTGGCTGCGGCCCATCAACAATTAATTCATCCTTACATTCTCCCATTCTTCTTTATTACACAGTGCTGCACACTCAATCTCTGCTACTGCTGCCTTTGTAATATTTTCTCCCTGCTCAAGGCTTAGCAGGTGACTTTAATATTTTCAACACTTCAATAATTCATTCTACTTCTATTCACTGTCTCTACGTTGTCTGCTGCCTCAACTCATTATCTACCTTTCTTCCTCTCTGCTGCTTCTGCTATCTCTTTGTTACTATCTCTGCTTCATAGTCTACCTTGCTGCCTTTTCCGATCGCATTGCATCTTCATTACATTGCCTTTGCTTCTCTTCACTATCTCTGCATTTCTCTTTTCATAGTTACTATTTCAGATGCCAATTCCTCTACAAATATTTTCTCTGATGTCTCTGCTGCCTTTCCAGATCTCCAATCAACTAACCCTTCTAAAACTGCCTCAGCTTCATATTTCATTTGCTCTTTTCTTTTTTGTTGTTTCAAGTGATCCTCTTTTGGCATTGATGGAGATACATCATTCTTACATCTTTAAAACATAGGTTGCTTATCATAGGCAACTTATTAAGTAGGTTTCCATCAAGGACAACTTCATCAAGTAGGCTGCCATCAACTTTATCGAGTAGGTTGCCATCAAGGACAACACTCTGCATCATATTGCCAAAAACCTCCCCCTTTGGACTTGATGGCAACCATGATGGTGTTTGATCACCACAACAGATAGATACATTGATTAGAATCATTATTCAAACACCATAATACTCTCCCCCTTTGACATCAAGGGCAAAGGTCGGATCAAAACCAAAACAAGGTTTCTCTTCTCTTGTAGGAAGAAGAGCTCTGTAGAGATAATGTGTACTGAAGTTACCATGCTCCCCCTGAGTTCATGCTGAATCTTCAAACATAATATTCAATGAAGTACATGACTCTATGACCTTTCCTATCACCAAGGACTCAAACTTACATCAATGATCCAACCAAGTGGATTTACATATGTGACACAAGTACCCAACCAATTGGGTTTACATATGACTGAATATTACATCATAGGTCTCAACATGACCTTTTCATCACATTATAACTTATACAATCAAGACCAAAGAATCTGAAGCATGAGATCAGACCACAGTAAATAATTAGAATGCCAACAATGCATCCTTTTCATAAGACCAAAGCTCCCCCTTAGATTGTTCATCCTGAACACTTTCACCATCAAATCATCAAGGCATCTTCATAAAAACATATAGAAATATGAGAGTTGAAACATCACTAGAGATACAAATGAGCACCACAGTTGTGTTTTCAAATGTCATCCAATAATTGTAGCATAAGCATGTCAGTAACCAAGCCTTCAGGCTCTTTGCCGTATCAACATATTCTTCCCAAGAGGAATTATCATACCAGAACAACTTCTTCAATAGACAATATGTGTCAAGTAATCATCCCTGTGATCTGTTATCACCAAGATCTTCATGATTTATATTTATTTCATAATCATGATGTATCATGTGTAGGAATTATGTATAAAAGGTCTCAACCATGACAAAAATCATCAACATCAAATTCTGCATGATTTGTCCTTATCTCCGAATTATAAGACTTCCATCTCATCCATGTGTGAAAATGATACTCTTCAGTTAAAGAAACAATCAGGGCTTGTCCATAACCATATATCATTTTCACTCCTCCATGCCATACGTTTTCAGTATTTGCTTAAGATATTTTGCTGGTGATAGAAATATGCCATCTGTTGTTTGTTTTTCTTCTTTTTGGAACAAAAAGACCTCAAGAGAGAGGTCATATTTCAGAACCATCATAATTCCAACAATGCATTATTCTCAGCAAGGCTAATGCTCCCCCTAAACTTATGCCACCTGTACCTGTCTTCTTTACATTAGATGCATTGTTAGAAATAAACACAACTATCATTCATTTCTCCCCCTGTGATGATACATTACTGATTCCTATAATGTATCTCACATCACTCCTGTAGTCATTATGATAAGTAATTTTTTTTTTTTTTAGAAACAGATGACTGCAGTAGGGTCAATATTCCCTACGTTTCTGACCGGTCCTCCTTCTTTTTCTAGCTTTGCTTGAAGTTTCTTATTGTGTGCTGAAATTTATCCAATTTCTCAGATCTATTCATCCTGCATTCTTTTTCTATATGTCCATACTTGTTACAAGAATAACATCTTGTGTGACCAGAAAAGTAAGCATAGGGATCATAACGTGTTTTTCTATTCTTTCTTCTATTGCAATCAGCTGCTTTATGACCAAAATTGCTGCATTAAAAAAAATATCCCTTAAAGAAACCTGAGTACCTTTCTGTGTAGAATCTGTTTGTTTGTGACTGAAACAATTTGCTTCTGCAATTGGCTGTAACATGCCCATAATTATGAAATTTAAAGCATTCAACATTATTGATCAAAGGAGGGAATGAATTATTTTGAGAGTTCATGATTGTCGGTTGACCTTCTGTTTCTTTCAACACTTTAGATTTTGTATTGATATCCTTTGAATCTTTAGCACTTCCTTGTGAACTAGATTCTCCTTTAACAGTTTCATGAAAACCAATACCAAATTTAACAGAAGGAGACCTTTGATTACTAAGAATATTGTCTAAAATATTAGTACTATCCTGAAACCTCAAGAGTTTATCTTTTTCTTCTAATTTACCTTTCAAAATATTTACCTCAACCTCCAATCTTTGGCATTTCTTCTTCATAATTTCTTCGACCCTTCTTCCTTCTTCTACTTGATCATTCAATTTTAAAATCTCTTCTTTCAACCCATTTTCTTGTTCTTCAAAAGTTTGTAAAAGTTCTTCATTCTTCTTATTTGATTTTTCCAGATCCGTTTTGAGAGAGATGATTTCTGCTTCAAGTCCTTCACTGTGATTGGTTGCATAATCATACAACCTTTGATACTTGTTTATCTGTTCATTCATTCTAGAGATCACATCTTTGTAGATAGCTTCCTTCATTTTAACTTGATCTTCATCATTGATCTTGAGATTTGCTTCTAGACCAATATTGTTACTTTCACTATCTTCATCATTGCATGTACAAGAAATTGAATCACAAGAACAACAATCAATACCTGTTTCATCTTCTTCATTTTTTGCTGCACATGTTTTCTGAGGTATCTCCTTTCTTTGAGTAGCCTTCTTCTTTTGCTTCCTTGCCATGAGAACTTGCAAATATTGATCAGAATCTTCTTCATCCTCATTTGACATTTCATCATTATCTTCATTTGTATAATAACTCTTTCCCTTTTAAAATTGTTTCCCTCTGAATCTTCCAGTACCTGGTTGGAGTCTTCTCACAAAATTTGCTTCTTCTTCTTCTGATATATAACTTGATTCCTTGACAACTTCCTTTTCTTTTCCTTTTGCACATGCCTTAAAGGCAACTTATATGATTTGAGAGGGACCTTCTTTTCTCATTTCAAAAGTGGTTAGAATACCATGTAGTTGAAAAATAGTAAGAGTTTGCAGATCTTCCCTTTCTTCAATAGCTGATACTTTTGACTCAAATTTTGAAGTCAAAGATCTCAAGACTTTTTCCACTAGAGTAGTATCGGTTATGGTTTCTCCCAAATTTCTCATACGATTTACAATATCATCTATACGTAAAAAGAAACTGGCAATACTCTCATCACTATGCATCCTTAGATTTTCATATTCAATTCTGAGAGTTTGGATTTTCGCACTTTTTACCTTTGTATCTCCTTCATAGCTTTGAATAATTTTATCCCATATTTATTTTGCTGAATTTAGCTGCATCACTTTAACATATTCAGATTCAGACATGCTTCCTAATAAAACATTGACTACTTTGGCATTGATTTCATATTTCTTCCTTTGTGCTGCATTAGTAGGAATAATTGCCGGATACTGATAACCTTCTTCCACGATTGCCCATACTTCTGCACCAAGACTCTGCAAATATGCTTTTGTTTGTATCTTCTAGAATAATATATTACTTCCATTGAATAGAGGTGGCCTTAGAGAAATTACTCCTTCATGAATTCCCATTGCGACGGATCTCCTTCAAGCGATCAAGCTTCTGCAGAAGGACCTGCTCTGATACCAATTGTTGGAAAAAATACTGAGAGGGGGGGGTGAATCAGTATTTTGAGCTGACTGACAATTTTTAGTTTTCCATTCTCTTAAAACCATATGTTACATTACTGCATCCAACTTGTATTTCCAGAGATCTTATTATTATGTCTTTACTTAGATCATTGCATCATTCATAAGCAGTAAGCATAAACAGAAATAACAGAACAAACCATCAAACATAAGCAACACATATGAACACCAGGATTTAAGGTGGAAACCCAATTTGGTAGAAAACCACCACTGCTGTAATCTCTGCCTTCAATATTTATTATAGAGAAAAATTCTTACAATATATGTTGGTGCAGACTTATACCAGCATGCAGGCACCCACCTGCAGAAGGCTACAACCTTCTCTCGTTTACCAGCCTCTCCTGGAAGGGAGCTACGACCCCCTGCACTCATTTACCAGCCTCTCCTAGAAGGGAGCTACTACCCCCTGCTTTCATTTACCAACTACCACTGGAAGGGAGCTACAACCCCCTCACTGACGGCTTCGACCCTCAGCACCACTGCGGACCACGTTTCATCATTTTTCATACTGGATCCATTCATTTTCTTCAGTACACTCGCACCAGTTCTTCACGATTTCATCAGTCGATCAAACCAGAGATTCATCATTGTCAGATCATTATATCCATGGGTGCATCATAGATTCAGATTTATCAATTAAGAGTAGAGTTCGTCCATGCAGATATTCCTTAGAGAAATTTATTCATTCGCCACCCTTACGCATGCATATGTTCTTCATGATTTCGTCAGTCGATTAAACCAGGAATTAATCATCATCTGATCTAGAGCTCTTGATCAATCATCATATTCACAGGTGCACCATAGATTCAGATATATCAGATTTTATTCATACAGATATCTCTAAAAGAGATTCGTTTATTATCAACCCTTTCGCACGCACACTCGTACTCTATTTATCTTCTCCTTATATAGTTTTTCCTTTAGTAAAACCATGAGTCAAAACCATCCAACTACCAATGGTATTCATATTAAAATTTGAACCAATTCAAATTGAAACTCCAATCTTCGTTCTTCCATGCACGAAATGTCCCAAAGGTATTCTTTTTCTCTTTGGATCCGGCCCCACATGCATAATCGATGGGTTAATCAATATTATTTAAAACTGGGGCCCATTGCTAACAATCAACCTGATTGAAGGGCTCACGTTTCATCACGCCACATCATCCAATCCAACGGATATCGCTTAGGCAACTTGCACGCGCAATAACGTGCGATGGCGCGATCAAACAAAAAGGCAGAACACTTGAGATTTGTGATGGCGCGATTTGCGATCGCATCACGGTTTTCAATGGCGGTTCAAATATATATGGTGATAACATAATGAATGTGTGATCTGTGATCATGCGATGGCGCAACGATCGCATCGCAAACAATCAACGGAACTCTGACATGGGCAGAGGGCAATTATGTGACATTGCGATGTTGCAATGGTGCGATGGCGCGATGATTGCACATTGCAAACATCCACATCAACAAGACACTAATACTTCAAACTTGCGATCTTGTGATTTGTGCTAAAGTGGTAGGGACCACTTGTCCTGCTTCTTTTCAAAAACTTTAAGCCTTCCACTGTTTAATCAATTTCTCTTCATTTTGGTTGTTGAGGGCTTTAAACACCCGAAATGACTGTATTAATAAAACTCTGCTCCTCCGTAGTTCAGATCTACGAGAAAATCCTTGTTCCACTGTGAAACGACTTCACCCAAACAAAATTAATTCTCCTCTGTCATTTGTGGCTGCGGCCCATCAACAATTAACTCATCCTTACATTCTCCCGTTCTTCTTTATTACATGGTGCTGCGCACTCAATCTCTGCTGCTGCTGCCTTTGTAATCTTTTCTCCCTTCTCAAGGCTTAGCAGGTGACTTTAATATTTTAAACACTTCAATTATGCATTCTACTTCTATTCACTGTCTCTGCATTGTCTGCTGCCTCAACTCCTTATCTGCCTTGCTTCCTCTCTGCTGCTTCTGCTATCTCTCTATTACTATCTCTGCTTCATAGTCTACCTTGCTACCTTTTCCAATCGCATTGCATCTTCATTACATTGCCTGTGCTTCTCTTCATTGTCTCTACATTTCTCTTTTCATAGTTATTGTTTCAGATGCCAATTCCTCTGCAACTATTTTCTCTGATGTCTCTGCTGCCTTTCCAGATCTCCAATCAACTAACCCTTCTAAAACTGCCTCAGCTTCATATTTCATTTGCTCTTTTCTTTTTTGCTGTTTCAAGTGCTCCTCTTTTGGCATTGATGGAGATACACCATTCTTACATCTTTAACACATAGTTTGCTTATCATAGGCAACTTATTAAGTAGGTTTCCATCAAGGAAAACTTCATCAAGTAGGTTGCCATCAACTTTATCAACTATGTTGCCATCAAGGACAACACTCTGCATCATATTGCCAACAATGAAGACACTTAAGTATTAACAGAAGAAATGGCTTGAAATTTCCATGTCATCAAGTAGTCTATGTCAGTAGTGTCATGTCATGTCATGTCATGAATGGTCATGTTGACACATCACTATTGTATACCATGTTCATTATAAACAAATGTATTATAAAGCGGAATTATAAATGATACACATGAATTTAAAGATTCGTGTAAGTGGAAAAGTCACGGGAAGTCAAATAATCATTAGGGTAGTCAAAGAGTCACCCTTTGTTATATATACTCCCTCACTATATGAGCTAAGGAAATTTTCACCTTGGATCCACTAGCAAAGAAATAGAGGGAATATCTGGTTCTTTTATGGAATAAGGAGTGGCTCCAATGCTCCACTATTGGAGCTAGTGATGTTCATTGTGGTACGTGTCTCAGAAATTTTACTTAATAAAAAAAGTGTTTCAAGACCAACATGTTCATCATGCATGACTTATGAATGTTTGTAAGACTATTTTACAGATGTTTGTACTTCATGTTTTCTTTTCACATGTACTAATATAGTTGAACTATTTTAGTTATTTTAGTGCTTATCTTGTTGAGAATGTGCTATAATAGTTGTAACTATTGTCACATCCTTATGGACTATTCCAAAAGATATTAGACAAACCTTTCTCATATTATTGTGTGTGTAATTGTTTTCACATCATGGTGGACTATTCTACAAGATATTAGATAGATCTTTCTTAAGTTGTGTGAAATCATCGTCGCATCCATTGTGGACCATTTTGTTGGGTGTTAGAAAAAATCATTTGGTTCACATGTGTCTCTTCCTGAGTGGTATTATTACCTCTCTCTTAGAGGCTCACTTTCATATTTATCCCCCATTTTGTGGTAGAAAAGCCTTAACACACTTGCAATCAGACACTCACTAGGAACACCCCCCTTGCTTTGCAAAATTACATTGGCATCACTCTATCTTGATGACAACAAGAGCCAAGGCATATATTTAATAATAATGCAACCATGCTTTTTTTATGGATGGGACTCCTATACCAAATGATGTGAGATATAATTGGGACTTCATATCGAGGAAAACCCCTAAATTTTGGTGGGTCCAACACCATCAAAAGGATTTTAAAGTGCTCAGAGGGTAAATTAAGGTCGCATGAGAGATTTTCCAAGCCTAGTAGCACTTAGGGGACCATCTTGCACAAGAATATATGCACATGGTTGCCTTCAGTAACCCAAAAATGTGCTTTTAGTGAACAATGTTTTGGTAGAGTTGTGATGTGAGAAGAAAGGAGTTAATCGTAAGGAGAGGAGTGTTAATGAAAATTATAATCACACAAAGAAAGAATAGTACCTGTGCACCAAACAAATTATTCTTTGCATCATGAAAAGAGTGCTAAAATAATAACCAAATTTGATAAAATGGAAATAACCATGAAAGGACGAGTTTGATTTTATTTGAAATCTATCTACTTCATTAAAAAGAAACCTAACTTTTACTATGCACAAGGCCTACATCCATAAGATATTATTCTTCCCAAGATTAAAGAAGATTACTAGATCAACCACTAAATGTGTAGAAAATAGAGTATGTAAAAGGAGGAAATCAGAGACCTAACTACTACAAAAGAAAACAACTGTATATTTTTTGGCTTGCCAATACTATATCTCCAACCATGTATCCCACAAGAGAAGTTATTGGAAGACTTGCACAAGAAATTTTCATAAACAAGTCGGCTATACGAAGAAGGAAAATATTTCTAGGAAAGGAAATGCATGGAATAAATATCAAAATAATAGAGAATAGAACCTCTAGGTTGGGATCTAACCCAAGGGGACTCAACCCTCTGAAAGAAAATTAGATGTAGAACAATAAAAGGCTTTTTATTAATGCAAAATAATGCTTAAGTACTTCAGAAAAGGAAATGCAAAAAAAAAAAGTTCTTAAATCCTAATAGTATTTATTCTCCTTCCAAAATTTGAATCCTATTGAATGCTTAGGCTTCATTATTTATAAAAAGTGACTAAGGGGAAACCTCCATGGAAATAGCGCTCCTAACCTCCAAAATTCCTAAAAATGTGGATCTAGCTCCTTAATATCCATGCAATACTTGAGTGCATCATCTGTTGGTGGATCTTCAAACTGAGGGTGAGTAAATTGAGGGAGCAAGTCAAGTTGTAGGCTCGAGTAAATGTAGAGGCCAAGCCTCCTAAATTTTCTCTAGCTACCTCCAACATATATTTGCATGGTAAATGCACTATTTTCCTTCACATTAATCATATTAGGACATGATATATGAAAACCATCCTCTAGTCTTCCTCATAAACACATAATAGTAAAATAAATGCCATTAAATGCTAGGAAATAGGAAAATATAGGTTAATAGAAGGCCATATGTGCCTTGTTATTTACCTATTAAGGAGGCCCATCAATTATTAACCATATTCGACAATGGTTGGCCATTTTTACCATGGTTTACCAAGGATTTTAGGATAGATTAAGGTGGGATAACAGTGACCATGGATGACCATGTTTAGTATGATTGACCATGGGGACTATATTTGACAATAATTGGTTGCGGTTGACCATGGAAACCATAGTTGACAATGATTTTCCATGGTTTTCCATGGTCATGAGAGTTGAGCATGCTTCACCTTGTTTGACCATTTTGAACATGGTTGATCATCACTAGGCATGTGGACTATGGTTGACCATGGATTCACCATATTCACCATGGTAGTTCATGTTATCTAGTTAAATATGGTTGTTTATGATTGATCATGGATGCCCATGTTTGGCCCTATTTCATGGACTATTGTTATCACATTTTCATATTAAGTTATCATTTTATATGGTTGAATAAGGATTATGTTAAGTTAATTTTTCTATGTTAAGTTATGGTTGCATATAGTTGTCACATTTTCATGTTAATTTATGATTGTATTAGGATGAATAAGGATTATTAACATAGTTCAAGGTGGGATAAGGGTGACCATGGATTACCATGTTGAGTATGTTTGACCATGAGGACCATATTTGACAATAATTGGCCATGGTTGACCCTGGAGACAACACTTGAAAATGATTTTTCATGCTTTACCATGGCCACATGAGTTGAACATGATTCACTCTATTTGACCATTTTGACCTTGGTTGATCATTGCTGGCCATGTGGAATATTATTGACCATGAATTGATCATGTTCACCATCGTAGTTCATGTTCTCTATTGTTGGTTGAATCTGGATCTCTAAGATTTACCATGGATGCCCAAGTTTAACCATTCGTTCCCATGGTTGGACATGGTTGAACTATATTTGTCATATTTTCACGTTAATCTATGTTTCACTCATTGAAATAGTAGACAATTTTTGTGATGTTTCAACATTGGATAATATTTGTACCATTCCAATATCAAAGAATATTGGAATAGAAGAAAATAGCTCATAAAATATAAGAGAAGATAGATCAAGGACTTGAGAAATAGCCTCTTCGAGGGGGAAACCTCTTTTACATCACATAAATGAACAATTATTGGATGATACAAATGAGAAGACCTCCTTTGTATATATAGAAGTCTAAGGGGTCACAATATAATCAGAGCCTACATAACAATAATAATGTAATGACACAACAATAACAATAGTGGGATTCTATGTGGCACAACAATAACAATATGGGGGCTATAAGGGCACAAAAATAAAAGTAAGGGGGCTACACTAACAATAACAATAAGGGGGCTACACTAGTGTTATAGGGACCTAAAATTCCCTCTCTTTTAAAAAAGTGTTTTCCTAAATGCTTGAGTAGTTATGGAAGATTCTGTATACAATTCTCATCCTCCCATGTGGAATATTTAGCGGGGAAGTTATTCCACCTAATGAGATACTCTCAAATTGATCGATTTTGTAGCTATCAGGTTATTGTTTCCATGACTGCTTCAGTCTCAAATATGATTTTTCCTTCTTCATCAAGTTCTGCAAATACTACTTGAACTTGAAGCTTGTCACCAATAACCATTACAGAATTTTTGAGGTCTAAAATGGGCCTCCTAAGAAAAAATTACAACCAAAATAAACATTATAATAACCAATATGATTCAATATGATGATCTCAACCATGGGGGATGATTTGCCATTTTTGGAGTAAAAATGTAAAAAGATTAAAAAATAATAAAGTAATAAAACTAATTTTAAAATTGTATTTTTAACTTATCTCCCTAACATTTTACTCAAATTTAGAGTGGGATTACTCGTTGGATGAAAAATTAGATTTCTCATCCAAGGAGTATCCATGTTGCGTACTTTCGATGGACCTTGCTACAAAAAAAAATAAGAAATACATGAAAAAATGTGAATGCAATCATGTTTTTCATGTATTTCTCATTTTTTGTGTAGCAGGGTCCATCGAAAGTATGCAACATTGGTACTCTTGTATGAGGAATCAAATGATGCTTCCAACGAGTGTTCCTGCTCGAAATTTGAGTAAACTAATAGGGAGATAAGTTGAAAACACGAGTTGAAAAAGTAGTGTTTTTCTTACCTCTAAAATTTGATGTTGCAATCTAATCTTATTTTATTATTTCCACTATTATTTTATAATTTCCTTAGGAGGCCGTTTTATGCCTCAAAATTCCTCTAATGCTTGTTTAATCATGAAACATGGAAAACTAGGTGTACTCGGGAAGATGCATGTAGGTCCAATTTGTATGCCATAGTACCAATATTTTGCAATGCCTTGTAAGGGCTACAGTACTTTGGTGATATTTTATTATTCTTCTTAGCTTTCTTGATGGAAATTTGTTTGTATGGTTTTAGCCGTAGAAATACCCAGTTGCCTACATCAAAAACTCTTTCACTGCAATGTTGATCTACCTATTCTTTTATTCAATTTTGCGCAAGAGTGAGGTTATCCTTTAAGAGTTGGAGATATTTTTGTTGATCCTTGATGTGATCTTCCACTGCTTGAACCTTATAATTTTATCTTAAAGATGATGTGATGCATGGTGGATGATATTCATAAAGTGCCATAAATAGGGTCATTTTTGCTGCAGCATGGAAGGAAGTGTTATACCACCATTCAACTAGAGGTAACCACTTGACCCATTATGTTTCTTTATCAGATACAAGGAAACAAAGATGTCCTTCCAAAAATTTGTTCACTGTCTCAGTTTGTCCATTAGATTGAGGATGATAAGATGAGCTATCAGCTAATTGATTATTAAGACAAGAAAATAATTTCGTCTAAAAATTTCTAGTGAAAATAGGATCTCTGTCACTTACTATAATCTTTGAGTTTCCATGAAGGTTTTGAATTGTTTCAATTGTATTGGATCTAAAAGGATGAGACAATACACAAAAGTGTGCATAATTGGTAATTTTATCAACTACCCCCATAATGACACTCTTTCCTTCAGACTTGGGTAAACCTTTGATAAAATCCTTTGAGACCTCCTCCCAACAATGACTTGGAATGGCTAAATATTGTAACAAACCCATGGTATTAATTGCCTGAACTTTATTTTGTTGGAAAACCAAAAATTCTGCTAAAAACTTCTAAATATCATATTTAAGGGCATCCTAAAAATATCTTTCTTGACCATATGGTAAGTTTTTAAAAATCTTGAGTTACCTCAGAGGTGTGCAATTCCAAAAGAATCTATTGTTTGAGTTGGGAATTCTTACAAATATATAAGAAATATTTATACCATAATGAATTCTTTTTCCAACTAAATGTATTATATGTACTAGGATCTTGTTGCAACTTTTGAATGAGTGTCCACATCTCTTCATCATTCTTCCATTCATCCCTTGCTTCGGTTATCCTCCTAGGCTATACAACAGAAATGACACAAAGAAATGCTTCCACATCCTCATCCTTTCTTGAGAGTGCATCTGCAACAACATTTTATTCCCTTTTTTTATAGATGATTTCAAAGTCATAAAAAAACATATTTGTGACCCATTTTTTCTTCTCTTCTAAAAATAATCTTTGTTCCAAAAAATATTTAGGAGTATCATGATATGTTTTTACCTTGAAGTGTCTTCCCATTAGGTAAGGTCATCATTGCTTTAGTTCATGTAGTATTGCCAACATTTCCTTCTCATAAATAGGTTTTTGTAAATACGTTCCTTTGATTGGATGAATTTAAAAATTAATGGGTCTTCTTTCATACATTAAAAGGGCACCAATTCCATTTCCTAAGGCATCATATTCCACAATAAAGGTTTTTGTGAAGTTTGACGTAGATAAGACCAGTGCTTGGCACATTTCCTCTTTAAGATTTTCAAAGGCCATAATTTCTTCTGAATTCCAAGAAAATGCATCTTTCTTCAATAATGATGTTAGAGGTGCCACTATTCTCCCATAATTCCTAACAAACTTGCGATAATACCCTGTCAACCTGAGAAATCCTTGAACAATATGCTTTATGGTTGTGGAGGTTTTACATTCCTTAATGGATTTAATTTTGTTAGGGTCTACCTTAACACCCTCATGAGGTACAATATGACCCAAGTATTCCACCTCCTTTACTCCAAAGAAAAATTTGGATGTTTTTTCATATAATTTGTTGTCCTCCAATAGTTTGAGCAGGTTGTGAACATGTTGAACATGATCCTTCCAAGAATTTTTGTAGATTTGTATATCATCAATATAAAATAACGCAAATTTTCTAAGGAAGGGTTTGAAAATGGAATAGATCAAACCTTGAAATGTGGAAGGTGCGTTAGTAAGGCCAAAAGCCATGACTAAAAATTCATAATTACCCTCATAAGTTTTGAATGTTGTGTTCGGAATGTATTCAGTATTGATTCTAATTTGATGATATCTTGAATGAAGATATAGCTTGGTGAAGTAAATTTATCCATGTAATTCATTGACCAATCATCAATGACAAGAATGGGACATTTATCTTTAATAGTGAGCTTGTTGAACTCCCTATAATCCAGACACATATGTCATCATCCATCCTTATTATGCTCGAGTACTACTAGAGCCGAGAAATAACTTTGAATAGGTTGAATTATACCAACCTCTAGGATTTCTGCAACCATATGATCAATTTAACTCTTTTGGGAACAAGGATGTGTAAGGCCTAATGTTTGGAGGAACACTCCTTGGAATAAAATGAATAGCATGATCATGATCATGAATAGGTGGGAGGCCTTTGGGAGTCTCAAACACTTTTGAATGATTTTCCAATAATTTTTGGAGATCTTGAGAAATAGATTATTTTGATGTTAGAACCTTTAATGAGCATAATTGTGAAATCAAGCCTCGTTTTTCTTTATTCAAAAGCTTTTTCATGCCATTAGAGTTCGTTATATTCCATGTTTCCACGTAATACCCCTTAATTCAACTTCCTTTCCTTCCAAAAAAATAATCAAGAAAATTTATTGAAAATTAAAAACTATCATCCCCAAATATTGTAACCATTGTACTCCCAGTACAACATCAACACCACCCATTGGAATGGAAGGCGTTGGAATGTTCAATACATATTCCCCCATGGTTAGCTTGATATTATGGCACTTTCCAGAGTACTTTATATTTCCTCCATTTTTAACCATCACTTGACACTCTGGTGTTGGATATATGAAGAAATTAATTCCTTAGCTATATTACAATGAATAAAATTATGTGTACTACCCAAATCAATCAACAATATTCTTTTTTCTTCTTGATTTATCCTTCTATATTGAGAGTTTGAGAAGTGGTAATTCCTGGAAATGCATTACACTATATGGTCAAATTCATTTCTTCTTTCTCTAGGGTTGGGTCCTGGTGTATATCCTCGTATTTTGATGTTTTTTGCTCCTTTTCTTCATCCTCTTCACAATATATGTAAAATAATTTCTTCTCAACGAACTTATGGCCTTTGGTGTAGTTTATATCTGTTAAACACCATGTTAAACACACACATGGTGTATGATAAGAATAAACACACACACACAAGAGACTCAACACACAATGAAGGATAAGCGTGAGGCTTTCTTATTTTTCCATTATACATGATGTACATTTATAGTACAATGGTGTGACTCTTGGTTTCACATTCCAAGGTCACTTGGACTCCATTGTGACTTTTCGCATTCCACACCTACCCATAGAGGATTAGGTGCTCCAACAATATCAAAACTATAACAAATCTAATTTTGTCGTTTTTCCTCCAATATGCCCTTGGAATCACTTCTAGCATATTTTCAAACAAAATTTATGCAATTGTTAAAAAAAAACAAACTTTTTCTTGCTTTTAAGAGATCAATATGTAAATGGTTGTAACTCTCTAATTCCGGATCTATAAGGTATGAAATTCAATCCTGTGGTAACCCTCTGAATTTTCTTTCCAAAGCCACGAGTTAGATTGATATTGGATTCTTTAATATAGAGTCATGATAAATCTCTCATGATGACCTGATTATGGACTGATTCAGTAAAGAAACGTTATATGGGATTCCACGTGTCACTATTTCAAGCTTCGGCCCTGAACTTGCTACATAAAAACCATATTTCGTGTAATTTCAACCACTTTTTACATAATTCAAATATGATTCCTGAAATGAAATTTATGACTATTTTTCCTTGGTCACATGTTTGAGAATGAATTTTGGAGCCTGTAAAAACCCTAACATCCCCAGATCATATCTCAAAAAACATAGCGAAATAAGATCTACAATTTGTACAAAAAGTTCACCAATATTTCTTCTTGACGTGGTAGAAATATTATATTTTGAAGCCTTGTATAAAAAAAATTATAGCGAAAATTCCAAGATGGCTTGTTTGAATAACCGGAACCTTAGAATCCAAAGCTCTAATACCAAATGTTATGCAAATACCTTATAAAATTGAATAAAATATAGATAAACGATTTGAGAAATATCCTCTTCGAGGAGGAAACCTCCTTTACATCACATAAACAAAAAATTATTGGATGATACATATGACAAGACCTCTTTGTATATATAGGAGTCTAAGGGGTCAAAATATAATTAGAGCCTACATAACAATAATAATGTAAGGGCACAAAAATAACAATAATGGTCTTCTATGGCGCACAACAATAACAGTATGGGGGCTACATGGGCACAACATTACAAATAATGGGGTTACACTAACAATAACAATAAGGGAGCTACAATAATATTATAGGGACCTAACATGTCACAATGTGATGTTGGTTTATTTGTCATGTTAGTTCATTTGTCACAATGTGATGCTAGCTTTTTTCATCATATTTTCTAAGAATTTATTTTAATACAAATTTCACACAACTTTTTTGCACAACCATATTATATTGATAGTTTTGAAATGTCACATTGTAACAATGATATTGGTCAAGCACAATGCAACGTGGAATATTTCTTTTTCATTACATGTATGTGCCATATTATTTGGAAAACCACTTTGGGATGTTACTTTTTTAATGTGACATTGTGATTATGTGTATTTTTCATCAAAAGGAAATGCCTATTCTTTTTATTTGTGAAAATTGTGATGTCGGTTTAGTTTTCATTGCAACAAGCTATATTTACTCATCACATTGTCCCAACATTCATGTTTATAGCAGTTTCGCAGCATTTGTTTGGCACAAGCACATTATAATGTCAGTTTTATAATATGACACTTAAATGATGGTTTTTGTTCATCAAAAAATAATTCCTATTTTGTTGTTTGTCATAACGATATTTTGAGATTTTATTATGACATTGTCATAACATTTGTTTTCATAGTAGTTTCACATCAAATTTTTTTTTTTAGGGCGGGGTGGGCGGGGTGGTGCACAACCACATTTTGATGTTATATTTTTAATGTCACATTGTGATAACCATTTTCAATTGAATTCAATTTGAGCCAATATTATAATACTAATATGATTATCAATATTATTTTAGAGAACCATCAATATAATATTGTAACTATTAGTATGAATAAGTGTCACTTCCAGATCTATTGTTTCCGGCTTTCACACAATATTCTCAAATGTTTTGATTTTTTTTTTTTTTTTCTTATTTAGTATCAATAATGTTTAACATATTTAACATGATAAACAATGTTTAACAACTTTATGATTTTTTTTTTTATATTCTTTAGCAACTCAATTATATTAATACTTTTTGTCTTTATATATAATAGTCAATATTTATTTTGGTTCTAGGAAATCCATTCATTTTCTTATGGATTAAGGAATTTGGAAGCTTAAACCATTTGAGATTATTTCGCTAATATTTGCTTGCCTTGAAATTTTTGTTCATCACAATGTGACACCAATTTTGTGTTGTCATCATATATGCATAGATTTGTGTTCAACATATTCCAACAAATGACTTAAAGTAATGCCGCAGTAGATATATAACGAAATGTGAAAAAACATGCCCTCATGAACTTGTTGAGTAAATTTTATTAATGCATAACATAATATTCATGCATAATAATAAATTTATGAGTTGAGTAAGAATGTATATTAACACTACTTTTTGTTAAGTATATATATATATATATATATATATATATATATATATATATATATATATATATATATATATATATATATATAATATGAATTAAAAAAATAGAGAAGGAAAATGGTACATGATAGATAATAAATTGTTAAGAAACATGGATTTATAAAGTGCTTGAGTGGACTATTATAAAAAATGGTCATATATAAACAAATAAATGGATAAATTGAAATTAATATGACATTTCCATTAAATGGATGCTTTAATTTTTAAATATTTAGTAAGAAACATGTGTTCATGAAGTGCACAAGTGAATTGTTATAAAATATTTTTGTAAATTTAAAAGGATGAAAAAATGTTGTTGACTTTAAAAATATGTCCTATTTTGAGATTTCCAACCAAACATGTGCTTCATATTAATGTAATGTTAAAGGTAGAAATAAGGATGCCTAAAATGTGATCACATATTTTGACACATCTCAAAAAAGTTAATAAGGTCACTTTAAATTTAAGGTGATACTAAAAAATTCACATTAAATTTTAAAAAAATAATATTTAGAATTAAAGTGGCATAATGTATAAGATTATCTTATATGATAAAAATAACATATCCTATTCTAAAATGAAACCATATTGGTGATAAACACAATACCAATTGGCATCAACTGTTACTAAAAGGAACCATACTATATATGAAGCCACTTTATCATAACTTTCCTTCCAACATCCCTTTCAAAAATATGATGTTACTATCACAAAATTCTCTTACAATGATATGAAGGTTAGTCGTTGCTCTTATTTCTTCCCGACTATAACATGTGAACTATTTTTCATCTAGGAAAAATGATCAAAAGTGAAAGGTGGTGAAATGTGTAATGCATCTATGCATTTTACTCTTGATATAGTTGTAAACGTCAAACCCCACCTCTCTCTACCACCAATATCAACAATAGCTCATTCTAAAGTCATCCTTTTTATTTGTGTACAGTGAGGGTTTGAGCTATATTCAAAGATATTTGTTTATGATTTCCTTTAAAAAAATGTGTTATGGGTATAATGTTTGGAAAGGATTTCTCAAATTGAATAATTATATACTTGGAAAAAATAACTAAAGTGAAATGGAATTTGAGGGAATTTGAGTCATTCATATAGAATATATCTTTAATATATCCAAGTGCACCATTGACTAACCCAATGTCCACCCACAAGTTACATACTAACATGACACACTATCCATGGCATGATAATATTTCATGTTACAACTCATTATCATCGTTTCAAACTATTTGTGTTCGTCTAGTAAGCTTTGCAAGACATCTTGCAATTGGAAAGTTCAATGATTTTATAATATTCATGTTATGCAGTGACCAAATTATTTTTTGGAAACAAGTGAACTATATAATGAAATAAACTCTTTTACACAAGAGGCAAGTTGGTGTCAACATGTGACAACAGAAGATCTCAATCACGGAGAAAGAGCTCTGCATTTCTCACTCTAGTTAAAATATTAGGAAAAGAAGATTGTTTCAGATCATTTCCTTGTTGCTAAAAAATTCTATCCAATGTGACAGATAATGTTGAAATTTTGTCACCATACTTTATTTTCTTTTTTACTTGCATACAAAGGTTTATTATTAATAGAATATAGTTGACAAAGGTCACCCACAATAATCATGGATATACCACCAAAATGATTAGATTTTGTTATCTAGGAATGCTTCCTCTAAAAAAGAATCTATCTATATAAATAACCTAGGACCTATAAAGTTGATTTCACATTATAAATATATTTCGAAAATTCCTCATTCATTTTGAAATATTATTAGATCCTATCCAATGAGTGGTTGCATATCTTTAATAGGAAGTTTCAAGGAAGTGTGTATTGTTTTTCTATGTATATTAAAAGTAGCAATACCAGTTGGAATGAGCAATAGAAATGAGATTTTCCATTCAATGTTGAAGTAGAAAGAGCATGAGAAATACAATGAATAAGAAAAGACTCGTCAATTCTAGTTGTTGCTTGAATAATCATTTTAAGAGGACCATGGTTTACATATTCAACAAAATGGCTTTAAATGATTTCTATAGCAAGTCATTTTCGTTATCATTAATATTTATGTTAGTATTAATATTAATATTAATATTAATATCAATATTAATATTAATAAAATTAACATTAATATTAATATTAATATTATTGTTAATATTAATAATAATACTATTACTAATATTAGTGTTAATGTTAATATTAATATTATTATTATATTAATGAAAATATTAATATTAGTAGTGATGTTAATATTAGTATTTATATAAAACTATATAAAGGTGGCTATGGTATTAAATAAGATTGTTATTGACAAAGATTTAAAGGAACGAAGCCAAAGGATTTCACAAAAAAAAGAAGGGAATGCACTTCAATAATTTTTGGGTAAAAATGATAATATGAAATGTAAAGTTATAAAACATATGAATGATAATAAGCTTTAAGGTTTTCATATTAAAAAGGTTCTCATATTAAAAGCAATAAGACATAAATCACAAGCTAAATATCTCTGTGTTGTTCACAAAGTACATGAAAGGATTGCTCAAATGCAGCGTAATTATGATTATATACTATTTTTTATTAAAAGGAAATTATATTATTTTTTTGAAGGAACCTTTAATTTTAAAATAGAGAGATTAAATTTATATTTTCATTAGTATGATCCAATTTACATCATAAGTTTTATTGATTTTTTTTCATATAATCATGGTTTATTGCATAGTTAGTGTCATTTCCATTTGAGTTTGATAACATTATTGAATCATCAATACAATTATATTACACTACATTTTTTTAAAATAATGCAAGAGCAGCTAAAAATTTGTAAATACATTTCATTCTCAGTTCAATTTTAAATTAAGCAACTCACACATTCTTAGAATTTACCAACTTTTATGCCTTCTCTTCTACTTCTTTACTAACTTTTGCTACCACAAACAAGGTGTCTTCCACTTTTCTTCCATACACAAGTGGGATACGCTTACCAAAGAAAAACATATCTGTTATGAATAATATATATATATATATATATATATATATATATATATATATAAATATATATCATACAAATGATATAAATAATACTAATCATGAACAATGGTTAATTAACTATTAATTAGTATTGAAGAGGAATGTATCTAAGGACATGACCATTCATGAAGTGGTACCTTCCTAGATATATATACAGGGCCCTAATTTGTAACATTCACATCATATCCCACATCAATTCTTTTATAAAATATTCTATATATATGTTCCTTATCCTCAATGGATGTATTAGTGTACCAAGTGTTCAGAATATTACTGCAAAGTACTAACTTTGTTCGTTGCAATATCGATGATATATTTATGTTGCATCATGTGCAACCAATCATCAATAGTTAATTATTCTTTATAAAAGTTAACATAAATAATTTTAATTATTAGATCCACCAAACCACATTCTACTCCATTAGTAGCTTTATCTATGCCACAACTTAGTCATTGCTAGTTCACACACTACTTCATCAGCAATTCCAACTTTTCCTTTGACAATAACTTATTGCTACAATGGCTGCTTCAACCTTAAATTCTTCATTAAACATGGAACTTACCATTATTCCATGATTAAACCCTATTTTAAAAAATATACCACAAATTTATTAACATAATTTTCATCCACCCTATGGTGGGATATCCGAGCATCCATGTGCTCACTGGAAACTTCAATTTCACCAAATCCATCAATTCACATACCAATTTTTAGTCATCATCCACATGTGTCTTGTCACAATGGGATTCACCATCTACTTGAATATACTCTTGTTATGCTTCGCACACAAAAGCTTTAACTTCTCTCTATACAATATTTGTTGTGTCTTCTTCATCCATATAAACGTATGCATAATGGGTTTCACTTTTACAATATTCACAACCATCATCCACTTTTTAGTGGGATTCTAAAACCTATTTTTTCCTCCTATATTCTTTCCCATTTACTTTTAAACCTGTGACTAGCTTCTCTATTAATTCTTCAATAGGGGGTGATGAAACTTGATACTATATGTCACTTTCCTTTGTTGGTTGTAGTATATGATGTACTAATGGACCAAAATTTAATTTCATTCCAGGGTTTGTGGACTTCAAGACGCGACACTAGAAATTCCAGAGAAAGATTCTAGCAACCTGCAAAAAAAAACCCTAATTGTTCTAAAAACAGCTCATACTTTTTAATTCCTACACTAGTTAATCCTTATTCTAATACTGCACTCAAAAGAAGTCCTTAGAAATAAAACCATAAAAATAATATTACAATATATAAACAACTGTGAGAAAACACTATTTATTAGCAATGAGAAAAGATAAAATAAAATCACTCCTTCTCACAATCTTCCAAGTTCTTGAAAACAATGCATAAAATCCCAACTCAATTTCTAATACTAAGTATGGAAAATATAAAGAAAAGCACACTAATCAATTTGGATATAGACAAATTCACTCTTTTGTTTATCAAACAAACTAAGATTTCAAACTATATAAATGATCAAATATCTCAAAAGAACAAATTTCTCAATCCATTCAGTTTGAATGAGTGCTTAAATTAATCAAACAAATATCCAACCATTCCTACACTATCTCAACTCTCAGTCATTTGTACTTTCGATTCGTGCACTACTCTCACTCTATTTTTTCACATTACACTTTTTATTTTTAAAAAGGAAATCATGGAAATCTTGGTATACACATAAAAAATTTGAGTTTTAGATAAAATAATTCACTCTCTGTTCTATTCCTTTAAGCAAGCAAACACCCAAAATCAAAGACTTGAACTATACCACAAAAAAAGGAACTTTTTCACCAAGAAAGGCCCATGTTATCATGCTTGAAATGCATTCAAGGTTATAAATAGACAATAAAAAGCCAATATTATTGCACTAATCTTAACACACCAAAGAACCTTTGAATCAAGTAAATCAAATATCAAAGAAGAACAATCAAACATATTTTCTAACAACTATATATTACATTCTCATTACAAATAAATCAAGCACCACTGGTTTTACTCTCAAGAGAAATCTGAACTTGAACCAGAAATCCAAAGTCTAACTAGATCGTAAAACACTATGACTATTGGGTTACCAAGTGTTACCTTGAGGGGTCCTGACCTAGGTTAAGAGTTATAGGTAAACCAACAAACCCTCCAACTACTGGCCCTTTCGGCAGTGATTTTCTTGAGCAGACCAAAGTCTCACCCGAAGCAGTATGGGGGGGTGTTGGAGCTGGGTTTCCACACCATGAGGGAGGAATTGATAAGTGGTCCTCGGTGAAAACCCACAGAAACTTCTACAGATGTGTGCACAGAGACTGCAAAAATACTAATAGAACACCACATAATTGCTATCACCTAGGAAAAGAAAACATAATAGAAGCTGATCCAACTCACAAAAATTCAAGACTTAATATGATTTATTATGTACTAGCAAATGAGTTATCCAAATATCTTGTGCAAAATCTTATAACATAACAAAAAGATAGTATCAAAAAAATAGGGTTCGCTTAGCACAGACAACAGATTAGAATCAAATCTCGCTCTTACTTAACAGAAGTCAATATTCATCCATAAACATATTCATTAGATTTGCACATTTATCTATAAGAAAAGAGATAGTTCGATCTCATCAAAGCATAAAAATAAATAGCACAGATGCATAACACAGGAAGTTCACCAAAGTAGTTCCTTATATTATCTCCAGATATATCATTCAGTACATCAATCTTCCTTACACAACAACCCTTACTAAACCCTTACAAAAACACTTCCACGCACACAACCAATGGAGTTCGCACATCACCAGGACTAGGTCTCTGCACACACAGCCAGCAGGAGCCTCTTACCCAACCCGAGAACCCCAAACCCTTATAAACGCAGATATTATCTAAATATCAATATATCATAGCCTAACCGAACTACTTAGTTTAGAAAAAATGATACCTATTTATAATATGCCAAGTGCACAGATATTATTCTCTCAAACTATGGTTTGAGACCCATAGGTTACATTTAAGCTTAAATATATCCACAAATTGGGGCAAAAAACCCTTTGATTACCCCTACACTGTGCACACATATAAAACATACAAAAGGAGCATTGAAACTTGTGCCTTAGGGGACCCTGCTCCAACAAGCCCCCAACACAAACATGTGAATCGTCTCGAGTCACTGAGGTGTTGCAGCTGTATCCTTGGTTTTATCTTGGAGCGTCTTGACAGAAGTTTGGAGAGGGAGCATTAACTCCATGATTTGCGCTGTTGTACCCTGCACTTGTTGAACCATCTTGTCTATTGTGGTCCCTTCAATGACCATATCCACACTACATTGGGTCTGTTGGATGATCTTAAGTGTGTTTTTCAGCATCTGCGAGAGTTGCAGTGCTTCCTCTACCCATGGTTGCATTCTCTCTGTGAGCACTTGTTCTTTTCAACGCAAATTTGTAATTTCACCCTAGAGTCTACGACCTTCTTGCAGACGAGCAAGTCTCTGTTGAACCACCAATGTAGGATATACTATGCATATATCTTCTAACTGCTGCTCTTTGGTGCTAAGCATGTCACGCAACTGCTGCTCTTTGGTGCTGTGTCGCGCAACTGCTGCACAGCAAAATCATTCTGGATAGATGACCAAATATCCATGTCCTCAGCCAGAGACTGGTCACACTAGGTGACTGCGGTGATAATACTTTCCTAGGCCCATTTAACCTCTGTGGCTCTCTTGGCGTGGACATTTGGTAGTGTCTTCAGCTATAGCTTGGTTTGAAGGTCTGTAATTTTCTGCTCATACTCGACTCGAAGGGTGTGATCTTCTGTGTCCACAACCTTGATTACAACAGCCAGTCCATCTAACTTCTCTATAGTTGCAGCGGTGGTCGTGATTTCTGGAATATCCTGACATACTTGATTGATCTTGGTTTCCAGGGTAGAACGCTGAGCTTCTACTACTTGATACAGTGCCTCTACCTAATGCTACTACCCATGTGCTTGGGAAACCTATTTCTAGGCATCATGGGTCTGCATATATGCGGTTTGTTCTCGATACTGCAACTCATCAGCAATAATAGAGTGAATTAAATGGAGTTTTCTTACAGGTAACATAGCAAGATTAATATGCACATCACCTGTACTAGTAAATTGAGTGCATTGGCTTGCATCCATTTGAAATGCTGGTAGGGGGATATGGACAAATTTACCCTCCCCAGATGAGGGTAATTCTATGTCCAAAGGTTGTTTGTTGTTAACAGCTGCACTAGCCCAGCTCGCTTGAATCACGCTCACCTGGATCTGGCTCGCTTGCATTTTTATTTCTTGAAGGCCAACCTGGACAACTTCCAATGCATATTTATACTGGACCTCCATGCCCATCCAGTGATACTCCTGCGCAATAGTGACTGTATTTGTGATCTCATTGAGATCATCCTCTGTGAGTGTAAGGATCTCCTGTCCTATTTTTTTTTAGCCCTCTGATTTTTCCTTGATCTAACCTGGGTTTGTGCACTGTGATTTGTTCCTTTGGAGGTGACTGCATCAGTTTCTTTAGGCACAGAGCCATTCTTTTCTGTCATAGTGGTGGCCTTAGCAGTTTTCCTGTAGTAGTCGGTGTAGGTTATTTGTTACCATGTTTTTCCATCACCGTTGGCGGTACTGTGTTTGCAAGATTTTTTGTGGCTTTCTCTGTGGATTTTCCTATTGGGGTGTGTGGCTATGTTTGTGGTTTCAACCACACTGATGGCTAGTCTGTTGTTACCCTGATCAAATCTTCCTCTGTCACTAAATAAGGAAACTCGTATCAGACACCCTCCACAACGCCCTTCGCATGGATGTGGACATTATGAAAGGTAGCCTTAATGTTATGACACCATTTCCAAAAATAGAAGAAAAGAGAGATCAACGCCTTAGAAATCAGCCACTTCGAGGGGGAAAACTCCAATACATTACATAAATGAACAATTATTGGATGATACAAATGACCAAAACCTCCTTCTATATATAGGAGTCCATGGGCCCACAATATCATCCTAGCCGACCTAACAATAGCAATGTAAGGGCACAATAATAACAATATTGGGGTTATAGGGGTAAAAAAATAACAATACGGGGGCTATAATAATAACAATAAGGGTCTAATATAGTAATATAGGGACCTAACATGCCCCTCTCCTTCAGAAAATGGTTGTCCTCAATGCTTGAGTAGCTATGGGTGCTTCTTTATAAAATTCTCTTCCTCCCATGTAGAATCTTCGGTGGGTAAGTTATTCCACTTGATGAGATACTATGAAATTGATCGATTTAGTAGCTGTCAAGTTCTTGTTTCCATGACCGCTTCAAGTTCCAATATGATTTTTCCTTCCTCATCAAGTTCTGGAAATTTTGTTTGAACTGGAAGATTTTCACTTGTAACCTTCTTTAAGCATGAAACATGGCAAACTGAATGCACTTGCGAAGAAGCATGAAGCTCCAATTTGTATGCCATAGTACCAAACTTTTGCAACACCTTGTAAGGACCATAGTACTTTGGAAATAATTTATTATCCTTATTATCTTGCTTAAGGTACATTTTTTTCTATGGTTGTAGCCGTGAAAATACCTAGTATCCTACATCAAAACTTCTCTCGCTATGATGTTGATCTGCCTGTTGTTCCATTTGATTTTGTGCCAAATTTAGGTTATCCTTTAAGAGTTGGAGAACTTCTTGTTGATGCTCGATGTGATATTCCACTGCTTGAACCTTAGATTTTTCTCTTAAAGATGACGTGATGGATGGTGGATGATATCCATAAAGTGCCATAAATGGGGTCATTTTTGCTGCAGTATGGAAGGAAGTGTTATACACCCATTCAGCGAGAGGTAACCACTTAACCCATTGTGTTTGTTTATCAGATACAAAACAATGAAGATATCCTTCCAAACATTTATTCACTATCTTAGTTTGACCATCGAATTGAGGATGATAAGATGAGCTATGATCTAATTGAGTACCCAAACAAGAAAATAACTCTATCCAAAGATTTCCAGTAAAAATGGGAACTCTATTGCTCACAATAACCTTTGGGTTTCCATGTAGCTTTTGAATTGTGTCCATAAATGTAGTAGCAACTGTACTTTCTTTAAATGGATGAGATAATGCACAAAAGTGTGCATACTTGGTAATTCTATAAAATTCCACCATGATGACACTCTTTCCTTCAGACAAAGGTAAACCTATGATAAATCCATTGAAATGTCCTCCCAACATTGACTTGGAATGGATAAAGGTTGTAGAAGACCCAGCGTCTTAAATGTCTCAACTTTATTTTTCGACAAACCAAACATTCCACCACAAATTTTTGAATATCAGATTTAAGGCCATCCCCAAAAAATTCTTTCTTCACCCTGTGGTAAGTTTTTAAAAATCCTAAGTGTCCTAAACTAGAAGTGTGCAATTCCAAAAGAATATTTTGTTTTAGTTGGGAATTCTTACAAAGATATAAGCAATATTTGTACCATAAGGAATCATTTTTCCAACTAAATGTATCAGATGTACTAGGATATTGCTGCAACTTTTGAATGAGTGTCCACACTTCTTCGTCCTTCTTCCATTCATTCCATGCTTCAGCTATACAATCTGGTTGGATAATAGAAATGACACAAAGAAATGCTTCCACCTCTTCATTCTTTCTTGAGAGTGCATCTGCAACAACATTTTGCTTCCCTTTTTTGTAGATTATTTCAAAGTCATAGCCCAACATCTTTGTGACCCATTTTTGCTGCTCTTCTTAGGATAGTCTTTGTTCCAAATTTTTTTTGAGACTATCATGATCAGTTTTTACCTTGAAGTGTCTTCCCATTAGGTAAGGTTTCCATTTCTTTAGTGCACGTAGTATTGTTAACATTTCCTTCTCATAAATAGCCTTCTGTAAATATTTTCCTTTGATTGGATGACTTTCAAAAGAAGCGGGTCTTCCTTCTTGCATCAAAACAACACCAATTCCATTTCTTGAGGCATCACATTCCAAAATAAAGGTTTTTGTGAAGTCTGGCGTAGCTAAGACCGGTGGTAGGAACATTGCCTCTTTAAGATGTTCAAAGGCCTTAGTTTCTTCAGGAGCCCATGAAAATGCATCTTTCTTCAATAATGTTGTTAGAGGTGCTGTTACTCTCCCATAATTCTTAACAAACTTGTGAAAATACCTTGTTAACCCGAGAAATCCTCGCAACCGCTTTATGGTTGTGGGGACTTTCCATTCCTTAATGGCTTTAATTTTGTTAGGGCCTACCTTAACACCCTTGTGAGATACAATATGACCTAGATATTCCACCTCTTGCACTTCAAAGAAACATTTCAATGTTTTTTCATATAATTGTTTCTCCTGCAATAGTTTAAGCACCCTGTCAACATGTTGAACGTGATCCTTCCAAGACCTGTTGTAGATTAGTATATCATCAAAAAATACTAGCACAAATTTTCTAAGGAAGGGTTTGAAAATGGAATTCATCAACCCTTGAAATGTAGAAGGTGCATTGGTAAGGCCAAAAGGCATGACCAAAAATTCATAATGACCCTCATGAGTTTGAAATGCTATTTTCGAAATATCTTCAGTCTTCCTTCTAATGTGATGATATCCTGAATGAAGATCCAACTTGGTAAAATAAATTTCTCCATGTAATTCATCCAATAATTCATCAATCACAAGAATGCGAAATTTATCTTTAATGGTGAGCTTATTGAGTTCCCTATAATCTAGACACATGCACCATGATCCATCCTTCTTGTGCACCAATACTGCTAGAGCATAGAAAGAACTTTGAATAGGTTGAATTATACCAGCCCTTAACATTTCTGCAATCATACGTTCAATTTCGCTCTTTTGGACATAAGGATATCTATAAGGCCTGATGTTTGTTGGAACACTTCTAGGAATCAAATGAATAGCATGATCATGATAACTAATAGGTGGGAGTCCTTTGGGAGGTTAAAACACCTTGGAATGATTGTCCAAGAATTTTTGGAGATCTACAGAAATACATAATTTTGATGTTGGAACTTCTAGTGATCATAGTTGTGCAATTATGCCTCATTGTTCTTTCTTAATAAGATTTGTCATGAAATTAGAGCTTATTATCTTTCCTGGCTTCCCTGCGATAACCCATAATTCGACTTCCTTTCCTTCTGAAAAAAATTTCAATAAAAGTTCTTGAAAATTAAAAGCTACCATCCCCAAAGATTGTAACCATGGTACTCCTAGTACAACATCAACACCTCCCATAGGAATGGAAAGCATTGGACTATTCAATACATATTCCCCCATGGTTAGCTTAATATTATGGCATTTTCTAGAGAAATTTATAGTTCCTCCATTTGCAACTATCACTTGACATGCTATTGATGGGTATAGGAAATAATTCAATTCCTTGGCTACCTTAAAATGAATAAAATTATGGGTATTAGCTGAATCAATCAACACTATTACATTTTTCCTCTTGATATGTCCTTTTATCTTGAGAGTTTGAGGAGTGGTAATTCCTGCCAATGAATTACACGATATGGTCAGACTCATTTCTTCCTCTTCTAGGGTTGGTTCCTAGTGTATATCCTCTTCTTTTGAAGATTCTTGTTCATTTTCTTCTTCCTCTTCACAATCTATGTAAAATAATTTCTTCTCAGTACACTTATGACCTTTAGTGTATTTGCTATCACAACTGTAGCAAAACCCTTTTGCTTTTTTTTATTCCAACTATTGTGGTGTCAACCTTGTAGGTTGTGAAAGTGTAGGAGTAGCAACACTTCCATCTTTATATATGTGAGTGGTAGGCTTCCTTGTTTCCATAATTTTACATTCAATTTTTCTTTCCAACCTGAATGTATTTTCCAATGAATCAGGTTCCCAAACACGAACTTCATGTTGGATGTTATCCTTTAAAGTCCCTATGAAGACATCAATCCCATGTTCCTTTGGAATACCAATTACCCTTATATTCAATTTTTGGAAGTCCTCAATGTGCTCCACCACTGAACCCTTTTGTTTTAGATTTATCAATTGCCTAAAGAAGGTGTTTCTTTTTTTATCCTCATAATGTGCTATCATTTCCTCAGTAAAAATTGACCAAGTGACAATTTTTTTATGGGAGAAAAGCCATCAATACCATACAAATGTATTTTTTTCTAAATGTAAAGTTGCAATGCGTACCTTTTGTGTGTTTTACACATTATTGAGATCAAAATATTGCTCCATCTGTAGTATCCATGTTACGGGATCCTTGCCATCAAACTTCTTCGTATCCATCTTTGGAATATGGTGGCTCTTCCGTCCAATATTAGAGTTTATGAAATCACGATTAACATTTATTTTGTTCTCATCATGAGTTTCCTCTACTATATTTTCGTCATTAGGAAACATTTCTTGTATCAACTTTGCCAAACCTTTGATGTCTACTTTTAGATCATTCTTCATGTTTTCCATGTTGTCTTTCATTTTTTCATCGATCTTAGCTTCCATGTCATCCATCTTAGATTCCATGCCCACTTCCATGCCATCCATCTTAGCTTCCAAACCATTCATCTTAGCTTCCACACCTTTCTTCAAACCATCCATCTTAGTTTCCATGCCTTTCTTCAAAAATTCCATTTCATTTTTTGTTGCTCTTTGCAATAGAAAAATTTGGTGCCCTTGCTCTTGTAATTTTGATATATCATGTTGTGTTTCTTCATCTTCATGAGTCATAGTAGAGCCTTCTGAAGGCTTAATGAGTCTTGAATTATTTTTAGGGGGAATTTTAGAACCCAATAATGATATCTATTCTTCAATATGCCCTTGGAAAAAATTCAAACTATTTTTTTTCAAACGATACTTATGTAATTCGAAAAAAATACACACCTTTTTCTTGCCTTTGAGGAGCTCGATATTGAAACTGAATTATCTCTGTGATTTCAGATCTTGAATATCTGAAATTGGGCCCTGAAGTAGCCCTTTGAATCTTCTTTTGAATGCCATAGGTCTGACCTGATTTAGATTCTTCAAGGCAAAGTTATGCCCAATCTCCCACGAAGAACTAATTATGGACTGGGTCAGTAGGGTGAGCTTGTATGACTTGCCACATGTCACTGTTTAATCCTTTAGCTCTGACATTGATATACCAAAAACCAAAGTCTGTGTACTTGTGGCCACTTTTTACACAATCCCAATCTGACACTCAGAGAGAGAGTTATGATGTTTTTCCCATGGTCACCTCTTTTAGATGAAATTCAGGAGGCTGAAACAATCCTAACTTCCACAGATCATATATCCAAAAATATTATGAACCAAGATCTGAAATTTCTACAGGAGGGTCCTCAGGATTTTGGATTCACATTGCACAAATTTTAGCTTCTGAAACATTGTATACGAAAATATATAATGAAAATTCCATGACGACCTATTTTAGTTGAAATTAAGGAGCCTAAAAAAACCCTAACTTCCCTAGATCATATCTCTGAGAATATTGCGAAAAAAAATCTGATTTTTTTACAGGAGGTTCCTCAAGATTTCGGCTTCATGCTGTAAAAATTTTAGCTTCCGAACCTTTGTATGATAAAATTTATTGCGAACATTCTATGATGACTTGTTTTGAGTAGTGAAACCCTAGAATCCAAAGCTCTGATACCAAATGTTATTAAAGCAGTTCCAAAAATAGAAGAAAAGAGAGATCAATTCCTTATAAATAAGCCACTTCGAAGGGGAAACCTCCAATACATTACATAAATGAACAATTCTTGGATGATACAAATGACCAAAACCTCCTTCTATATATAGGCGTCCATGGGCCCACAATATAATCCTGGCTGACCTAACAATAACAATGTAAGGGCACAATAATAACAATATTGGGGTTACAGGGGTAAAAAAATAACAATAAGGGGGCTACACTAATAAAAATAAGGGACTAAACTAGTAATATAGGGACCTAACACTTACAGACTTCTACTGTTTTATACTACTCATATAGGGTGGGAGATAAGTGCGCCTTCGATTGTATCGCCTGGTATAAGGTCACATCATATAAGACCCAAAAGATATTGTTTTATTTCGCTTGCACAGGGTTAGAAAAGTGCCAGAGGGTTGCGTAGCACATAGCTTCGCACATTGGTTCTGCAAGTTCTAGAAATTGGGTATATTTAGGGGTTTTCCACCCAATAAACACGATTAACAATAAGATCCCAACATACTAAAAATTCTTGCCCTCCTCCTAGACTTTGCACATGTTCTGAAGGAATTATTTGCAGAGCTATGTGCATCAATTATAGATGACCCATTTTTCGTATCTCCCAGTGAGCGCAATCATATGCACGGGTACTTCCTTTGGCCTACACTTGCGCATCATTTTGCAAGCGATATTACTGTGCCAAAACGGACTACCGGCCATTTATTTCTTATACCAAAAATCCCCAGGATTTGCGCGTAACATCATACTTCTTCTTAATTTTATCTGCCAACGCTTTCTCTTGTGCTTTTCCTTTGAAATCGGCCATAGGGTCAGCCCCCTTATTTGGCAACCTGGTAATTCTGTGAATTACATCTGCATCAATTGGGATGCACTCTCCCAACCAAAGCACATCATCATGTACTAATTCCAAAAAATTCCTGATGCAAATATCATTAATGGGACTGTGCCCAAAATGAGGGATCTGCAAAAGATTGAGGAGGCCGGCCTTGTGTAGACCTAGCATTTTTTTCTTCGGTTCAAGGTGCACCATCCCTCCTGCATATGGAACTGGATCAAGTTACAGCTCTGGCATGAGCTCTGGAAATGTATCTAAATCTGCGATATACTAGTCATCGAATCACAATTGAGGGATTTTGGCTAGCATGTCCCCCTCCATTGGGATGTTCTCTAGGATCAACGGTACTTGGATACCTGCACACACCTTATCCAAGTATTTTGGTACTTTCAGTATAGGTTTTTGCAGCACAATGTAGCTAGGCAGCCACATGAATGGTGCTACTTCTATGACGTCGTCATCCCATTCTTCGATAGTTTCTGGGAGTTTAGGAATGGGTTTCTTCATCTTCTCTCTAATATAATGGCGAGGTCTGGGGGTATTTTCTCTCGAGGACTTTCGCATCCCAAAAGTGTGTCCCTTCTTTATTTTATATGGCACAACGGTCTCTACCACAAGCGCCTCCTACGCGGTAAGGTGCTCTTCAGGTCTAGTGGCTATCATTCTGCTATAAATTATGTATCCCAACCCTACTTGGCACAAATATTCCTCAAACACAGGATCCAATCCACATGTAGATGCAACAAAAACAAAGACAAATAAAGAACTCAAAAAATCACTTAGAACGCAAAGGGAACTATTGCAGCCCCATGACCCATATTTCTACTTGTGGCACATATGCAACGGCTCCTTAGGCATTAATGAGGTTCCATTACTAATAAAACAGTCCCAAATTTGGAAAAAAACCCTCATTAAATGCACCTTGCATACTCGTAAAAACGGTAATAATTCTTTGTGATCCGGTTTTACTATTCAAACAACTAGTTTTTGACACCTCTACGCCCTAGTCACTCCCCTAACACAGATAACGTGCACATGCCACATCTTACTATGCATGTAATCCATAGCTAAGTATAACCATTAACATACTGTCCCCCCCAAAACAGGTTTGTTGACCAGGTATTGCAAAGCACATCACGTGGTATCCGTCATATCCCTGAGTAATTGCAAACTTCTCTGACATTCATCATCCCAATGGAATGTCACACTTCTACAGAGCAATCTGATCATGGGCTCAGTTATCAATGCGTACTATGGAATGCGCTTTCTGTAGTATCCCACAAGACTCATCATGGAGTGCATTTTCTTGAAGCTTGAGGGGATGGAGGGTCCTACGAGCGCGCGCTGGTCCTAAACTTCAACTTGTGCCAACTGTCGACAACACAGTCTACTTGATCGGGGCCTTAATGTTCAAAGCTTGAACCATGATATCGATCCTACTTTCAAAGCTAAATGTAAAAATGAAACTATCTATCAGTGCAGACTAGTTGCTAGTGCCTCGGCATAGCTCTGTTTCCAAGTACCATTTAGTTGGCACCTTTCCCAGGGTATGAATAAACATGTGGACCCATTCAAGCCTTCGTTCGACACCCTATACCTGATTCCATTTTTCCAAATGTTTGCGTGGATCCTCTTTTCCAGAGTATAAGTCTTCTTCTTTAATGACTGGTCATTCAAATCTTAGCTGCATCATTTGCGCGCAGTCCCCCAATAGCCCATAGTCTCCTTATGTGTTTCCCACCATCTCGCTAGAGTAGCATGCAAGCCAATATCTAAAGCATGGAACTTCTGTGTTGTCAGCACAATCCTTTCGAGTTATCTTAGGAACATGTCTACATCAGTTGAGCCATAATAATGTGGGAAATAACGTACCTAAGATGTTATACATCATAGATATCTAGTCATACAATTACAACATAATGTAGACACCTCATGCAATCGGTTCTACTAATTCTCGGTTTCCTCATCCAAGTTTAAAAAACAAGAACTTTCCTTCTCCCACTTAAGAGTTCCATCTGTTGTTGGGTTGTTCCAATCCTCTTCGTGCAATATTAGCTTATAGATTTGTTCAATGTTGTCCCCAGCACGCACAGGCTCCATATATCGGTATCCTTCAGCAGGGTCTAAAGGGATGATAACTCAGACTCTGTTATTCTCAATCTCCATCCTCCTTTTCTTCAAGTCTATGACACCATCCATTTCAATAGTCAAATCCAATCCTAGGAGCACAGGATAGGGATCCATATCATCCACGAAATCTATCACTTCAAAGTCAACTTTCACGTTGACGCCCTCAATACTGACTTCGACCGGAGAAAACTGCCCAAGAGGAATGATTCTCTACTAGTTGCCCATGCGTATTTGGATCTTGTACCATTCCATCTTGGGTTTTCCCATGTGCTGACATGTCTTTTTTAGTATAACATTAGCATCTGACCCCAGATCAAGAATTACCTGGTCCATCTCATAAGCTCATATCTACGCAGTCACGCACATCTCTCTACCTCTCCTTTTATTCTTTTTGTAAATTTGATTGACAATGCGTTGTTATACCATTGGTGTTCCCTTATTTGTGCAATTATCTATCAAAGCCTACAAATTTTCCACTGCCTTCTTGTTGCACAATAATTTCATATATTCCTATAGGAAGGGTTTAATATCTTCATCTCCTCCAACGCCTTGCAACAGTCTACTTGATGTTGATGCACCACCCTCGATGAATTCTTTCTGTGCTTCGATAAATGTTTCTTTTGCGTGTTGAAGATCAACTCATGTTTTATGTTCTCATGATTTACGGATCCAGACATCTGTAGCTGATTGATTTCCCTTATATTCATTGGTAGCTATACCACTCCTTGTTACTACATTCACACTTGGATCCTCCACACGGGGTTCAATGTGCACCATCTGCAGAGTTTGTGTTGGGTTCTACATCTTTCTTTCCTGCATCTTAGAAATTAGGGTAGGGAAATATTCAAACACCTGATCAAGTTTCCTACAATATATACAAGACTGGCATGTAGGATTCAGAAAATCGCATGTAAAATGGCCAACATCTCCGTAATTATAAAAAATGACTTGTCCTCTTCCTCGACTAGTTGATCTGCCTCCTTGACCTCTTCCTCTTCTCGGAGATACTTCATGCCCAGAAGGGTATGATGGTGAGAAATAATTGGCTTGCACCTTGTATATTTCATATTTATTCATCATCATCTCATAGGTGCGACATTGCTGCTCATCATGCCCTAATGATGAAGAGAACCTATAAAACAGTTGCTTTAGGTCAGGTTGATACTTCCCAATCCTTGGACAGGAATCTGTGTCATGCAATCCAACAACCTAACATATTTTCAGACACGGCTCTTCAAGGGTCTTGTATCTCCAACATTCAAATAGTTAGCGAAAATAGGACACTGATCTTTATGGTGCCTGGAAGTTTTTCATTTTATACACCAGATCTCTGCGCATGCTTCCTTTCCCTTAATGTTACGCATGCTTTGAATTTCCAAGTGAATGGCTTCGAGTTGGTTCTATATTTTTTGAGTCCCAAGTGAAAAAGGTGTTTGTGTAGCTTCTAACTTAATTATGATCTCTACAGCCTCAGCTAATGTGACAATATTTTGTTGTCCTAACGGCTAGAGCAGATGGCGGAGCAACATAGAAATGAACCATTCTTTATGCTGAGCATCATCAATGAAGAATCCTCCATCCTTGATGACACGATTCAATCGTTGGTTTGCTTCCCATACAGACTCATTAACCTCCTGGTGGATATCTTTGATCTCAATTACCAGATGTGAGTATGATTTAGGCTTTTTGAACTACTCTTTTAGGGTTTTCTTTATTTGTTGCAAGGTAGCATTAGGGTTATCCTGAACATACCTCATATAACAATCCAATGCTATATCCTGGAAGGCAGTAGCAATCTACAATTTCTTGATATCATTATTGTGAACCTATTGCTCCTGCCACATAGCCTTATGAACAAACCAGAAGTCTTCATTATCCTCATTCCCGATACCCTTGAAATTAGGTAGCTTCATTGATGCAATCATTTCTACTTTTGGGAGAGGAGGGGGAGATGGAATGCGCAGTGGAGTGAGAGGTATCTGGTGTGATGACAGAAGTGGAGTGGATGGGGTAGGAAATAGACTTAAAGGCCTCTGCTGGAAAAATATTTCTTCGTCAGAATCACTTGAGCTAGCAGTTTCTGGTTTAGGATCACTATCACATCTAAGATTCAAAGGGCTATAAGTGACTTCTTTAGACTCTTCATGGTAAATTATTCCAATGTGTGTAGCTAAACCCTTCTGATGCATTCAAGCAGCGTGTTCGCATAGACACCCCTTTTCACACAATAGAATTTTTAGTGACAAATTTAATGAGCGCGGGAACTTACCTCTAGGGCATTTGAAAAATCTTCTCTCTGCTTCAGAGTAGGACACAAATTGATCAATGGAAAATTTAGTCACAAAGCCACCCAAGAACTGGTCGATCCAATGATCTACCGTGCGAGTGATATTATTATCAGAATTTTCTACTTTTTCGATCAATTCAGAGGTCCACTCAGTGACTGGGTCATCTCTTATAAAATGATGGAATTCATCTAAGCATGACAACCACTCCTAAAGCTCATATGCGAAGGAACTAAAGAAAATCTCATGCACTTCTATATAAATATATTTCTTGACCCACTGTTCAGAAGATAGCTTATTTCTCTTATTCCCTTGAACTGCAAATTTCAGGATCTTTTTATCCAACCAATCTTGTAACTCGTTTCGCGAGGGCTGCCACAACATCAAATCTCCCTGAAAATGATGATCCCAGTCTCGACAATGGAACCATTTTTTGAAATGAGGGGTCCTGAACCAGGTTCAGAGTTATAGGTAAACCAACAAACCCTCCAAATGTTGGCCTTTTTGGCAGTGATCCACTTCCGCAGACCAAAGTCTCACCCAAAGCACTATGGGGGGGGGTGGTGGACCTAGGTTTCTGCATCGTGAGGGAGGAATTAATGAGTGATCCTTAGTGAAAACCCATGGCAAATTCTACATATGTGCACACAGAGACTGTGAAAATACTAACAGAACATTATAGAATTGATATCACCTTGGCACAGACAACATAACATAAGTCGATCCAAATCACAACACATCAAGACTTAAGTAGATTTATTATGTACCAGCAAATGAGTTATCCAAATATCTTGTCCAACAACTTACAACTGAACACAGAGATAGTATCAAAGAAATAGGGTTCTCTTAGCGCAGAAAATAGATCAGAATCAAATCTCACTCTTAATTAATGAAAGTCAATATTCATGCATAAACATATTCTTAAGCTTCATGTATTGATGGTTAAGCAAATAGATAGTTTGATCTCATCAAAGCATAACAATAAATAGCATATATGCATAACACAGGAAGTTCGCCAAAAATGTTCCTTATATTATCTCCATATATATCATTAAGTACATTAATCTTCCTTACACAAAAACCTTTACTAAACCCTTACAAAAACCCTTTTGTGCACATAGCCAGTGGAGTCCGAACACATCCAGGACTAGGTCTCCGCACACATAGCTAGCAGGAGCCTCTTACCCAACCATAATAGCCAAAACCCTTACAGAAGCATATATTATCTGAATATCAATATATCATATCTTAATCGAACTACATAGTTTAGATAAAATTCTACCTATTTATAATATGCCTAGTGCACAGGTAATATGGTCTCAAACCATAGTTTGAGACCCATAGTTTACATTTAAGCTTAAATATATTCCAAAATTGGGACAAAAATTCCTTTGACTACCCCTACGCAGCACACACATACAAAACATACAAAAAGGAGCATTGAAGCTTCTACCTTAGGGGACCCTGCTCCAACACCAACATACCTAAAGTCTTGATAATATGATGCAATGCTCTTTTATTCCATTCATCATAAGGTTCTCAAAATACCCTCAATAGTTAAAAAAAAACAAGTTTAAAGAACATACAAAGATGTTTTTTACCAGTCCTTCGTATCATTGAAAGTTTATAATGTTGGAAGCCATTAGTAGAAAAATAATAAATCCAAGAAACAATTGTCACAGAGTTTCATGACAAATTAACCATTCCAAAGGTAAAATATTTACATAAACCATCCGTTGTGACGATAAACAAAATTTTTAAAGAGAGAAGTATTAACCATGCATTTATATCAAGTCTCTGCAACCATTAAAATTTCGATCTCAAGGCTACCAACACTCAAAAAAAGGCGGCTTGAAGTAAGGCCATACCACAAGCAAATCATATATAAATAATATCATGATCCAAAGATAAACACACAAATTGGTTTAGGCATTAAAACAAAGATATCTAAGATTTATGAAATATTTCACCTTCTATATATGAACATACAAAAACTTTGAATCAAAATGCAATGTATATATTCTAATGGAAAACAAATCATAAGGACAAAAACTATGCAAAGTCTCAAATGAATATAATATTCAACTCTAAAACACACACCATGATATCTTACTATAAATTTCCAAGACAAACAACACTAACTAACAGAGGTGTGAAAAGTTGGAGTAGTTGGGCCCAAGCCAACCAGATTTCACCCTCTTTAAATAAATATTAAATTACAAATTAAAGAGAAGCATTAACAAAATGTAACAATAATGAAAAGGAAACAATATGGTATTGATGCTTGTTATTAATGGAAATATCAATCCTCATAAATTTGTGTTCAGTAATCTAGCTCCAATTTATCATAGGGAAGGGGGAGATCCCCTTAGAATTTAGTCCAATAGCATAAGAGTACAAAGAATGGATTTATGTCCTCCCTTCGAACCATAATTTTGTTTTAAACATTGGATAATATAGTTTTGGATTTATACAATCCAATCCTTTGAAAACAAGATGGAGAATCAAATCCCAACTATTTTCCATCAATGGGAGTCCAGTGAACCCAATTTATAATAAAGCAAATATTTGATTTGATACAAAATTTTCCATTTCTTTTACAAATCTAGGCAACATGCTAGAATTTTGGAAAAATAATGGTTTTTTTTATAAAACTTCCTCAAACAACCTCATGTATCATCTTAACCATAGTGATTTTTTAGAAATGGTTTGTGTTTTAGATCATTTTCTATGCTCGGACAAACCCATATGTTACAAGTTTTGATATTTTCCTCCATATGTATGTAAATCGAGGTCAAAGTTTGCAGTTTGAAAACTGTGTACATTTTGAGCAGATTTGTTGATTTTCTTCTAGAGACCCACATGTGCGACCTAGGTGCATTCCAATGCATGTGGAGGTGTTAAAAATTTATTTTGGATAAAAAATTTCTTCAATTTTATCTGAAAGTGCGTCGAGATGTCGATTACCCAAATTGGTTTCTCTTTAGTGCAAGAACAAGTCAATGAAAGATAAGTGCACATATGACTATAAAAAAGGCTCCAAAATAGTTTTGAACATATTTCATCTATCATTTTCCTTTGTGGAAATATCAAATGATCGATTCCTCGCCATATACTTCCATTCTAGTGCAAGATCTCTATGAATTGTAGGAGTTTCATTAACAACATTTAAGGCACATAAATCCTAAGAAATGCATATAATGAAGGTATAAACTGGAAAAAAAAATGTAAATATTTTCTATTGCATCAAAAGAATGTGTAAGTGCAAGATAAAGGTTCATAAACTGGTAAACAAATGGAATAAGTGAGGCATCATATGGGAAAAATATGCATTAGATACAACAATTTTGGGGCCTGACATCCCCCCATGTCAATCATCTTGCAGGTACTTATTCAAGTGAATCAATTGCTATATTGATGCTCCCTTTCAAAAAAACATAATTGAAACATAAATTTTCGTGCACTCATAATATTGTTCCTTGCTATATTTGACTGTTATGACAAAAAAATTCCTATTGGTCCATCTTTATTCATTAAGATTGATCAAAATAAAATACAATTCCAGGTATCCCATGGGAATGCTAACAATGTTGTCACTGCAGGGATAGTGTCATCATGAACTAACGAACTCTCAAAATTTCCACAAACCATCTCAAGAGAAGTGCATATCAGTATGTATTCACCTTAATATCCTCATTACAAATAAAAGTGACATGATTTTAGAGTCATGGGTTTAAAAATGGATGGAAACATAGAAAAATAAATACTAAAAAATTGTAACTTGTTAGGCTGACCATTATACCATTATCCAAGCATATAGTTGAAGCTCCTCTTGGCTAAGCAAAGTGAATCACCTACACTAAGGGTCCCACATCCATAGAAACAAAATTATTCTAAAATATAGAACTCAAAATAATAGTACCAAAATGATCTTAAATCCATTCTCAAAGAGATATGGTAATGATCTCAGGGAAAGACAAAAATAACCAAGTAAATCATAGTGTAAAATTAACTTAAATACCACAGGCATGGCCCTACTTCCAGTAGGCGTCTATAGCCTCAAAAGGGATGCCTTTTAACTCAATGAAATGCATGTGTCCCATATTATTAGTTATATATTCAACGAAATTTAAAATCATTTACATTACTTTAAAAAATAACTGAAGGTTGTTATCCTAGCTTGGTAACTAATTAATGACAATCCCATTTAGACAAACTAACAAGAATGAACAAGTTGGCTCATGATGAGACCTCTTGTCTTCCATCTTTTCAACTGAAATAAATTACCTTTACTTGGTGACCAATAGCAAAAATGGAATTTTCATTAAGACCCATGATCATGGTAGGTCGGTTCGTAATGAGACCTCATATCCCTCAATTAATCATTTTAAAATAAACTCTGATTATTTTCAACCTTAAATAGGTTTCTTAATAGGTGGGAAAGCAGCTATACTCCTTAAGACCAGGGGATGGTGTGAAAATATTTTAAATATTAATCTTTACTGGTTGGTATTGCTACCATAAAGAATCATTTTAAATAAATCATATCGGATAATGAATGAAATATTCCTCGAGTTAATCATGTTAGGGTTCTCATGAGAGGTTATTAGGGTATTATTAGAGTAGTCCACCATAGGAGGATTTTCATCAATACCTTTGAAGAGAAAATTGAAAATGTTTCTTGGACAACATATTATTAGAATGATTAGTCCAGGGTTAGGGTTTCGGCTTATGAATGGAAAATATTAAGGACATCAATAAAAAATCCCCTTTAGTGACTCGATGGATAACCAAGCAATATAAAAAAGAGCCACCCAATCAATGATTAATGTCACTTTACAAGATATGAGGTATTAAGAGTGAATTTATTCTGACAAGACTTATCAAAAGAGTGCATAATAATATAAATCTCAATAGTTGCACCTTAGGGAATTGTCGTTTCAAGAGTGGTGTTGTGACAATTTTATTTTAGATGGTATTTTCACTTATTGTTTTAATACTACCTTACCCTAATTTAAATAAACAAATATATCCTTCAAGTGTAAGAGTGCTTCTAGTGTAACCATGTGTGTAACAAAATACTAAATATACTCACAATCAGGTTTGAAAACTAGACTTTAATTCATATTGGAGTATGAGAAACCAACTTCTTTAATTTATATGGTACCAAAGTCGTCGAATGATGAGGAAATGGTGTGTGCCAATGATTTTTTGAACTAGGCTTCAACAGGACCCACATATTAATGGTTCTACAAGTTGTACAAGTCTTCCACAACTTGAATTTTTCTCTCTTCAAATTTAAAAAGAATATTAAAGAATATTCTATGGTTATTCTCTTGTTGTTGTTCATGAGTTTCAACAAAAGCTTTCAAACAATTTCCAATCATATATTTATACTCTACTTGTTTATGGAATAAAGTTTCTTCACGAGATAAATGTTCTGTGGTAATAGGGGAAGTTTCAGAATTCACTCCTCTCCCCTCTTTAAAAGATATGACATTACATTCGATAGGAGAGTGAGTAGGAAAAATAGGTGTTTTAAATTGATGTGCAACTTGATTGTTGGAATTAGGGTTTGGTTGCACAAATGGATGGGACCATAGAGAAGGATAACATGGTGGTGCATTATATAGGAATTTCAACTATTGTGGCTCAAGTAATGGAATTTTCATGGGTAGTTTCCATAGAGAGGATGCTCCAAACCATATTTGAGGCTGCAGGAATATCTGGCTTGAGGGAGAGGGCCACTATGGCCATAAGGTGGGGCATTGAATGAGAGGAGGGATACAAGTTTTCCATGAAATTGTATGGTTATAGATCTATTGAGGAACTTGTTTGGGACAATAAATATTATTCCAAGTATTAAATGATGATGAGTTTTGATTTATACCCAATGGTCAATTTATTTCCTTACTTGATTCCTTAAATACTTGTTGAAACCCTAAATGTGATGGGAAACAATTTATTGAGTGATCCTTCTTGCACTACTTTTGTTCTTCTTGCAAATCATCCAAATCTAAGTTTAGAGAGGCTTTTGCAGCATATTTCAAAAATTCAAAGGAAATTTCTCGAGAATTATTACTAACCTTGGAGATTCCTCTTAAATATCTAATGCATAATTCAGAAACGTCATCAAATGGTAAGTGAGAAACATCATCTGCTCCTATAATATTTAAATTTTCTAAAAAATCATCTTTGATTCTATGAGTAAGAGTGTTTTCAAGTTGTCTTTTTCCAAATGTTTATGCATTTGTTTTTAAAGTTTATATCGAAATTATTCCATGTAGCCCTACAAACTTTCATTTCCCCCTTGTATCATTCCAAAAATATCTTCACCGGCTTGACAATAGTTTTGGTACTTCTCGAAGAATACATTATTCATATATTCCCATGTTTGAATGCAGTTTCCTCGAAGGCTCATGAACCATTGAAGATTTTCTCCTTTAAGATTAAGGGGAAACACTTGCAACTTTTGATCATTAGTAAAATAACAATATACTCTACAAAGTGCTTCAAGCTCAAATAAGAATGTATCTGGGTCTTCATTTTCCAAACCATGAAACTTTGGTAGAGAAGATGGGGGAATATTTTGTGTTTGTATAACTCCTTCTGGATATTTGATAGGGAATTCAAATGTAATGATGTGTGCTATTTCATCCAAAAATAAAATATTTTCTCCATGTACTACTTTGAGACTCATTCTTCAAATGTTCCTGCAAGATGGTTAGTGAAATAGGTGAATTGGATGATTGATATTAACCTCGAAATCCTCATTGAAAAATGCCTCTAAATACCATTTATCCTCAACAGTATAGTTGGTGTATCATGTCAGCATATGGATTATTATATATAGTGGGGGGTTGCAACACTCAAAAAATGAAAAAAAAATGTATATGAAAGAAACAAAAAGTCACAAGAAAAACTAGGAAAAGAGCAATTCGAACTGTAGTAGGTCACCAAGGTCATCCCCAAAGAGCCTCCTTAGTAACAACACAAAAATGTTGGGTGTAGCATATGGAATATTAATTGACCAATATTTAATTGTTTGGGCTTTGCGGACTTCAATATACAACACTCGAAATGCCAAAGAAGGACTCTAGAAACATGCAAAACAAAACCTTAACTTGTCCAAAAACTTCTCATACCTTTAGATTCCTGCACTAGTTAATCCTTGTCCTAATCCTGCACTCAAGATAAGTCTTTAGAAATAAAACCATAAAAACCAATATTGCAATATATCAACAATTGTGATCAAACCATTTTTATTAGCAATTGAAAAAGGATAAAATAAAATCACTCCTTACTCTAGAATATGCACTCACAATCTTCTAATATATTGAAAACAATGCATAAAATCCCAACTCAATTTCTAATACTAAGTATGAAAAGTTTAAAGAAAAGCACACTGATCAACTTGGATATTGGCTACTTCACTCTTTCATTCATCAAAGAAATTGAGATTTCAAACTAGATAAATGATCAAAAGTCTTAGAAGAACACAGGTCTCAATAAATTCAGTTCAAAATATTGCTTAAAATTAATCAAACAAATCTCCAATCATTATTGCACTATCTCAACTCTCACTCCTTTATACTTTCAATTTATGAACTAGTCTCACTATGTTCTAGCACACTACTCTTTGTATTTTTAAAAAGAAAATCTTGTCACTCTTGGTATACCAATCAAACATTTGAGTTTTAGATAAAAGAATTCACTCTCTATTCTATTCCTTTAAGCTAGAAAACACCCAAAATTAGAGACTAGGACTATATCATAGAAACTGGATATTTTCACCAAGAAAGGAATATAATCATGGTCGAAATGCATTAAAGGTTATAAACAAACAATAAAAAGAAAATATTCTTGCATTGCTCTAACACGCCACAGATCATTTGAATCAAGTACATCAAATATCAAAGAAGAACAAACAAACATAGTTGATAACAACTCGATATTATATTCTCGTTACAAATCAATCAAGCACCATTGGTTTTACTCTCGAGAGAAATCTTAACTTGAAATAGAAATCCAAGTTCTAACTAGATAGTAAAACATTATGACTATTGGGTTGCCAAGAGACCTAAATTCTTGATAATCTTCTGCACTTATCTTTTATTACTCAAGCATCATAATGTTCTTAAAATAACCTCAATACTCACAACAAAACAAGTTTAAAGAACATATAGAGAAGGTTTTTATCAATCCTTCATATCATAGGAAGTTTACAATCTTGAAAGCTATCAATACCAAAATAATGAATCCAAGAAACAATTGTCATAGAGTTTCATGACAGAGTAACCATTCCAAATGTAAAATATTTACATAAACCAACCCTTGTAATGATAAAAAAATATTTAAAAGAGATAAGTCTTATCCTTGCATTGATATCAAGTCTTTGCAGCCATTCAATTTTCTATCTCAACGCTACCAACACTCAGAAAAAGGTGGCCTGAAGTAAGGCCTTACCACAATCAAATCATACAGAAAGAATATCACGATCCAAAGATACACACACAAATTGGTTCAGTTGTTAAAAAAGAGAGATCTAAGATTTATGAAATAATGTGGCTTCTAGATATGAACTTAAATAAAATTTGAATCAAAATGCAATGTACATATTCCAATGGAAAACAGAGCATAAGGAGAAAATTTGTGAAAAGTCTCAAATAAATATAACATTCAACTATAAAACACAAAACATGGTATATTACTATGGATTTCCAAGCCGCACAACACTAACTAACATAGGTGTGACAAGCTATAGTGGTTGGGACCAAACCAACCATATTTCACCCTCTTTCCATAAATATGAAATCACAAATCAAAGAGAACCATTAACAAAATGTAACAAAAATTGAAAGGAAACCTCACATTGATGCTTGTTATTAACGGAAACCTTAGTCCTTATAAATTTGAGCTCAATAATGCAAATCCAGCTGATAATAGTGAAGGCGGAATCCCCCTATAATTTAATCCAACATCACAAGAGTACGAAGAATCGATTTATGTCCTCCCTTCCAACCATAACTTTGTTTTTTATACATTGCATAATACAAGCTTTGATTTAGACAAGCCAATGCTTTGAAAACAAGATGGAGAAAAAAATCCCAACAATTTTCCAGAAATGGGAGTCTATTAAAACCATTTTGTAATCAAGGAAATATAGATCATATGAAAATTTCCATTTCTTTTGTAAATCTAGGCAAGATCCTAGAATTATGGGAAAATGTTTTTTTATAAAATTTCCTAAAATAACCTCATGTATCTTCTTAACCATAGTGTATTTTTGGAAACTATTTGGATTTTAGATAATTTCTATATTAATAAAAAACCCATATGCTCCTATTTTTTCTATTCGCCTCCATATGCACGCAAATTAAGGTCAAAGTTGGAAGTTTGAAAACTATGCGAATTTTGAACATATTTGTTGACTTGCTTCTAGAGACCCACACGTGTGACCTGGGTGTATTCCAATGCATCTGGAGGTGTTAAAGAATTATTTTGGACTACAACCTTCCTCAGTTTTCTTTGAAAGTGTGTCAAGATGTCGATTCCCCAAATTGGTTGCTCTCTAGTGCATGAACTGGTCAATGAAGGATGAGTGCAACTATGACCATAAAAAAAGGCTCCAAAATAGTTTAGAACATATTTCATCTATCATTTTCTTCGTGGAAAGTTCAAATGATCAATTGGTCCCCATATACTTCCATTCTAGTGCAAGATCTCTATTGAGTTGCACAAACAACATTAACAACATTTAAGGAACATCAATCCTAAGAAATGCATATAATGAAGGTATAAAATCAAAACCAAATGTAAATCTTCACTATTTCCTCAAAACGATGTGTAAGTGAAAGATAAGGTTCATAAGTTGGTAAAAAAAGGGAATAAGTGAGGCACCATATGGGAAAAAAGATGCATTAGATACAATAATTATGGGGCATGACATCAGTTGAACCAAACTCTGCTTCTAGGATCTTCCATGCTTCTTGGGAAGATGTAGCTTTTTTTATCTTACAGAAAAATTTCTCATCCAATGCCTATTTTATAAAATCTAATACTAAAGCATCGCATACTTCATCATATGGGTTATTATCCCTATACCCAATGAACACATTATATGAAAGAAAATTTTACATTTTGACAACCAAAAAATCGAAAATTTTACCAGTAAAAATAGGAGGTTGTAGCAGATCCACGCTACACCAATCACCCTCGATCTATTCTTTGTCCTATGTTATAATTCTTGGTTCGTTGGTTGTGGCCTAAACCTATCTAAACATGGCAATGATATTTTCCTCTTCTTTTATATTTCTTATTTTGATCTTCTTGAGCTCTCCTTTCTGACCCATGTTTGTCATATTTCTTGTGTCTTATGGCTTCTATCCTTATTTCACTTAAAAAAATATTGTTTTCAATATGCACCCCTCTAAGGAAAAATATTCACTTGATTAAGCCAAAAAGAAATTCATTTTCAAAATAAACCTTTTTTCCTAGGTAAAAAATCAAAAACTCACATTATAATGATCTCCCAAAAATATATTCTTTGGGACACCTTTTTTTTAATATACTCAAACCCTCCATAACTTTTTTTAATTATTTTTATTGTTTCAAAGTCCCTTTAATCTCTTTTGAAAAATAAAATCTTTTGAATGACCCTTCTTTGATAAACCTTTAATGTGCCTTCTACAATATTCTTATACCTTTTAAATATAAGCCCGCTAACAAAAAAAAAACTCCTTATAAAACTCTCAACATCTATAAAAATGACTATTTGACTTTTCACAAAAAAAAAACTTCATAAATGTTTATGATACCTTTAACATATCTCGATCTTAAAAAAAAAACTTTCGAATAAATGAAAGAATTTGAATTCAGATGTTCTTCATCCTTTTAAAATAAATGGTGTTGTCTATCGAGGCCACAATTTTCTAGAAAAACTATTTTTTGCCAGAATTTGGCAATTTTTTTGCGAAGAAATCTAACAATAGGAGTATGTGAATGGTTTTTTTGTTGGTGGAAATGGATTCAACACCATAAAAAAACCCCCATACACCTAAAATCCTTTCGGATTTCCCAAATATTTTGTTGGATTTTGACAAAAATCTTGCCTGAATTTTTACTATTTTCTAGGAAAAATTGTGGCCCCATTAGACTACTCTAAAATAAACCATTCATGATAGTTTTCACCCTGGATATGATGGCTAGCGAATAAATTTATCTGCATACAAAGAATTATGGGCTTATCACAATAGTGCTTACTACAAACAAGTCACATGACACATATAGTGGCTCTACATGCGAGTGTGATGTCTCTCCAAAGAGAACAAGTTTGGAAACTCTCTATTAGTGATGCTAAGTATTTCAGTTGTTTTGTTTCTCAGTGGAAATCATTCATAAACTTCTCAAGTTCTCTAGCTCTTCCAACCAATAACAATAAATTTTCTCTCTGCAGATTGCGGCTTCAAGAACACTCATGCTCTTTCAAACCTTTCGCTCTTTAATATTCTAGAGAAACCTTGCTTTGAAACTAAATTGATTTAAATGCAGAGGAGGAAAATGCACAAATTCATATAAAATATACTTCTATTCATAAATATTTTCAGATTACAACTATAGAGGTACGTCTTGTCTCTCTTTTTCTTTCCTCCTAGTTTTCACACATAACAATGACTGCATTCCACGAGTATATAAGAGCAAAAATTACTAAATATGAAATCATAAAAAGCCTAACTTGACTTTCCTTTTCTCCTGCTAACTAACATTTGAAAAAATAAAAATATACATAGATTCAACTTGCATTTCTTGACTCAACTCAACTCAACTCTTCTCTTCATGCATTACATGCATACTAGAGTAATTTACTATTTATAACAATTTAATCATCTAAATATACCAACATAGCTCTGAATATTGTGTTGAAATGAGTTTACTTATATCCCAGTGACCTCAACAATTTTAATTTGACCACATGTTTTTCTTATGTTTGGTGTAGCCTGAAAATTTTCATCCTTGTACACATGGAAATCAACTATTATAATTACGTCATTCGTGTTCCTTTGTTTTGGGTGTATCCTAATCATTTTTGTCCTCACACTTGTTTGCATGAGTAGGTGGTTGAGTAGAATTTTGTGGATGGTAAGCTTTTATTACCACATGGTTGTTGTTTCAATGATGTTTGGTCACATGGTCATTGCAGTTCCCTCACCTGCAAAGATAAGACCACTTCCTCCATTTTCCACTCCACATAAACCAATCTCAGTCACTTACAAGCATAAACATTGAGTATACACATTGGTTGGAGGTCAAAACATGTAAGGAAATTGGCAGAAAATATTAGTACAAAGTTCGTTGGCATTATGGTTAATGTGTCATCCTTTTTGGAAAGCTACTTGATACAATATGTCAACATTGTGATAAAATGATGGTTATGCATATTGATACAAATGATACAGATACTATAAATATATAGTATGACAGTTCAGAAATAGATGAAGGATAAAGGTGAGGTTTGAGAAATTCTATGTGAGTCATGTGAAGCAAGGTCATGTACATACGCAGATTATGTAAGTAAAAGTAGCATACAGAATCTGAACCATGGTAATTTGAATACCATGGGACTTACCATGGTATTGGCCCATAGTAATTGGAATGATAATGGTTATTTGTTCCCATCAAAGAATACTAATGACATTACCAAGGGATTTACCCAAAGTATTGACTAAAGCTAAAACTATATAAGTAGATGGAGATAAATATGTTATGTGTGCAAGTAATGGGTTATACATGTGTAATCTGATTTGGAACAAGTATGAACCAAGGAGTAAGGAGAAGTCTCAGATCTAAAATATATGAAAGTATGTTGACACATATGCTTGACTAATTTATTTTTTGCAAATGTCTAAATAGTTAACAATGATGAAACTGTGATGAATCAGTATGTTGTAATGTAAATGAATTATTCAGAAGTCTGTAGTATTGCAAGAAAACGTTGCGGAGAGTGAATTTTTGTTAGCGGTGAAAGTTTTCATATCTATATGTAGGAGTGTTTTGGAATAGTCATGTACATACACGGATCTATCTCTATAGGGTCATGTATATATTTTGCGACTTTTTATTTTTAGCATGTGAGGATATGTATGCGGGTGTTGTGTATGGTAAACATGTACATACAGGGATATGCCTTTCGGAAGATATGTATACAAACAAGGGTTTGAATTGATGCTTGATGATGTTTGGTTTTTTTTTTTTTTGTCTGTCAACAAAGTCTTAATGATGCTGATATATGTTTGAAAGTGTTGATTGGGTTGGTTGTTTATGATTGTGGTATTGGTTAGTAATGATGTTATAGTTTGGAAATATGTGATTGGTTCAATAATTTGAGAATAGTTTAGTACTTGATTCAATGGTTACGTTAGTGTTTCAGTGATTCATGATGCAATAGTTAGTGATTTGAGATATTTATAGAAGTCTTATGCAAAGGAAACATGCATATATGTGATTTTTGTTCAGAATAATAGCATATACATTCTAATGTATGCATGATCATGGTTTGTAGGAAAAAAACTATGTTTTTGTGATGATTAAAAGTGTATGTCTTGGGACATTTATGAATGATTGTGCATTGGTATGATCTGATGGTATTTATCTATTATGGGTTGGTGTGATATAGTTGCAATAGTTGATTTAAATTTAGTGATTTATTTTATTATGTTATAGTGATTCAATTGGTTTAGTGATTGTATTTCACATTCATTATTCAGTTTCATATTGAGCTTAATGATGGGTGTGGGTCTAGTGTGAAAATATGATAAAAATTGGCCTACCTGTTTTGATGGTTTGAGTAAGGTGGATCTAGTATGCAATATTATGAAACATGGTCCACAAAGAGGAAGTGAGGGTTGGAGCCTTCCATAAGGGAGCCATAGCTTCCTTCCAGTGGTAGTTGGTAATTTTTTACAAGAGGTGGGTGCTCCCCTTCAGTAGGTGCTAATAAATGATATCAGGGGGATGGAGCTCCCTTCCAGTAGGTGATGGAGAATGCGAGAATGTTGTATCCTTCTGAAAGTGGGTGTCTACATCCTAATATGAGTATGTGTCAATACAAGATTGTAAGAATATTTTCTTTATACAATAAGAAATAAGACAAAGGAAATGGCAATGGTGGTTTTCTCACACATTGGGTTTCCATCTAATAATCTTGGAATTATCATGTGTTGTTGTGTTTCTTATGCGTGATGGCTTATTCTACTATTATTGTTCATGGTTATTTTTAATCAATGGATAATGAAATAATTAATTACTAGTCAAATATGAACATTTGATGAATCATATGAAAATTTAGTTAACTAGGATATACATTATTTTCTTTCACTAAATTCACATACATACATTGGTTTCATGAATGACAGTAGTGTACAGAAATCAAAATATGAAATGAAAAGTTTAAAGTGAATTTAAAAATATTGATTCACCCCCCCTCTTATTATTTTTCCCAACAATTGGTATCAGAGAAGGCCCCTTTGAAGAAGTTTGATTGCTTAAAGGGAGATCCATCAATATGAGTATTCAAGAAGGAACATTTTCTATTAAGTCACCTTTTTTTAATGCAACTAGCTTCTTATTTTGGAAAGTCATAATGACATCATTTTTGTAGGCACTTCGAGCATATGTATGGGAAATTTTTTAAGGTGAATATCAATATACAACCTTTATTCCCATATATACCGCACGGAAAAAACAGTATGAGACCAATGCAAAGGTTGTAAATTATTTTAGGAAGTTGGATAAGTCTGAGTTCATGAGATTCATGTAGCTGAACACCGCAAAGGCAATGTGGCATAAGCTTATCCAAAGTTATGAAGGCGACACCAAGCTAAAAAGTGCTAAACTTCAAACATTTAGAATTCAGTATGAGACTCTTAGGATGCATGATGATGAAAGTATTGCAATATTTTTTCTTAGAGTAGACAAAGTTTTTAGAGTCTATGAAAAACCTTGGTGAAGAAAAAAAAGATGATACTGTTGTTGAAAATATTTTGAGATAACTAACTCCAAATTTCAATTCCAAAGTCTATGCCATTAAAGAAATGCAGGATTTGAAGAGTCTTACTCTTCAAAAACTCCATGGGATCTTGAAAAAATTTGAGATAAGAAAAGGTCATCCATAAAATATGAGAGAGGAAATGTTCGAAGCCACATATAAAGAGAAATATAAGGATATGCCTAAACATACAAGCTACAGTTCAGATGGGGAAGAAGTGAATTTTGTGAGAAAGTTGCAAGTGGGAACTCATAAATTCAAAGGTAAGCTTCCCTTTAATTTTTTTCTTTTGGGAGAGTAGGTCACTATGCATCCAAATTTCCATATAAAGAAAATCATGATAATAAAGAGAGTGGAAAGAATGTTGGCAAGAAAAATGCTGAAAATAATTTTTTTAACAAGAAAAACCTTTATTCTAATGAAGATAGCAATAGCACATCTGATCATCGGGAAATTTCATATTCAGATTCTAACAATTGTTATCAAGTACTTATGGCTCTTTCATATTATTCAATTAGTGAATCATGTAGTTGTGAAGTAGATGACTTAATGAAACCATTGAATGAAAATGATAAACTCAAGAATGCAAGAAAATATCTGGAAACAAAACAGAGTAGTATGATTAAGGAAATAAACATGTTAAGAATGGAATTGGAAGAAACAAATAGAATAATAGAGATCTTAGGAAAAAAACTTCAAGAAAATGAAATTTATTGTGAAAAGTTAGAATATGAAGTTGTGACTCTAAGGGAAGATTATGATAAAATCAACAGATGGGTAAAGAAATTTAAATCACTAGAGGATATTATGAATGACCAACATTGTTCTCTAATCAAGACATGTATTGGTTACAATCACATGGCTTCAGATTCACAATGTAATAACAAGAAAAACCATCATGATGTGTTTCAAAAGGAAACTAAATCAAGTCACAATTTGAAAGGAAATTTCTTACATTAAAGTCAAAATCAGTTCCTAGGCATAAAGGATGGTTTCATGGATATTGTTTTTCTTGTAACTCATTTGGGCATAAGGTCAATGATTTTAGGTCAAGAATTTTGAATGGAAAAAAAGATGGGATAAGTTCCACAAGTTCAAATATATGATTAGAAATTGCAAGAAGGTGTGGAAGAAGAAGGAATAACAGTGAGAGATGTAGTAAAAAATTTCTTAGTTACAGTCCATTTATCTTAAAAGAATACTTATAGCAATGACTGCAAAAGTGAATGTGAGGTATATAAAATCATGAAGAGCAGGTGATGATTATCAGGTCCATAGGATTAGTGTGTATGATATTAGGGGGAGCTATCCATGAATAGTAATTATCTATGTTGTTTTGATACTCTATTGCTAATATTTATTGTATTGACATTGCATCTGGTGAAGTGACAATGAACAGGGATTGACAGTACAGGTTCAAGGGGAGCTGCGACTATACAGAATCAAAAATTGACTTTATGTAGGTGGGTATCATAAAGGGTAGTTTCATATATATTCAATTTTTTATCGAGACAGCCGCGCATGCCTCTCAATAAAAGAGGACTAGCACAAACTCATGGTAGCTTCTCATATGATTTCATAAGTTATTATTTACTTTTTGGTTCTGATATTAGTTTGTGGGAGACTGTTGGCGATGCCTATATGATGCTTAGGAATGATGAGGTTATGAGTTGTTTCAAATATTATGCTTTTTCTACAAATGAAATGATTCTTTAATGCACTTTTTAGTTGATGAGTTAGATATGATCATATTTGATGATGATAATTTGGCACAGTTTCATGGGGAGCATATGTTATGCTTCTAACAGTACATTGTTGGCATTATGGTTTCTTGGGCATTGCTTGCTAAATTATTATGTTGTGATGAACTCATGGTGTACTCACTTCTTGTTCTTATTGATGAGAAGATATATGTTGCTAAGATGTTGATGATGCTTTCAATTAATTCTATATACATGGATTGAATAAGGAATATATTTATATCTTACTTGAGTTGCACATAGAGAAGTTGTTATACACTTGATGAAGAGGATGCATATTTTATGGTCATTTTTGGCATTGGTTGATGATGAAAATTTTATGATTTAGCCATTGTTTGTTAAAATAAATATATTTTTGTCCTTATGTCATCATTGATGCATGTGTTGCATGTGGGAAAGATATGGATGATGCCTATATATTTCTTAAGTTTGGTAAATCTAGTGTTAAAGCTTGAAGATGTGTATATTGAAGATGTGATGATGTTGACCAGCTCTATGGCTTGTAATGTTGGAGGTACTTTTCATTTTCACATATTTTGTTTATGCATAGAAAGAATATGCTACAAGATATTAATGTCTTTGATGCTCATTGATTGTAACTCTTCCTATATGTGGAGAGATCATGTTGATATTGATGACAAAACCTTATTGCACTATATTATGCCTCTACTAAAATTGCTTGATTATGCTTGGAAGCATTTCATATTTGGTCACATGTTGATGATGTTGGAAATATTGATGCTACATTTCTTATCTTACATAGCTTCTTGTTGATGAGGATGTTCACGTTTCTTCTATGTTACTACGATCAAATGTTCATGTTATAGGTTCATATATGGTGTATGATGGTTTCTGTTTATTATGATCTTGCAACCACATTGTTGAGGTCCTTGTTTTGGTTATAAATTTCATATTTTCCTCTTGATGTAAAGATCATGAAAATACCCATGTTGTAAATCATTGTAAAATTCAGTCATATATGGGTTATTGGAATCATGTCATGTAATGTATGTAAACTCATTTGTTGGTACACTCACATAAAATTTTTGGTCCAATATGTAAAACCCCATATGTTGGGTAATTGAAGCAATCATGGGAGTATAGAGGCATTGGTTATAATAAAGGTCATTTGGTTGAGTCATCAAGTCTTGTACGCTATTGAATACCTTCATAATGTTCAAGACATACTCAAGAGGAGCATGGTAATTTTATAGTTCTCATATTCACCAACGACCATCTCTAGAAATGGGAAGAGAAGCCTTCATTCTACATTATTCAACCCTTTTCCCTTTATGTCAAATGGGGAGATAATCTTGGTGTTTGGAGAAAAATTCCTGGAGAGAAGCTTCGTGAGAAGTCTCGGTATTTGCAGGAATTCATAGGTGTTGACCAAACACCAAAGTGGTTTCCATCAGGTCCAAAGGGGGTGATTGTTGGCATTATGGCTAATGTGTTGTCCTTTATGACAACGTACTTGATACAAGATTTGAAAATTATGATACATGATGGTTATGCAAATTGATACAAATGTTGTAGATACTATGAATAGATTGCATGACAGTTCAGAAACAAATGAATGATAAAGGTGATGTTTGAGAAAGTATATGTGAGTCTTGCGAAGCAAGGTCCCTTACATACATAGGTTTTGCAAGTAAAAATCACATACAAAATTTGAACCATAGTAATTTGAATACCAGGGGACTTTACCATGGTATTGGCCAAAAGTAACTAGAGCAACAATGGTTATTTGATCCCGTCAAAGAATACTAACATCATTACCAAGGTATTTACCCAAGGTGGGCTAGGGCTAAAACTATATAAGGATATAGAGATGAATGTGTTATGTGTGAAATTAATGGGTTATACATGTGTAATCTCATTTGGAATAGGTTTGCACTAGAGAGAAAGGAGAAGACTCAGATATGACAGATCTGAAAGTATGTTGACACAAATTCTTGATTGATTTACTTGTTGCAAATGTCTAAATAGATAACAATAATGAAACTATGATGAATATGTATCCTGTAATCTAAATGAATTAGTCAGAAGGATGTAGTATTGAAAATAAAGGTTGCACAAAGTGAGTTTTTTTTTGCAGCAAAAATTTTCAGATTTGTATGCAAGAGTGTTTGGGAATAGATGCATACATACATGGATCTACCTCTCGAGGGTCGTGTATATATTATGCGAATTTTTTTTCAGTATGTGAAAATATGTACGTAGTTTTTGTGTATGGTAAGAATGTACATACTTAGATATGACTTGTGGAAGCAACGTATACAAACTAGGGTTTGAACTCATGCTTGATGACGTCTCATTTATTTGTTGATGAAGTCTTGATCATGCTCATCTCTGTTTCACAATGTTTAGTAGGTTGGATGTTTATGATTAGGATATTGGTTAGTAATTATGCTACATTTTGGTGATTTTTTATTGGTTCAATGATCTACGAATAGTTCAATACTTTTGCCAACAAAGGAAAAAACCCTTAAATGGCTTATGCAATGTTGAGGAACTTTTCAATTTAGGGTACCCTATGATTACTAGGGGGCCATGGCCCAAGATTTCGAGGAAATTTAGCAACATTTTGTATACTTTTCTTTGATCTATTTTGATTTGTTAATCACTTCTTCCACCCTCGAGTTCATGGTACCGAGTGTTCATATTCTTTATTGTGTTCCGCAAAGTGAATGTTCTTTAGATCACGAAGCACTCTCGTTATTTAGGGTTCAGATGTGGTAAAATCCTCTAGTTTATTGAATAAATGTCAGATATTCCTTTCAATGTAGACCATTACGGAATTATTTTTGAATGAAGTTTACAAAGAGTTTTTTGAGAAATTAATTTTGTTACTGGGTTATTACTGACCACTTTGTTTGACCTGTAGGTAGTAACCATCCGTAACCATCCGATTATCACAATTAGTTAATAAACATTATGCCCTCTCATCTTTGAATATACAACTATCTTATCAAAGGAAGGAAATGCCATTGATTAGCCTTTTCAATCTTTACTTTCCTTTGGTTGGTCTCTATAGTACCATTCATTTCTTTTTGGCCACAAACCCTATCCTACTTCACTCACTCAGAACAAATATTTCTTCTATAATTTTTTTCAAGGAAGAGTTTCACCAGATTCATAGGTGAGGCCCTGGGCTGAAACATTTTTTATTAAGCAAGCCTCAGTGAAAAATTCTGAGATCATACGAATCCCTTAAAAACCGATAGAGCCTATGCTTATAACACATGTTACTATGATGAGATCAAGATACAACACTCTACTCTGATCACATTCCACATTCGACCAAAGCATTCATTTGTTCATAAACCCTCATTTATTTATCTCCACTTCCTTGAACACCACCTCGTTGTTGGAACTATTGGGTAGGTCCAACTATTTAGACAGTGAGTTGTTTGGAAAATGACTTATCTACAATATTTTTTTTCAGAATGCCCAATCAACAAGATATTTTGAGAATCGCCTACAAACATGATTTCTGATATACGAGATTGATAGAAATTATACGATTGTGTTGAAATGGGAAAAAAATAGATGAAAACTGAGCACATCCAGAAATGACAGCGGATTTTGATGCAGTTGATGATATCACTAAATGACTTCCTCTGTCACAAGCCAAATAAGATTATAAGTAACTTTCACAAGCCAAATAAGATTATAAGTAACTTTCAGTCTTACCAGTCACCTTTGGGACATGCTAGTTAGTCTTACACTTTGGTTTCTTTGGGACATGCTCATTAGTCTATAGATAAGCTCGAATGTCAATAAGGGTAAAATGTATGTCATTGAGATTTTTCTACTGAGTTTTCTTTCTCCTCTTTATTTTTTTAACCTCTGCTCATCTTTTATCTTTTTTCAATGTGAGTTTCAGTATGTCATAGATAAAATATCACACTGCAAACTCTAATCAAATTCTATATTCTTAATCAAAGATGTTACACACATATTTATATAGGAAATAGTCTCAAGATAGGAATTCTATCTTGGACGTACAATAATGTGGTTGAGAGATTCTCTCAACCACACACTAAACTAGAAAAAAATATAGTTTTAGCTACTTCCTATTATGTAGGAACAAACTCCTCAAATAGGGAATTAAATATTCCAACTCCCCCCTTAATGACTACTTGTCATGATGTTAATTTACAAAGTCTGGTTGTGGTCAAACATAACATAGAATATGTCGACGTTCATATAAAGGAGCAACCATCCACCGGAATGCATGGGTACCAACTGCTACAACTGCTAGTCATGTAGGATGTCCTTCGCATACATGATTATGTCGACCATTATCACTGCATATATGTACCTACAAATCCACCACCATCGGGAGAATTGCATGTGCAAAACCTCCAAAACAAAGAGAGATCAGCGCCTTTCTAAGCCAAATATTCATATCAAAATAACAATCACTAACAGTTGCGATGATTGTACCTTTCGATGCAACTGTCAGATAGAAAAGTGCACCAACTCTCTTCTGCTCAGAAACTCCAATATCTTAGACCATGAGCCAGGCGTTACTGCAGTCCACTTGCTCCTACGAGCACAAAGCTCCCGTGTACACGTAGCCACAAAGGCGATCCAACCACTAAGGTTCTATATGTGGTTTCTGGCTCACCACCAACCAGCCACAAAGGCAATATATGTGGTTTCTGGCTCACCACAAACCATCACTTTATAGTGACAAAAGATGGTTTCAGGCTGACCATAAACCTTTACAAAGTGGTTTTAAGATCACCACGAACTTTCAAATGCCTTTACAAGGTTTACATTCCATACTTCAACATTTTGGAGTTTCTGGGTACATATAATGACCATTACAACAACCAACTAGACTTGCGCCAACGCCTTGAGATCCCCTGTTCCCCGACCAAACAACTCTAAATAGTATTTACTTTGTTTTCACCATAAACATTGTTGATGCTTCCTCATCTTTTCCTACATCCTAGGCATCCTTGTCTTTGTCAAATAACTTCTTGGAACTCCATGCTTAACCTGTCATTCGTTAGAGTTGCAAATTATAACAAAATAAATTTGCCTACATTGAGTTAGCTAGGCTCAATAAGGCTCAATAATATTTAAACATGATTCCAAGAAACTAAATAAAAACTCTTCACATTAATTTCCCTCTCTGCCCAAAGATGATTATTTCCCAAACATACCAGCAACCATTCCAACGATACCTGTGAGGGGTCCACTGATAAAGAAACTGGATTGACGACTTTTCAACTAGACTCAATGCAGTGCATTCAAACACTGATGATCCATACATAGGCATTCACAACCACATGAAGAGAACACAATTTTCCCTTCAAGAACAGTAATCTAGGACTCCACGGTCCAATCCTCCGTCGTATTTTAGTATCCAATTCCTTGGCATTGCAACATAATGCCACTTCCCCTGTTCACTGTACCAAGGCTTGGTAACTGCTTCCTCATGCTCGCTACTTTCCATCACAATCTACTCCCCTGGTCACACTGGGCACACACAAACGTGATCATCATGCATATCCAACCACTACTCTTTGATGCCATTTTCATTGTCATTTCTTCATTGTATCTGGTAGTAGAACATTCCTGCAAATAAATTTGTCTATTGTTGGAATGGGAAATTCCAACAAAGACTAGCACTCGTGACAATAGTTGCCCAAACTAAATGTCACAATAAATAAATTAATTCTTTCAACCAGATTTATATTACTCACATGACCATTCTTAAAGAAATATTAAACACAGACCACTTGACATCACCCCAACACTTTTGATCTGTACCAGACATACTAGTGAATTGAAAACAAACCACGCAACTGGAGCAGTAGCAAGGCACCACTACAACAATAACGCAGTGTCTTCAAATCGAGGCTGGAACAAAGCAACAAACCAGACTCGAACGTTGCTTTTCCTCATACATTCACTTACAGAACGCTGAGGAGATCCCGCAAATAACAACAGCTCACCAAAAGAAAAAAAACTCACCCATGCTGCTATCTTCTCCATGCAACAACACCCTTCAATCCAGCAATTGACAAAAAATTCAAAGAGCAAGCAACTCTGTAATGAAGAAGATGACATATGATGGAAAGCTCGATTGCACCATACACCTCTGTATACAAATGAATAAATCAATATGGAAACGCAGAGTAATGACGGTTCTCGATCCATTTAGGACTGCTACGAGAACTGATACGAAAACGCTGCCCAGATACCCTTCTCTCCACAGGCTCAAATAGGCTGCGACCTTGAACACCTCTGTCATCACACAAAGATGTCCATTTCTCCCCTTTGATTTTGGATCTACATGTACTAACTTTAACTCGTTTCTCTTCACCTGAAACCCCATGGTTTCGACGGTTTGTTGGATTTGTATAATCTCCTTCACTGGGAAAATGGATGTGAATCTCGTCTTCCTTTCGGCAGCATCCTCTCCTTCAAATAAACCGGAGAGATCCAAGCTCCGTGACATCGTTATTAACTGAAAATTTTTCATCAGAACTGGTCCCGTTTCCTCCCTCACCATATGGTCCTGCGACTTTATATGCATTAGTCAACTACTCAATGACATGCTGGTATGTCTTCTTGTGGAGTAACAGCCTTCTGAAAATTTTTCCCAAACTCACGCAGGCTCTTGGCCTCTTCTGAGGCTCGACCTCCAAGAATGGGAGTCGTGCCTCCACGCCACCGCTGCACTCTACACACGCAGTCCCTAATCAGGTCACCAACTACACATCTCCTGCAGATCACTCCACGCTTCAACTCACTATCGCTCTAGATAAACTATGCATGTGAGAGAGCTAGATTGGTGGCCTTCTCGCTGAGGGAGAGAACACGAATCTGAGGCTTGATCTTATAAATTTTTGGGAAGATACGCAAATCCACCGAATGGAAATTGATCCATGATCAAGGCAATTCACATACAAAAATCTGCCGCATTGAGAAAATGAGGTTTGATAAAATAGAGCTTCTCCTCCATCGGCCCAATTCCAAACTCTGTTACAGGTTGCGTGTTCATTTCATACCGATAGCAACCGCGCAGTCCAAAATCTGTGCGGTTAAATAAACACACAAGATAAATATAAAGACACAGGTGTGCTAGACCAGTGCAGAGTTATAGAGAGGCGCAGAGACCCTGAAATTCTCGGACTGTAATTATAAACATTAAAGGAGACATTCATCTCTCGATGAACACGCTGATCACTATCCTCCACAGATTCCTCCACATACAACAGGCTCCGCTCACACCCATGGCAACCGTTTCCCAGGTAGTTCTCACATGGCAGTATGCACACGGAACCAGACAACTGTTTCAGTGTTCCGGCATCCTACATGCCATCATCATTCTGATCTCCTCTTTCAGCGATTACATTGGCTACTCACTTCACCAGTCACAAATAACATCAACACGCCTTGTAAGCAGCTCCACGGGCTTCCACACATTAACGCACTGAGTGCCGACACATTATAGGTCTGTTGCAATATGTGTATCTGCACACAGATCGCATGTCAACACTGTGTCACTTCACAAGAACTAAGTTCTCAAGACCCTTGCTTCAGGATCCTATAGCGCTAAAGAAAAAAATTTATCTCTGTCGAAACAAAAAAAAATCTTGAAGAAACCCCAGGACTACAAGTTTCCTTCGATCCCCAGATCGCTCAAGAAGAAACACTCGAACAGCTCCTCCTGTGCACAAAGCAATCAGCCAGATCGGACTTCAAACCACTCAACACACTGTGCACAAAGCACGCAGCCTCCAAACCACGCAGCCTCACCAAATCGCTACAGCCTCAAGCCAAGCTCGATGGACAAATAAACAACTAAAAACAAAACTCTTTTATTTCCTATTTCTGCCCTTATGCTCTAATACCAAGATAAAATATCACATTGCAAACTCTAATCAAATTCTATATTCTTAATCAAATATGTTACACACATATTTATACAGAAAATAGTCTCAAGATAGGAATTCTATCTTGGACGTACAATAATGTGGTTGAGAGTTTCTCTCAACCACACACTAAACTAGAAAAAAATATAGTTTTAGCTACTTCCTATTATGTAGGAACAAACTCCTCAAATAGGGAATTACAACCATAGACAAGTAGGAATTAAATATTCCAACTGTCATGTTAGGAATATGATTGTGTGCTTTACTGTATTGTGAATATGGTTCGTTACTCATCATTTTATAGATATATTGTAATTGCGTGTTTTAATATATAAGAATGGTTTTTCAATTAATTATAAAATTTTATTCAAGATGTTTAAGGTGTCAAATTCGTGAAATAAACACTGTTCCATAAAACATTTAAATTTGATTGAACTTTATAGGGAACATTTGAATTAAACAAACAAACGCAACCCAACATTTACTCCTAAAGGAAATCCATAAGCAAGTTTGCTGAATAGGAGAGATATCAGCACTTGAAAGAAGTTATTGAGGCTCTACATTGAATTTAAATCAGAAATATATATATATATATATATATATACATATATACATACATACATACATATATATATATATATATATATATATATATATATATATATATATATATATATATACATACATATGTACATATATACATATATGTACATATATATATATAGATATATATATATATATTTAAACTATACATAACTATATTTTTTTTTGAAGAATATTGAACATCAATTTTTTTTTAAACTTAACAACTATAACGGGCCAGAAATACATAGCTTTATGGCTTTTGTGGTATGGATAATCTGGAGAGGACAGGAAATGCAGAGCTTTATGGATTTTTGTGGTATGGATAATATGGAGAAGACACAACTCCATCATTTTTGAACAGAAGAGAATTGATGCACATATAGACATCAATAACACAATTTCCTATTTCAATGAAGTCTAAGTTGATCACAAAAGATACATAATTTTTATACCCAAGGAAATCTAGCAAATGTTTCCCTGTGGGATTCTTTGATGGAGCCAGTTCTAAAAGGTCTTGTGGGTGTGGTGATTTTATTTGGAAAAGGAGATTTGTTATCATTTCTGGTGGGAGGGGGTAGAGGAACAAACAATAAAGCAAAAATTATCGCTTTATGAAAGGTGTTGAGCTTTGCCTGATAGTTGGGTATAGAGCAAATAAAAATGTATAGAGATGCAAAAGGCACCATTGAATAAGTGAAAGGATATAATGATTTCAGCCCATCTATTTTGAGATGGCGCGCATCAAAGCATTGATTAGGACTTTCAAAAATTTCAGCTTATAGCATTTGTATAGTGTTGTAGCCTCTACAACACCCTCCAAAAAACCCCCACTTTGAAATTTTTTTTGGAGCCCCTTAAGCACAAAGAAAAGTTAAGTAAAAAGTCAGGAGGGCTAAGTCGCTGAGTCGCAAACCTCAAGTTTATGGAAAACCGCGACCCCGCGACCCCATTAATGGCCCACATGTGTGACCTTTTTATATATAGGAGGTCGCTAGGTTGCATTTTGCATATGCAGCGGATAGAAAAAATGCCTCTGACAGGTCGACTGGAGCGCAATTTTCCCGGGTAAGTTGCCGTTTTCCTCCTGCTATTTCCTTTTTGGTTATTCTTGCCTAATCTCTTATCCCTCAGCCTTTAAATTGCCCCCTACCTTAGCCATTGTTTTCCTTTATCACTTAGGGTTTCCCTTTTGATTCCAACATTCACCCTGCTTCCCCAACTTATCACAGTTCCTCATCCAGCCTCTCATTGCCTGTATCCTGCTCCAAAAGCTATCCCCTGGCTCTGTCTGGACACATTTAGCCCTGTGTTTTCCAAGTTAAAGGGAAAATAAAATTCATGCCGTGCGCGCCAAAACCCCGGCAAGCCCTAGCGCAATTTGCGACCCTGCGACCCTGCGACCCAGTTGCTAAGTCACCGGGTCGCAGATTGCTCTTCCATTTGTTTTTTCTCAGCTTTCTGACTCAGTGACCTCGTGACTTGGTCGCAGGGTCACAAGGTCGCATTTCCGCCATTTTCTCACATCTTGCGACCCCATGACCCTACGACCTAGTCGCAAGGTCGCAAGGTCGCACTTTTTCCATTTTCTCACAACTTGCAACCCAGCGACCCACGACCTGGTCGCAAGGTCGCAAAGTCAAAGATTCTTAAAAATATCAACATCGCGACCTTGCAAACCCACGACCCAGTAGGCCTCTTATTCAGCTCTGCCTGTGTCCCCAGTTGAAAAAATTGATAAGCTGCAACTGGTCTTGTATCACCATGGAATCTTTCTTATCCTGGGATTCTTTCATGAATATGATAGGTGAATTCGAAGCAGACTTGGAGTGTATACCTGTCCCCTCAGATTCAAGCGATATGGGACCTCCAGTATCTCAGAAAAAAGACAAGAGCCTGGCAGTGGAGGACGTAGAGATGGAAATGCCAATGTCCCCACCCCCGATCTATAGAGATACCCTATGCACATTTTCCAAAGGGGACAACATGCGTTGTACCAAGTGTACCAAGAGTTTGCTAGAAAAGAATTCCCAGAGGACCTCCCTAATCGGGAGATATACTTACAGGTCAAAAGGTCTAAGCCACATCTTGCAGGTGCCCATCTGGCCATATTCCCATGTCCAGAGATGATAGATTGGATTATACAGAAAACTGACTCCAAGAAGTTCGTAATCAGGGACAGCGAAGGCAAGGCTTTTGCAACACTCAAAGGCTCATACGCTCATGTTTATTACTCCTTTCCTGAGTGAGAAGAAGACATCACAGAAGAATGGGCTATCGCCCATGCAGTTCCTATAGTTGACACTATAAAGTAGTGGTGGGAGGAGCCTAAGAAATTTAAGGTCAAGAAGGACCAAGAATATCCAGTGGCAAGCCTTAGGAAAGTATATAAATTAGTGGCTGCCATGTTGTGCAGATTGTACGGGCAACCCGATGCCACCACCTTCAATGGAACATGGGAAACTCTCATGGAGTATGTCACAACACACGACACCCGTTTCAACTGGGCCAGCATATTCATGACCTCCATTTATACCAACATATCCTCGGCATTGGTACCAGATGAAGGAATGCCTTTTGAATTCTACATGGCCTCTTATCTGTTGGATGCCATTTGTTCAAGGTTGCACTTTGAGGGATGGGTGCATAACTGGGATCCAAAATAGACCCGTGCAATCCACTTACAAACCAAGGTGTTTTGGGATTCTAGGTATAAACAAGACATAGAGTCGATCTCTCAAGTCTTCATCCCCGCTCTTTACAGAAAATTGTTCGGCCAAGATGCTCCTTGCATGTCTTGGCGAGCCATGGAGATGCTAGGAAAGGTGGCACATTGGTTCCCATTCCCCGAGTACACATTCATCCGAGTCTTTAGCTCTTTCAGGGCCCCACATGCTATGCCTTGATTTGTCACAGACAGAATGCTCATGCAAGAGGTTTGTTTCCAAATGTCTTCCGGTTTCTCCAGGGTCCTGTCCAAGGGTAAGAAGAAGTCATGGCCTATGCTACCCCTCACTATCGGCGCATACACAATCAAATACTTCAGAGAGGTAGAGGCAGAAGCAGAAGAGATGAAAAGTTACCACCTTGGGGCATTAAAACACCGGACATATGACCCGGAAAGGATAGTTCCTGATCATTGCAAGTGGGCTAAGTTCAAATGGAACTACCAGCACACGGAATGCTCGGGGGAAGATGACAGAAGAAATTGGTACAATGCAGACCGATAACTTGCTCCAGGGGCGGACTCTGGCCAAGAAGACGCAGATGACCAAACCTTGGAAGACAGGAGCTGTGAATTAGGAGGCGCATCTTCTTCTCTGGCCAAAAGGCCTCGAACCAGTACAGGGCACAATACTTCTACCAAAAAAGAGGAAATAGAAGCCAAAGCCCAGCAAGAGAGAGAGAATAAACTGAAAGAGGATGAAGATAAGCGCAAGAAGAGCCTAAGGTCAGAGCAGAAGAAAAAGGAGAAACAAGAGGCGGAGGCTGCAGCGGAATGGGAACTCAAGAAAGAGTTAGATAAAGTGGATACCGACTGCCAGAAGAAAGAAGAGCAAGCTGCAGCAGCTGAGTGTAAAAGGAAAACTGAATTAGAAGCAACCGCAGAAGCAGAGCTCAGGCGGAAGAGAGAACATGAAAAGGCAGAAGTCGAATGCCTATGAAGAGAAGAGGAAGAAAAGAAAAAGAAAGAAGAGGAGGATGCAGTGCTAGAGAACATCAAGGTATCTCCCCTTGAGGTACCTCTAGTCAGTACACGAGCCACGCTCTCCGATGTCAGTTCCTCCCAGGGGCAAGAGGAGGAGGTATTCGATCTCACCAGGCTCACGTACGATCAATTCAACTTCAAAATCTGACAGGAGAAAAGGAGATGCTTGGCGCGAAATCCTTCCGCCTCATCCACAGTCGCGACGGGAAAAGACATAGTCCTCGATATTAGGACTAATCCTGTGATGAGAGCATCGACTGGCATAGATTTTGTTGCGGCCACAGAAGAGAATGTAACTAGAATGAGTAGAGAGATCTTCCCTCTACAAAATAGGCTACATGAGGAAGAGCAGCGGGAGGCAAGGGCAGAACAAGAAAGGACGACATTGAGAGAGGAGGTTTAGAAAATTTGAAAAAAAACTCCCTCATTCAATGAATTGTCGCTTACCATTCAAATGGAGGTCGAAATATTAGAGACTACCATGAGGAAAGTTTATGGGGAAATGTTTACCATAAAATAAACGATGCTTACCAAAGACAAACCCCGAGCTAGCGAGCGTGAGTAGGCAGGCAAGCCTCGGGCGCAGACGAATGATGGACGGGCGGTGTGGTACCCCCGGGCTCCACAAAATTTTCCAAAGAAGGTGGTTGCAAAACAAGGAGTACCAAGCTCGAATCCGTAGCAGAAAATGCGGTCAGGATAAGAAAATATCCAAGGACCTAGGCAGGGTGATGGCATTTTCTGAGCATGGTTAGCATGGGATTAGTGCACATCTCCCCCAACACATTTTATTCTTTGGGTGCGTTAGCAGACGAGGGGCATGAGGGTAGGTGAATAAGATCCGGTCATTTACTTCGTGCCAACAGGCTGCTACCACTAGGCAACGGCATCTGAAGACTTTGAAACAGTTTCTTGTCACGCAGTTTGAATTTACACCAACTTGCCTCTCTGTCCAACAGAGTTAACCTTACAGAAGGGCATAATCGCGCGCCTTGGAAGTCCTGCATGAGTGAAAGAAGAGGTCCCTTTGGTTTCTCCCATAGCAGCAGATTATCAGACTTGGAAAAACTTCCTCAAAGGACAACAGATTGATGCCCCTGACCTCACAATTGCACGCACATCCTCATAGTCCGGTGGCAGTAGATCGCTAGTAACATTTGGAAATAGGTCGCAGGTCGCACTGCTCAACCAGGTCGCAGGTCGCATTGCCCAGCCAAGTCGCAGTTCGCAGTTCCCTTCCAGGTCGCAAGGCAACTCAACAGTTGGTAGGCAAAGAGTCAGGAAGCCCAAAGGGAAAAATTTTGATCTATAAAACTCCCTCCGGGGAAAATGTGATGGGATCCTTTTTTTTTGGGGACTCAAGAGTTATAGAGCATTGTATTGAAGGATAACACTCTGTTGCATATGAATGAGATACTTGTCAAAACTCCTTTTGGATCTGATGTGTTTTGCTGTGCGAACACTATGAGTATTTCTTATACATTTTCGAACATCTTTTGATTAACGAAGCTGCACTTTTAATGGCATCATTTACGCATTATGGTTCTCTGTACTTGTGTTAATGATGTTTAGTTAATTTTTCTTTCTTAATGGATGTTAATGACTTTGTGTATTAGCATTTGTTTTATCTTTCAGGAATGTAAAGGGGGCATCTCGCCATAAAGAATTGTTTCTTTTGTGGTTAGAACAGCCTACAAGCATAACCTCAATGATGTGTTGTTAACAACACCTCCTTCGGCGTTTATGCTTCATTATTTGTCTCGCTATGCATAGTGTTATATATGTGTTTAACGCATCAATCATGTATCTTGTATCATTTGAATGAGTGTGTGTACGCAGGTTCAATTGAGTTCTTTTGAGACCAAAGGAAAGGTGACGTAAGCGGTAGCTGGACCCACACCCCAGACAGGTTCCCCAATTCCAAACGGTTCAAGGTCTAATTGGGAATTTCTACCGGGGAGATCCCCTACTGTTGGCCAGACAGATTTTCCCGTCAACAAATTTGGCACTAGAAGGAGGGTCTGAATGGCATCCTCCCAGCATACATGCAACATTCCATCACAAACTCCCCATGGGGAGGTCATAAACAATGATACTACCCCTCCCCTTTTGGAAGATATTCCAAGGGAGGAGGTTCCATATTATGAAATTACCAGAGAACAGCTGAGAGCCTTGCACCCAGCTGCCCGCAATCTCATCAGGGATTTGCGATATGCCCCAATCATGAATTTATGGACCCATACTAGGACCCCTGCTGAAAACATCACTTGTAATGGTGCTTTGGTGAGTTCCATACCCCAGTTGGTGAATCTCATGGTTGAAGACCTCACCACCACTGTCCAGAATAACGAACTGATTCCTGAGCTCCAAGTGGGCAAAGAGGAGGAAATTGGCATGACTGAACCCTTCCCTAACCCTCAGCCTAACCAAACCCAACAGAACAACAACCAAGTACACCCCCCACCTGGGGAAGGCGATGGAGATAGAGGCCGAGGGAACAAAGGCAAGGGAAATAGAACCCGCAACAATGAAGGCAAGGGAAATACAGCCAGCACGAATGAAGGTGAGGGAAATAGAGCCTGCAGAAATGAAGGTGAGTGGAACATAGGCCATGGGAATGGAGGTAGAGGAGATAGAGGCCGTGGCCAAGGACACCGTGCCACCCACTACCGCCAAAACCAAAATAGGCCACCCGTTTACAATTGGGGATATCTTAGAAATATGGCCAACCGTGAGGGATATCAAGATGAACACTCTCGCCATGGGGGAGAAGCATCAGCGTCAGGTACGGGGAGTGAATCTGAGTATGAGATCAGGCACCACGAGCATGCTAGGAGGGTGCAACCACTTTCCTGGATGGTCCGATCCCCATTAGATCTTCTGGGCCCCCTCCACGACATGCCTGGGCACCCTGAGAAACATCTCCTCAAGTTTGATCCCGAGAAAGGCACCTTGGCCGAGGATCATATAAGTAGCTTCTATCTTTCCCTGCAAATCATGAGGGTTCAAATAGATGACGTTGCTTGCCACCTGTTTCTGCACACTTTTGAAAACAAAGCGGCCACCTAGTACCGCTCCCTCCCAAGTGCCTCCATTACATCATGGGACCAATTCCGTCGCGTGTTCTTCAGAAATTTTCTGAGGACAAAACCCCTTCCATGCTCCTCACGGAGTTAAGCACCATTAAGTTCCATAAGAAAGATAAGGTTAGAGACTTCAATCAGCGCTTTGCTACCATACTACAAAAGTTTCCCCCCAACCTGGCGTTGGATGACTCTATCACCATAGACTACTATACGAAATATCTCCCTAGGGATATTGCCGTCTTTGTGAAACGCAAAGCTCGCGCCACCCTTGCAGAAAATTACGCGGCCACCCTCGCTATAGAAAAGGACATACTTTCTATAGGAGCAATCGATCATGAAGGGAGAGATGACCACAAACCAATCGCGAAGAAAGGTTAGTCCTCCACACCCAAAACCGCGGATAAGGATAAGGATGCTTTTGACCTCGAGAGTATAGCAAAGACCCTCAAGCTCTTAACAAATGAAGTCTCCAACTTGAAGAGAAAGGGTATAGAATCCACGACTAGCACTAAGGCACCCAAACCCTTCTTCAGAAAGAGCAACCCCAACAGCAGCCAACCTCCGTCTAACCCGAACACTGTTCTCAACATGGAAGAAATAGGAAAAGATAATTTCTATTCTTTCCACCAGGCTACCCACTCTGAAAAAACATGCCCACAGTGGATTGGCGGCATGACTGCCGTAGTAAATCAACTTCTGGACGATCAAACCCCAGGGGATGCAGGGGAAGATGATGTTTTTGATCATGATGAAGATTTTCCCCCTGATGAAGAACCAGGGTCCTCTGTTCTTGTGTTTGACATAATCCACGGGGAAAACAATTTTACCATCACTGATATCAATATGGTAGAAAATCCTAAAGCCAAACCCGTACGAAACTATAGCCTTAGGAGCAAAGGACCGGTCCCCGAACCATCCTTTGAGGAGAAGAAAAGAGCTTTCTTAAGGAAAATTCTACCCTCGGGGAATGAACAACAAGTTTCCCCTAAGAAGCCCACCAATAACAACACCCGAGCAAATCAAAAGAACAAGCTCCTGGTGGGATCCCCCAAAGCCATTACCGAGACTAGTCATCAACCCGATTCCGGTTATAATATTGTTGAGGATATGAAAAGAACCAGAGCCAACATCTCCCTCTACGAGCTTCTCGCATCACCAATCAATGAGAACATATTCTTAAAGCCTTCGCTAATACCTCAACTACTAAGCCTGTGAGCAATACATCCGTGCAAGCCAGTCCGAGTGTTCAGTCTATTGTAAACGCCATCAATGCAAACTCCAGGGGATCCACTCCTCCCTTCCTCTTATCTTTTGAGATTTTTAACTTCAACGTCCATAAATATCTATTTGACTCCGACGCGTCCACAAACGTTATGCCCCTATCTGTTTGTAAGAAGATAAACATCCGCCCAGAGAAAACTAACGCAAGGATCATCGAAATTGACAGATCGCAGGTACCAGCGGTAGGAGAACTAAATAACGTCATCATCCACCTTTCGTCCGACTCTAGAGTCCACCAATGTATTGACATTGTGGTTGTTGACATTCCAGAAGCCTACGGCCTATTACTTAGCAGAGACTGGTCCAGCAAGCTGCAAGGGTATTTTGCCACCGACTGGTCCCACCTGTGGCTTCCTTACAAGGGCCAGAATAACAAAATCAGGGTCAAAAGCGAACTATATATGAAATATACTGTGACCGATTTGGATGCTACTAATGAACCCATCAGTTTTTCCTAGGAGGAGCTTGGCATGTGCTTCTTGGAAGCCATTTTCATATGTTACCATCCTCCTCAGTCTCCAGTAGACCCCGAGATCCAGTCTGAACTACCACTCGTCGCAGAAGACCAAGCCACTCCCGTCTCACACCAAACCGAAATTCTTCCCCAACATACAACCCAGAAGGAGCCAGAAAATGATGTGCGGACCCTGTATTATGACGGTTCCAAGACCCATGACGAAGTTGGTGCAGGCTGCATCTTGCTAGACCCTCAGAAGAACAAGTTCTTGATTTCGTGTCCACTAGAGTTCCAGTGCACTAACAATACTCTTGAATATGAAGCTTTGATCCTCGGACTCAAGAAGGCACTGGATTTAAAGGTAAGATGCTTATGGGTCATCGGAGACTCCGATATTATCACTCGGCAGGTACGCAACACCATTCATTGTTTTTCTCCTCACTTAAAATCTTATCAACAAGAGGTATGGCATCTTATTTCTGCTTTCAATGCGTTTGGAATCAAATCTGTTCTTAGAATGCATAATGCAGCAACTGATACTCTGGCTAATGCTGCTGCTAGATTTACCCCTTTGAGGGATGGCTTTTCTATTGAAGTTATGTATAGACCCTCCGTGCCAGATAATATTACTAATTTATGCATTTTTGATGATGATCAACAGATATTGGAATTTATGCTCAACGCTGAAGTATTCAAAGACGCGACAATATATGAGGCGGATCACAATCAAGCTTTGCAGGAAGAGCATGATAAATGTAAGGAGAGCCCCATGCCCAAGGGGATAGTGTCTCTTGAAAAGCTCTTTGATCTACAAAGCCGATTCCGTGGGCCCCCAAATACCAAAGTACAAAGTTACACCTTGGCACATCGGCAGGTGAACTTGGGATCAGATGAGAACCCGAAGCTCATCAACCTTGGGAAACATTGTACCGACCAAGAGACGCAGGCTTTCACCCAACTCTTTCGGAAGTATCGAGACATATTTTCTTGGACATACGACAATTTACGTACGTACGGTACTCAGATTATTCAGCACGTGATACCCATGAAAGAAGGCGTGAAGTCCTTCCAACAGAAGCTCAGAAAAGTGCATCCTATATTGGAACCAATGATTCTGAAAGAACTTAAGAAGCTTTTGGATGCACGCATCATATTCAAAGTTCGCCACTCTACATGGGTGTCAAATTTGGTCCTGGTATGGAAGAAGTCTGGAAAGATCCGCTTGTGCGTGGATTTCCATAATTTAAACCGGGCCTCAAACAAAGATAACTATTCGGTGCCTCCTATGGAACAAATATTGCAAGCTATGCCAGAATCCGAGATGTTCTTCGGCTACAACCAAGTGCTGGTAGCTGAGCTGGACAGATTGAAAACTACTTTTCGAACCAAATGGGGAACTTTCGCGTTCAGACGCATGCCCTTTGGATTAATAAACACAGGGGAAAATTTCCAACGGGCCATGGATATAGCATTCCGTGGTTTAATAGGGCGAAGCGTGGTGGTCTATTTGGACGACATCACCGTATTTTCGAAACACCGGGGCGATCATTTACGCCAACTCAAGCAAATTTTTGAAAGGTGCAGGAAGTATGGGATTTTAATCAACCCGAAGAAGAGTTTTTTCGCGGTGGCAGAAGGGAATTTGTCGGGCCACATTATAACTAAGCAGGGCATTATTGTAGATCCAGAGCGGGCGAAAGCCATTGCCCAGATTTCCCCCCCTAGTAGTAAAAACGTTATGCAATATTTCCTGGGGAAAATCAATTTTGTACGTAAATTCATATCGGATTTCGCCCAGATAGTCAGGCCTTTGCAGGGGATGATCAAGAATAATGATATTTTCAAATGGAATCTGTCGAAGAAGGAGGCCTTCAACAAAATCAAGCAGGCTATAGCTGAAGCACCATCCCTCCAAAGTCCAAATTTTAGCAGAAGCTTTATCCTATATACTTTTGCTTCATATTCATCATTTGCAGCTGTCCTCACACAGAAAGATAGCAACAATGATGAATGGCCTATATCCTTCATGAGTACTGGTTTACAAGGAGCTGAATTGAACTACCCTGAAATCGAAAAGCAAGCCTATGCAGTCTACAAAGCAGTCAAGCATTTCAGGCCTTACATCTTGAAAAACCATGTCACAGTTTTTGTTCTCCACCCAGCTGTCCTCTCATTGTTCGTGCAGTAGGAGCTAGGCAAGAGGTGAGGCAAGTAGGTGACATACCTACAAGAGTATGACTTAGAGTTTAAACTAGCACACACTGTTAAAGGACAAGGACTATGCCAAATGGCTGCGGAGGCTGCAAGCTCACATGGAGTTGAAGAAGAGTGTTGGGAATAGGAAATCGACATGTATCAGAGTAATCACGCACCTCAGCAGAGAAGCCCTTCTTGGTACTCTGACATTTCGGGATATTTAGCCCATGGCATCCTGGACCCTGCTTTAACTTCCCAGCAGAAACGTACAATAAGGCTCAAAGCTACATCTTACCAGTTGATCTAGGGTAAGCTTTTCAAGAAACATTACAATGGAGTTCTGTTACGCTGCTTGGAACATGATGAAGCATAGAAAAACTTGACCGAGCTGCACAACGGACCAGCTGGAGGGCATTTTGCAGGCGATACCACCGCCCACAAGATAATGCGCGCAGGATACTATTGGCCAACCCTTTTCAAAGATGTGCATGCATATGTCCGGAAGTGCACTCAATGCTAGAAATTCGCAAACCGGGAAGTGCGGCCAGCCACCCCCCTACTATCAGTAGCAGTGGAGGAACCCTTTCAATAGTGGGGTTTGGACGTGATTGGTGAAATCATACCTCACTCCTCCAAGCAACGTCGGTATATTCTTATTGCTACCGATTATTTCACCAAGTGGGTCGAAGCAACACCTTTACGCCAAATCAATGATCAAGAGGTAATAGGATTCGTCACTCATTCCATCATCACCAAGTTTGGCATTCCAACTTCCTTGGTTTTTGATAATGCAACTTACTTTTCATCTTTTAAATTGTATGATTTTGCTCTGGAAAATGGTATTGTGCTTAAACATTCTGCAAATTATTATCCCCAAGGAAATGGGTTAGCTGAGTCAACTAATAAAAACCTTATCTGCATCATTAAGAAGACTTTGCTGTCCCACCAGCACAACTGGCACAACACCCTTCACAATGCTCTTTGGGCCGACTGTGTCACACCCAAATCCTCACTCGGCACCTCCTCGTATTTTCTTGTGTATGGAAAAGAAGCAGTTCTTCCTCCCCACTTATATCTCCCTGCCCTTCAGTTGTCCCAAGAGTGCCATGGTACCCCATGTCCCACCTTGCAGACCCGAATCGACACTCTACTTAAGTTGGAGGAAGAACGACAAAAAACCTGGGAAAATTTCGCCATCCACCAAAGCCGGATCAAGAGATGGTTTGATAAAAAATCTGCAGGGAGTAAAAACTTTGAAGTAGGAGACCTAGTCCTTAAATGGGATAAAGCTCACGAAGAAAAGGGAAAACATTCCAAGTTCCAAGCATTATCGACAAGTCCCTTCCAAGTTAAGGAGAAATTGGGTTCCCACACGTTTAGACTGCAAACTCTTGAGGGAAGAGTCGAGGTCCTCCCGGTAAATGGGCATGACCTCAAACATTACTTCACTTAGCAGCCCTTAGAGGGCTATCTTGCCCTTGTACCATATTTTCCGCATTCATTCCCTTTTGCATCAAAATAATAATAATAATAATAATATATATATATATATATATATATATATATATATATATATATTTTTTTTTTTTTTTGAAAATGGAAGGCCTTGTTGGAGCCACGCAATTGGCACACTGCGACAGGTTCTATCCTAATGGGAGGCCTTTCCTGAAAGACACGAAGGTGGTAAAATCTTGCTTGTGATTGGCACCCAAAGGTAGCACATGACCTAGATCAAGCCATCAGGCGTGGGGAGCCCACCTAGCAAGTTTGAGAGGGTGTCTGCAAAAAGAAAGTGCGATACAACGGCGACTAGATCGGAAGGGAATAGAGTTAACTCCGGGTGACGTCAGGACATCTGGGAAAAACCAAAGTCCTCATATCAGACCAGGAGCAACCTCTCTGCAAGTAAAATAAGTCGGGATCCCTCATCTGCCCAGGAAAAAATTTCCCATCTCAAATAAGTGCCATGAGCACATCTAAATAAGTGTCTTAGGCACATTCAAAATAAGTGCAATAGCACACCAATAAAGGGTAAAGGATTGAGAAAGGCTTCCTGTGCAGAGAGGTGATGTAACGACTCCGCCGGGGTACTGACCAGGCTCGCTGGCAGTGGAGCAATGTTCATGACTCCTAGGAAGTGACTCCACCGGGACCGAGAGGTTCACAGGCAGTGGAGCAACACGATGAGGACAAAATAATCGTACTGGACCCTGTAGCTGCCTGGAGTTCTCCAACCCTTTGGGTCCGGAAATCTAAAGAAATGCAATTCGGTTAACCAGCACCCAAACAAGCTAGCAGGCCAAGCAACCTCGCAAGGTGCCAAAGGCAAGGTAGTGTTGACCTTAAGGTAAAAATAACGGCTAGTGAAGGCCCCTCCCTCCCCCTCCAAGGCCAACCATCGGCAGAGACTCTTAGTTCGACCAGTGAATCGCCATTTGTTGTAGCCTCTAGAACACCCTCCAAAAAACCCCCACTTTGAAATTTTTTTTGGAGCCCCTTAAGCACAAAGAAAAGTTAAGTAAAAAGTCGAGAGGGCTAAGTTGTTGAGTCGCAAACCTCAAGTTTGTGGAAAACCGCGACCCCGCGACCTTGCGACCCCGCGACCCTGAGGTCGCAAGGTTGCATATCTCTCACATCAACACGCCATGTGACCCCGCAACCCCATTAATGGCTCGCACGTGCGAGCTTTTTATATATAGGAGGTCGCTAGGTCGCATTTTGCATATGCAGCAGATAGAAAAAATACCTCTGACAGGTCGACTGGAGTGCGATTTTCCCGAGTAAGTTGCTGTTTTCCTCCTACTATTTCCTTTTTGGTTATTCTTGCCTAATCTCTTATCCCTCAGCCTTTAAATTGCCCCCTACCTTAGCCATTGTTTTCATTTTTCACTTAGGGTTTCCCTTTTGATTCCAACATTCACCTTGCTTGCCCAAATTATCACAGTTCCTCATCCAGCCTCTCATGGCCTGTATCCTGCTCCAAAAGCTATCCCCTAGCTTTGTCTAGATCCATTTAGCCATGTGTTTTTCAAGTTAAACGGAAAATAAACTTCACGCCGTGCACGCCAAAACCCCATCAAGCCCTAGCGCGACTTGCGACGCTGCGACCCAGTCGCTAAGTCGCCAGGTCGCAGATTGCTCTTCCATTTGTTTTTTCTCAGCTTTGCGACTCAGCGACCTCGTGACTTGGTCGCAGGGTTGCAAGGTCACATTTCTGCCATTTTCTCACATCTTGCGACCCCGCAACCCCGCGACCTAGTTGCAAGGTCGCAAGGTTGCACTTTTTCCATTTTCTCACAACTTGCGACCCAGCGACCCACGACCTGGTCACAAGGTCGCAAAGTCGCAAATTCTTAAAAATATCAACATCGCGACCTTGCGACCCCAGACCCAGTAGGCCGCTTATTCAACTCTGCTTGTGTCCCAAGTTGAAATAATTGATAAGCTGTAACTAGTCTTGTATCATCATGGCATCTTTCTTATCCTGGGATTCATTCATGAATATGACAGGTGAATTCGAAGCAGACTTGGAGTGTATACCTATCCCCTCAGATTCAAGCGATATGGGACCTCCAGTATCTCGAAAAAAATACAAGAGCCTGGTAGTGGAGGACATAGAGATGGACATGCCAATGTCCCCACCCCTGATCTATAGAGATACCCTATGCACAGTTGCCAAAGGGGACAACATGCGTTGGTACCAAGTGTACCAAGAGTTCGCTAGAAAAGAATTGCCAGAGGACCTCCTTGATCGGGAGATATACTTACAGGTCAAAAGGTCTAAGCTACATCTTGCAGGTGCCCATCCGACCATATTCCCATGCCCAGAGATGATAGATTGGATTATACATAAAAATGACCCCAAGAAGTTCGTAATCAGGGACAGCGAAGGCAAGGCTTTCGCAACACTCAAAGGCTTAGATGCTCATGTTTATTACTCTTTGCCTGAGCGAGAAGAAGACTTCACAGAAGAATGGGCTATCGCCCATGCAGTTCCTATAGTTGACACTATAAAGTAGTGGTGGGAGGAGCCTGAGAACTTTAAGGTCAAGAAGGACCAGGAATATCCAGTGGCGAGCCTTAGGAAAGTATATAAATTAGTGGCTGCCATGCTGTGTAGATTGTACGGGCGCCCCGATGCCACCACCGTTTCAACTGGGCCAGCATATTGATGACCTCCATTCATACAAACATATCCTCGTCATTGGTACCAGATGAAGGAATGCCTTCTGAATTCTACATAGCCTCTTATCTATTGGATGTCGTTTGTTCAAGGTTGCACTTTGAGGGATGGGTGCATAACTGGAATCCAAAACAGACCCGTGCAATCCACTTACAAACCAAGGTGTTTTGGGATTCCAGGTATAAACAAGACATAGAGCCGATCTCTCAAGTGTTCATCCCCACTCTTTACAAAAAATTGTTTGGCCAAGACGCTCCTTACATGTCTTGGTGAGCCATGGAGACGCTAGGCAAGGTGGCACATTGGTTCCCATTCCCCGAGTACACATTCATCCGAACCTTTGGCTCTTTCAGGGCCCCACATGCTATGCCTTGATTTGTCAGAAACATAATGATCATGCAAGAGGTCTGTTTCCAAATGTCTTCCGGTTTCTCCAGGGTCCTGTCCAAGGTTAAGAAGAAGTCGTGGCCTACGCTACCCCTCACTATCAGCGCATACATAGTCAAAGACTTCAGAGAGGTAGAGGTAGAAGCAGAAGAGATGAAAAGTTACCACCTTGGGGCATTAGAACACCGGACATATGACCCGGAAAGGATAGTTCCTGATCATTGCAAGCGGGCTAAGTTCAAATGCAACTACCAGCACATGGAACGCCTGGGGGAAGATGACAGAAGAAATTGGTACAATGCAGACCAAAAACTTGCTCTGGGGGCAAACTCTGGCTAAGAAGACCCAGATGACCAAACCTTGGAAGACAAGAGTCGTGAATCAGGAGGCGCTTCTTCTTCTATGGCTAAAAAGCCTCGAACCAATACAGGGCACAGTACTTCTACCCAACAAAAGGAAATAGAAGCCAAAGCCCAGGAAGAGAGAGAGAAGAAAATGAAAGAGGATGAAGATAAGTGCAAGAAGAGCCTAAGGTCGGAGTAGAAGAAAAAGCAGGCCGAGGAGGCCAAGAAGGAAAAGGAGAAACAAGAGGCGGAGGCTGCAGCGGAACGGGAACTCAAGAAAGAGTTAGATAAAGTGGAGGCCAACCGCCAGAAGAAAGCAGAGCAAGATGTAGTAGCTGACCGTAAAAGGATAGCCGAATTAGAGGCAACATCAGAAGCAGAGCTCAGGCGGAAGAGAGAACATGAAAATGCAGAAGTTGAACGCCTATGAAGAGAAGAGGAAGAAAAGAAAAAGAAAGAAGAGGAGGATGCAGTGCTAGAGAACATCGAGGTATCTCCCCTTGAGGTACCTCTAGTCAGTACACGAGCCACGCTCTCCGATGTCAGTTCCTCCCAGGGGCAAGAGGAGGAGGTATTCGATCTCACCAGGGTCACGTACGATCAGTTCAACTTCAAAATCCGACAGGAGAAAAGGAGATGCCTGGCGCAAAATCCTTCTGCCTCATCCACAGTCGTGACGAGAAAAGACATAGTCCTCGATACTAGGACTAATCCTGTGATGATAGCATCGGCTGGCACAACTTTCACTGCGGCCACAGAAGAGAATGTAACCAGAATGAGTAGAGAGATCTTCTCTATACAAAATAGGCTACATGAGGCAGAGCAGCGTAAGGCAAAGGCAGAACAGGAAAAGACGACATTGAGAGAGGAGGTTTAGCAACTCCGAAACAAAACTCCCTCTGTCAATGAAGTGCCGCTTACCATTCAAAGGGAGGTCGATATATTAGAGACTACCATGAGGCAAGTTTATGGGGAAATTTTTACCATAAAACAAATAGTCGCCCCCTTGGTGAAAGCCCAAACAGAAACTAAGCAAAGGCACGAGCAGTTGAGGAAAGCCTCAGCTGCCTTGGACAGAATGATGGACTAGATAGTGCGGTACCCTCAGGCTCCCGAACATTTGCCAAAGAAGGACTGGATTCACACACAAGATGCCAAGGTCCGGATCCGTATGAAAATGTAGTCCAAGGATAAGCTATCCAAGGACCTAGACAAGGTGATGGTTGCATACGAACACCTAATCAGCGGCATCAATTCGATGCACATCCTACATCACATTCCATCGCTGCGTGCATTAGATGAGGGGAAGACATGGGAGCAGGTGAATCAAGAGATCTAGTCATTTTTGTAGCCCATTAATCAAGCTGCTGCCACTTCCGACCTTGCAGCATCACAAGAGAACCCGGGCAAGTTTCTTGTCACGCCAGTCTGGGTCTACACCAAGCTCACCTCTCTGTCCAACAAGATCTCATAGAAGAAGGAGACTCTAATCCTTGGAGTGTATGCATCGGCTAAGAGAAGAGGTCCATTTGGTTTCTCCCATAGCAGCAGATTATCAGACTTGGCAAAACTTCCTCAAAGGACAACAGATTGATGCCCCTGATCTCACAATTGCGCGCACATCCTCATAGCCCGGTGGCAATAGATCGCTGGTAACATTTGGAGACAGATCGCAGGTCGCGCTGCTCAACCAGGTCGCAGGTCGCATTGCCCAGCCAAGTCGCAGGTCGCAGTTCCCTTCCAGGTCGCAGGGCAGCTCAACAGTCAGGTAGGCAAAGAGTCAAGAAGCCCAAAGGGAAAATTTTGATCTATAAAACTCCCTCCGGGGAAAATGTAAGGGGATCCTTTTCTTTTGGGGACTCAAGAGTTATAGAGCATTGTATTGAAGGATAACACTCTGTTGCATATGAATGAGATACTTGTTAAAACTCCTTTTGGATCTGATGTGTTTTGTTGTGCGAACACTATGAGTATTTCTTATACAGTTTCGAACATCTTTTGATTAACGAAGCTGCACTTTTAATGGAATCATTTACACATTATGGTTCTTTGTACTTGTGTTAATGATGTTTAGTTCATTTTGCTTTCTTAATGGATGTTAATGACTTTGTTTATTAGCATTTGTTTTATATTTCAGGAATGTAAAGGGGGCATCTTGCCATAAAGAATTGTTTCTTTTGTGGTTAGAACAGCCTACAAGCATAACCTCAATGATGTGTTGTTAGCAACACCTCCTTCGGCATTTATGCTTCATTATTTGTCTCGCTACGCATAGTGTTATATACGTGTTTAACGCATCAATCATGTATCTTGTATCATTTGAATGACTGTGTGTACGCAGGTTCAATTGAGTTCTTTTGAGACCAAAGGAAATGTGACTTAAGCGGTAGCCGGACCCACACCCCGGACGGGATCCCTAGTTCCAAATGGTTCAAGGTCTAATTGGGACTTTCTACCGGGAAGATCCCCTACTATTGGCCGGACAAATTTTCCCGTCAACATGTAGGAAACAGAATGACAACGGATCTACTCTAAAAAAGAGATATAGGTAAGGAAATTGGTAAAATCTTTTCCAATGCACATATTCATGGTTCAGTGGTAAATGCAAGTACCTCTAGCTATTCTTAAAACAACAAATGAATGAAGCAATAGAAGCAGAAAGTTGAGGTTCAGATAGAGTTTTAGAGTTTTATTATGTGATGTAAATTATGTTTCTGAAGGAAAAAAAGCCTCATCTTTTTAACACACTTTGTTTAATGTAATTCTTTGTCGCAGATTTATGATGACAAGCACTGAACTAGTATGGGTTTTTTCCGAATTGGTAACAGAGAAAAAAATCTAAATGTATAAGGCTGATAAGTTTCAAAACTGTTCTTCAACATTTTATTTAGTTTTTCTAGCCTTAAAAAAAACCAAGATTTACAAAAATTTCTACCAAACTAATTTCATTTTTCCATAGCAAATTTGAATTCACGTTAGACTACGGCGTTTCCTTCTGGTTCCTTTTCTTACCTAACGGCGTCCACCATAACAGACAATAGAAACAGCTGGAGCGACTGACACAGCACGTGGAAAGTGGATTTTTCTAGAGATTCCGCAGATTCCCGGCCCTCAACCTGCGTTTCGATCTGCTACCACAAGCATGTGCATCACATTAATTATCGATAATGGATTTCTACACAAATCATCAAAAATCCATTGTTCCATGCATTCAATCCCGGGCCCCGGCCGCTGCTGAGCTTCTTTCTATTGAACCACCAGCGGCCTCCGACACATACTCAGACGCTATCGATTGGCAGTCCAAATGAGAGGACTGTTTGGATTCAGTATTGTAGAATTCGTCAAGAAGCGGAAACGAGCTCGCTGGATCTCGCAGGGCCTCGAGCCAAGGAAGATCCAATTGAACAATGGCACTGACCTGCATTGCTGGGTTTTGCAGCGTAAGAATCCACACGAAGAGAAACAACAGCGGTCGGTTCTCCTTCTCATTCACGGATTCGGTGCCGATGGGCAGACTGGTTGGGATGACCAAATCTGCGCTCTGGGAAAGCATTTCGATCTCCTCATCCCCGATCTCATCTTTTTCGGTGAATCCACAACAACGAGCTCCGAGCGCACTGAGCTTTTCCAAGCGGAGTGCCTCAAGAGTATGCTCCACTGTCTCGGAGTGCAGAGCGTGATCGTGGTGGGGCATAGCTACGGTGGTTTCGTTGCCTTCTGGATGGCGCAGAAATACCCTAATCTAGTCCGTCGCTTGGTTATAGTCAGCTCGGCAATCTGCATGACCCCATCCACTAACGATCCTCTTCTCAAAGCTTTCGGCTCCTCCAACATTAAGGACTTCCTTCTCCCCAACAATGCAGGAGATTTGAAGAGAGCCATGAATCTTACTTTTTACAAGATGCCATGGATTCCTGGGTTCTTATACAAAGACTTGTTGCAGGTATATATAATTATGTTTAGGCTTTTAGTCTCAAACTTTGAATCTTAATCCTTCAACATTATGTATAAAGTCTCAAAGTCGCTGGGTTTGAATTTGATGGGTATGAAGAGTATGGGAGGAAACAAAGAACAGAGAGCGGAGCTTTCAGATGGGCTTGTCATTGGGACAAAGGAGTCGCAGCCACTGCCAAGAGTGAACCAGGTTGGTTTCTTTGCCAGCCCTACATTAGATTCAATAATGTCTATTCATATTGGAAGGGAGGAGATGGAAAGAAATTTCAGGTTGTTAATCTTGAATGCACTGTATCAGGATGTTCTATTAGTTTGGGGAGAGAAGGATCTGATTTTCCCATTGGAAGAGGCGTATTTTCTCCAAAGGTACCTACTCAAATTATTGGTTTCTTATGGGGTAACTCATTCATTGATAGTTAAATTTAATTTCATTGTAGATTTCTTAGAATATTATAAAATGCAAATTTCCAAAATATTATACAAATTAGATGTAAAAGAGTGTTTCATTTTATTTTTGCCAGTCAAATCTGAAATATTCTGAAATCCCCAATAGAGAAAGATAAACCTCATCCGTAAAACTATATACTTTGTAATGTCACACTATAATCATATTCTTGAATTATAGGTTCATGAATGTGATTGCAGGCATATTATTCTTGAATTATATGTTCCTTTTTCATGGATATGATTGCAGGCATATTGGAGAGAAGGCAAAGGTGGTGGTCATAAACGAGTGTGGGCATGTTCCTTCGTTGGAGAAACCAACAGAATTGAACAAGATCATGTTAAAATTTCTCTGGGTGGATACTGAAAAGAACAAAAATTGTGACCCAGATCACTAGAATGAATAGCGTGGGATGGATATGTTTTTCATGTCTATTTGATAAAAATAATTAGTTTGATGTAAAGAAGTTGTGAATTCAGTTATCCGAAATTATGATTTTAGATTGATTTTTAACTGCTCATTTATTATGAAGGCATGGTATATATTGGAATTAGGAATTGGTTTGGAGAATTTTGATTTTTAAATAAATAAATAAATAAAATTTAATATAAAAAAAAATATGCTTCTTTTAATACATTTTCAAAAAAATAATAAAAAATAATAATTTATTTGACCACCTGTTAGGGCTATTTTTACCATCATTTATTTCACCACCTGTTAGGGCTATTTTTTAAATCATTTATTTGACCGCTGGTTGGGCGATTCAAGTGCTTGGTGGTTGGTTGATCGTTAGGTTTTGAATCCGGGGATTCGAGCAGTTTGTTGGAGCATTCCAAGCAAAACGTTAGACCATTCCAAGCAAGGAATCTCTAACCAACAGATATTACTGGATGCCGGGGATGATGCCAGGATTCTCAATTCACAAACCAGAGAAGGCAATTAACTGTTTAATGTGTAGAGTACCCTGTTGTCATTGGATTCAGCCAATATTAATTTTCGATGTTCTTTACATATGTTTCAGGTGACACAAACGGCAAGTCATACCCAACCGTGGATATTTTATAATTTACCGCATAAAGGTGAGAAAAAAGACATTGAAAAATCTTTCCTTGGTATTATAGGTTAGTATCATTTCTGTGATGTGATGTGGTGTTAATGTGGTGTAAATGTTTATGTATCATATTAAAAATGAAACCTATCACTATAACAGTATTTTTACTACGTAGCGTTAAAATGGAGCAAATTTTTATTGATCTTATTGGAAGTGGAGTATATCACCATATATTTAAACAAGTGGTGTATGTTATATTGGCAAGTTCTATAAAGTAGGCTAGCTAACTTTGTGTTTGTCATGTACAAGTGGATGCATTTATGTGATTTGCCACCATAAACATAAAAAAAATTACAAATATTTATTTTATGATATAAATTAGAGCTAAACTCACAAATATTTATTTTATAATATTTATTTGTTTTATTTGTTTGTCATGTTTACATGTAAAACTAAAATTCAATTAAGTAGGTTTGCATCATAAATACAACAAATTCAGCCAATATTAATTTTCGATGTTCTTTACATATGTTTCAGGTGACACAAACGGCAAGTCATACCCAACCGTGGATATGTTATAATTTACCGCATAAAGGTGAGAAAAAAGACATTGAAAAATCTTTCTATGGTATTATAGGTTAGCATCATTTATGTGATGTGATGTGGTGTTAATGTGGTGTAAATGTTTATGTATCATATTAAAAATGAAACTTATTACTATAACAGTATTTTTACTAGATAGTGTTAAAATGGAGTAAATTTTTATTGATCTTATTGGAAGTGGAGTATATCACTATATATTTAAACAAGTGGTGTATGTTATATTGGCAAGTTCTATAAAGTAGGCTAGCTAACTTTGTGTTTGTCATGTACAAGTGGATGCATTTATGTGAATTTCCACCATAAACATAAAAAAAAATTACAAATATTTATTTTATGATATAAATTAGAGCTAAACTCACAAATATTTATTTTATAATATTTATTTGTTTTATTTGTTTGTCATGTTTACATGTAAAACTAAAATTCAATTAAGTAGGTTTGCATCATAAATACAACAAATTCAAAGAAATTGTTTTCTAGATATTGTATTTCAATTATTTACTTTTTACATTATTCTCATGATCAAATAAATACACAAAACCGTAATACATGATTATTTATTTTATGAATAAGGCAATTGAGATAAATATTTTTTATATTATTGTCATTTCAAATTAAAATAAGGGTGAATCAATGGAGGTGGTTTAACATGTTTTGGAAGAACTTGTGTTCCAAAGGTTGAAATTGTAGCTTTGTGAAGGTATTTTTTGAAGCTCTCCATCAAGATTTTAAAAGGTCCATCTAGGGCTAAATAAAACCCTCAATTAAACTACATAAATCCATCGTGCTATGGAGCTTAATGGAGACACATAGCTTGATAGAGCTATAATATGTGCATATGCCATTGAATTTTACTTCAACTTAATGATAGTGTTTTATGGGCTCATGGCATTGAGAAGCCAATAGTAATAAACATGGTATAGTATGGTTTGCATTTTTGTATTATACTTAGTACATTTTTTATTATTTCATTACATATATGTCTGTATGTATTTTTAGAATTTTTTATCGTTATTAATATTATATATTTTATACATTTTATAGTGTTGATAATAGATTTGTATCTTATTTATTGTATAATATATATTACTATATATTATATATAGGAAGAGAGGGGTTTTGTGATCGAAATTGGGAGGAGAGAGACAGATAGGTAGGAAGATAGAGAGGGAATGAGAGGGATGGAAAAAGAGAGTGAGGGAGAGGGTGTGATAGGGAGGGAGGAATGGAGGGAAGCAATGTGATGGAAAGAGACAAGGATGGATGGAGAGATAAAAGGGGAAGGGAGAGTGACGACGAGATGGAGACATTGTGAGGAAAGTAAAAGGGGATTGGGTGGAGAGAGAGAGGGAAGGGGATGGGTTGGAGAAGATATACATGTGTAGAGAGAGACAGTGAGTGAGAAAGAGAGAGAGAGTTGGGAAGATAAAATGATCTCTCCAACAAGAAAACCTAAATACTACACACATCCCAATGCAAGGTGCAATACATATTGATCTAGTGCATTCTCATTGAATAAGAAACTCATTTCGATATCACATGAGTTTGGAGATAAAGAGATAGGTCAAGTTAGTTGGTACCGTTGATTCTAAATAAAAACACTAACTATTTAGAGTTCTAGCTTAGTTAACTAGGCTCTAACATCTAGGTTTGTTTTCACCAAAGTTAATTCCAAGGAAGACAGCTAGCTGGATTAGATGTGACACATACATTTATGATGAGGAATGGTTTAGGTGTTATGAAACATGTTCATGTTGCATTAAAATTAAAATTTTTCTCATTTATATCTCTCGTAAAAAAAAATATTCTCTAAAATCGCTTGTGTGATTTAAAGAAATACAAAACATGTGCATGATTTAGAGAAATATAAAAACACTCACAAATTGTCTACCACTAAGTCGTCTTAATAAAATCACCCTTGGATCATCTTCCCCCAATCCCCTCCACTTCTAGATTCCTCTATCACGCACCTAGTTTCCTCATGAAATGGGGCACACAATTTTTGATCTTTGATACCATGCTATTACATTTATTGGTCTCCTTATTGTCTAGTGCAGAGGCTTGAAGAGCCATATAAATTTTCTCAAGCGTCACTGAGATTTCATCCATATTCATACACCACATCATCATCCTTCCATATTACCAGGTTGTCATTCTACTCTTTCGTGACCCTTCACTTAGCTATCATTCCTTCCTTCACCGAAATATATTATGTGCTAGTACATTCCCCAACCGCCATAACACTATAATGGTAATGTGATATCTTAACATTCAATGACCATGGCCTTGATAGAGCCATAATGCCTCCCCACAATAAAAATTTTCTCATCAATGTTTATTCCTATTATTAGCCAAAAATTTTAGCCTATAGTGTGAAATCATGACTCGATGACTAGTACCTTAACCTATTGATTTCCATCATCAACAATTCTCCTCAAGCCTTGTAGCAGTTGGGGGAAAGAGATTCCATAATAACCCTCCGTAATGAGCCCTTTCTAATATTTTTTGGCTTATTAAATCAACCATATCCTTTCCCTCCATATGCTTTTATAAAGATGACATCACCTTAATGTCATGCCCATCAAAATAATCCATTGGTTTCTATGGTTGGCTTGAAAAACACCTTAACCCTAACAAAAAAAAATTTAAAGACTACATTGGGTCTAAAATAAAGACCTCCTAACACTTAAATGAATTTTTTACTCCTTGGAAAACTCCCTTTCCACATGGTCACCATCTTCTTTTTCATATGCCACTACTATGTCATTGCATGACCCTGATTTTGGGTACTTGTGTTGTTTTATACCTCTTCCATGCATCCTCTACTAACATCATCAATGAACATCATCCATCTTATCAATATGGTATCATGTAACCATCACCATTTCTCATTCGTGTTTTCCATAAGGTAGGGGCAATGATTCTCTTAATGGACTAATCAATGGGTTAACTCCATAATTTTGGAGGTAAACTTCAAAGTCCTGACTAAAACCCTTTTTCATTCATCATTAGGTTCAAGACCAAACTGTTTTCACATTTATTGATTTATTTCCCATTTTTTCAATGCAGCTCAAGTGACACACAACTACCCCTTACTCCACCATGTTGCACTCCATGTCACTAGGGACACATATAGACCATATAGAACTACCATTCATATCTATTCCTTGAAATTCCTCGATGCGTTATCTCTAAAACTAACCTATCCCATCAAGAAATCTCACTAAAATAACAAATACCAAATACCAATTATCACACAAATATCACATCGGATGAAGGGAAAGATAATACTTACACTTTCGCCACATCCTTAAGAATATTATCCATAAAGAAGGGTCAGTTTTCCCTTCCACATGATCCACCTCATTGATCATACTATTATGGAGGGAAGGTTGGTTGATCCTTCCTCTGCATGAATCATGACCAAAGTTCCATATTACACTATATTTTATGTGATCCACCTCCACAATAATACTATCCTGGAAAAAGGTTTGGTAGACTCTTCCTTAACGTAGATCATCAAATAAATACCATTTTGGAGGAGGGATCAACTAACCCTACCTTTTCTATCTCCTTGAGAATGTTATCTTGGAAGATGAGTTGGTCAATATTCCATGTTATCCACCTCATTGATTGTACTATATTAGGTGAAGGGTTAGTTGACCCTTCATTTGTACATCAATCATGAGTAAAATCCAATATTTGATCAATGTTTTGATAACCTTTTCTCTTCACCTACATCCTTGATATTACTATCCTATATGAGAGGAGGATCAATGCTAACCTTGAATATTTCTCTAATATTACAATATTTGAGGTAATTAACATGGAGGAAGTGTATATACCAACCCTTCTAAGTCAAGGTCATTATTTTTCCCTTCCACTTGCTTTTCCTCCTTGGAGTATTGTCCTAAAGGAAGGGTCGACCAACCCTCCCTTGGAATATTTCTGAAGGATTATAATATTTTATGTAATTATCATGGTGGAAGGGTTTCTTGACCCTTATAAGCCATCCATATCGTTAGTGATATTATCATAGAGGAATGTTTGGTTGATTCTTCCTCTAGATTATGAAAGAGGAAAATAACATATTTTCGAAAGGGTTAGCCAACAATTCCTCTTTTTCATATTTTTCAATAAAATACTATCTTGGTGGAAAATTCAACTGACCTTTCCATGTTTCAATATACCACTCCTGTATGTGGGTAATTGTAAATTTTTGCACATATTCTATGCTTGATGCAACTTTACTTTTTATCCCAATATCAGACAACAATCACATAAAAAACAAAGTAAAATGCTTATAGAACATACCAGTAGATGGACAGAAGACAAGCCAAAACATAGAAGTGTGTTGGTGCATTACAACAGTCAGCAGGTTGCTTCAACTAGCAAATTCTCAATATGGTCAGCCAACCAAAAATGTCACACAAACCTCTAGGATAGCCAAAACGGTGAACCCAAAATTCAACCAAAAGTCAACGTTGTCAGTCAACGGTCAACGCAAACAGTAGCAGTAGCTAGGTCAATGCAGCCAAGTCAAAGTCAACGTCTAGCCTCGTGAATAGTGCCAAACAATGCTGATTTGGAAAATCAAAATTCTGGGAGAGTTTCAAGTCCATTTGACCTTGCGTTGACCAAAGTCAATGTTGGTCAATGCTGTTGCAAAAACCCTAGGCTGAAAATAGAAATGTGTTACTGCTGAAATTTTCCAATGTGTGGAGAGAAGAGCCTCCAAGTTCATTGAACCAATCAGATGAGGAGAGAGAACTGTGTGAGGATGAGATGAGTGAAAATGTCCTCTAACATTGACGAATATATATCCATTAATGAGGGTGTGTGACACAACTGCTGGGGCACAAAAACTTAAGGCTGACTAGCACATATTTTGAATAAATTCAAAATAAATGTTCTGCTTATTGGATTAAGATGATCTTTAGATTGATCTTGCACCTCTCCGAGAGAGGAGTCTAATAAAGATATTGGCATATTCATTTGAGAATTACAACATGGAGTTTGGACCTAGTTGTCCAAAAGTAACAATCCCTCTCAACTAGGGAGAACTCCATCCACCTGTGCAATCCAAACATCGTGTGTCATCCCACCATAACTTGCTTTGTTGGCTTCTTTATTTCAGAACAAAATTGGGTCAGTCCCAAATACATCATTCCCAGTTGAAAGATTAAACCCAGAGATCCGAAACCTCTATAGGACTCAAAAGAGTCACATACTAACACGATGTTGGTTTACTTGACTCGAAGTCAATTGGAGGTTCGAAACCTCACTATACTTGATCCCAGATCAAGTGGTTGGACCATGCCATCCTAGATAGAGAGTACGATAATCTCTGATGTGTCCATCTGGCTTTGCTACTAGGCGCTAGCTTTTCCCACCTCACTCGCCAAATGAGAGGTACTTCCCATGAGCCTTGAACTCAATGGGTAGGATGCATACGGGGCATAGATCATGAGAGGTGAACCAACTCAATCATCATAATGGTGGGGCAGAAGCACATCAACAACGTTCAGCAAGCTTAGCCCTATGGTTTTTTATAGCTATGAGAAGCTATCCCCAGAGCCCCCCAGAGCTCCCAGAGCTCATTTTCCAACATGACCCTCAGCATAGGGTCATTCCACGATACCAAGATTCTCATGGAAGGTTAGGAACTTGACCTTCCCAGGGGATTTCTGAGAATATCCGTGACTTTCTCATCATTTTCTATATGATAGAGCCTTATGGTTCCTCGTTGTACCATATCCCAGATAAAGTGGTACCTAATATCAATATTCTTGTATCGATCGTGGAACACGGGATTCTCAGAGAATCGAATCCCACTATGGTTACATATTATCACGGTTGTATCTAGCACATGCCCAAACAACTCACTGAAGAGCTTTCACAACCAAACAGCTTCACAATAGGCCATACTCATTGCAATGTATTTGGCCTCCACAATGCTAAAATCCACCGAATTCTGCTTTCTTCTCATCCATGATATCAAAGCAGAATCAAGTGTGAACCAAAATACTGATGTGCTCTTACGATCCACCACACTACTAGTCCAATCAACATCAATATATCCATGGAGTGTCACGCTCTTGACAGTGTATCTTAGCCCATGCTTTATCGTGCCCTAAAGATATCTCAACAGATTCTTGGCACCAACCCAGTGAATGTGATGAGGCTCAACCATATGTTGACTCACAGTGTTCATTGGAAAAAATATGCCCAGACGGGTGTTCACTAAGAGAATCAGGGCCCCTACGAGTTAACGATACTCAGTAGGATTTGCTGGCATGGGACCAGCAGCACTGCCACTCATCTTCTTAAAGTTGAGCTCCATTATTTTTGTCACAGACTTACAGTCCACCATACAAAATCTTTCCAGAAGCTTCAAAATGTATTATCCTTAAGAAAGGAAAATCTCACCAGGTCTCTGCCAGACCTCCAGTCCTAGGAAGTAATGCATTAGTCCTAGGTCCTTCATCTCGAAATCAGTAGCGATCTCCCTCTTGCACTGATGAATGGAAGGGTCAACACCTGTCAGGAAGAGGTCGTCCACATATAACACCAGAATGAGAGGCTTTTATCTATCAACCTTGAAGTAAAGGTTCAAATCAGCATTACTATGAGTGAAGCCCAACTTCATCACGTAGCTATCTATCCTCTCATACCAAGCTCTGGCTGCATGCTTCAACCCATAGAGAGCTTTCTTCAATATGCTGACATGGGTGTCCCGATCTTAGACTTCGAAACCTAGAGGTTGCTCCACATACACATCTTCCTTTATCGCATAATGCAGAAACATTGTCTTCACATCCATCTGATGAAGACTCCATCCTTGTGTAGAAACAAGGGCTATGTTAGATCGGATGGTGGTGTATCGGGGCACAGGTGCAAATATATCATCATAGTCTATTCCATCCTTTTGAGAGAAACCATGGGCAACAAATCTTGCCTTGAACTTTTCAGCACTTATATCAGATCCATGCTTGATCTTGTAGAGCCATTTCAAGGTGACAACTACTTTTTCCTCTAGGCTTGGAACTACATCCCAAACATCATTCTTCATTATGGACTCATACTCTTCGTGAATAACATCCTTCTAGACTTGATTCTTTACGGCTTCCTCAAAAGACCCAGGCTCAGATTGTATAATAGTACTCATGGCTACTAGATACCCTTGGTATCTATTTGGCTTCTTTCTTTCATGGAATGTCCCCCTTGGGGCCATATGTCCCTCGGAATCCTCAAGAGTGTCCCTGAGTCATGATGATCTCTTCCTCATCAAAGGAGGTGGATCAATCGGGTCCACTAGTCCTTCAACATCGGGCATCGTCTCATCCTTTGGTTCTTCTTGAATTCCAGGCCTCGCCTCATGATCTTCCTCGGATCTCGGAAGATTAACTACTTTCCTCAGGGAAGCATCTTCGTCAAAGGTGACATCGTGGCATACCTCCACTTCCCTTTAACCAGACACATAAAATCTATAGGCCTTCGAAGTTTTGTTGTATCCCACAAACATTCCCTTCTTTCCAGAAGCAACCAGCTTGCTCCTCTTCCCTTTCAGCACATGAAAATAAACAGGACATCCAAAAACTCTAAAATGTGAGATGTCAGGTTTCTTACTAGAGAAAACCTCTTCTAGAGTTTTGGAGTCCAGAGCGGAATGCGGTCATCAGTTTTGTATGTACACAGCAGTGTTCACGGCTTCTCCCCACAGAAACTTCAGTAGACCTTGGTCACATAGCATGGCAGGGGAAACTTCCACAATGGTCCTATTATTTCATTTAGAAGTGCCATTCTGCTCAGGTGTATAGATAGTTGTGGTCTCCCTCTTGATGCAAGCTTCTCTACAAAATTTCTTAAACTCGTTCGTCTCATATTTAGTTCCATTATTGGTCCTCAATATCTTAATCTTCTTCCCTGTCAGATTTTCCACAAAGGCTTTGAAGGTATGGAACCACATGAAAGCCTCATCCTTCTACTTCAAGAAGTATGTCCAGGTTTTGTGAGAGAATTCAGCTATGAACATCATATAATATGAACATCCTCCCAAGGATATCACGGGAAGCGTACCAGATAGATCAGAATGTATTAATTGCATTACATCAGATGTCTTTGTGTCGCTTGAAGGGAAAGGTCCCCTTGTATGCTTTCCTTCGGCACAACCCTAACATACACCTTCATGATTATTTTTGAACTCGGGCATCCTCGTCACCACCTTCCTTGCTTCGGGAAGGGCCTTGTAGTGAAGGTTTCCAAACCTCCAGTGCCATAGTTCCGTCTATCAGATAGATCACACATCACTCCTCCCAGTTGACTTCCTCCAACCTGGTAGAGTGTATCAACTTTAAACCCAATCATGATAGCTTCCTTGAAACTCTTCTTCCAAATATGCACCTTCCCATCAATGAATGCCACATTGAAACCTTTATCTTCCATGGCTAAAATAGACACAAGGTTCTTCTTCAAATCAGGTACATAGAGTACATCCTGCAAGCGGAGGACTTGACCTTGAGACAAGTGGAGGGTCACAGTCCCTATCCCTTTTAAGGAATATGTGGCATTATCTCCAAGGATAATTTCTAGATTAGTAGCCTTCTCAACCATATCAAAAAGTGCTTACTTGACCCCAGTGATGTGCCTTGAGGCACCACTATCTATTAACCAGACATCCATAATTTCAGGTGGAGATGCAGTAGGGAGGGCAGATATAAGAATGAATTCATTTATTTTATCAACAAAATTTTATTCCTCATATACCTAGAATTTCTCGACCTTTTGAAAGGTTGACCATTTCCTCTAGAGGGAGCCTTCATTTTTCCCTTGAACCTATTGTTCCTTTGATTTCCATTCCTTCGTTTGTTATTTTTGTCATAATCATCGGGAGAATCATTCTTGAAAGGGAATTCTCTAGCATAGTGACCTAGCTTGTGACAACTGTAACACTTTCCCTTCTTTCCTTGGACCCCTACTCTTCCTTTATTCCTTGGACCACCAAAGTTCTTCTTTCTAGAATGAGCAGTGAAGACATCTTTTCCTTCATTTTCATAGTCCTTCATCCTTGCCTCTTCTTGTACACATCTCGATAGTACTTCATCAAAGTCAGGTATCACATTGTTATTGAGAATGGTGGTGTTGAACACGTGCCATTTGGATGAGAGACCTCCAAGTGTGGTGAGAACCATCTCTCGATCAGCTATTGTCTCCCCAATAGCCAGCAAATTATTCCTGATCTTTCCCAACTTCAGAAAATATGATTGAACAGACTCATCCTTGCCTTTCTTCAAATTCTTCAATTGATTCTTGAAGAACAGGACTCAATTCGCATTGTTGTCCTTGAACATGTTGACCAAATTATCATACATCTCCTTGGATATGCCTAGTTCAGAGATGTAGGCAACCAAACTCTTATGAATAGAGTCCTTGATCATCATCTTCACTTTTGATTTCTCCCTTCTTGTACTTTGTTTGGGCAGCAATAGTTGCAATGGATAAAGGCTCTTAAATTTTACCCTACACATAGTCCATGACATCTTGGTCTTCCAACATAAGATCCAATGTCATCTTCCAGGCATGGAAGTCATCCTTCCTAGTCAATTTGTCATCAGCCTTAAAGCCATTCTAGTTAGAGGAACCCATGCTCTTCTTCGGTGATTGCTACAAACTAGGGCTTTGTCTTCACCTCAGCTCTAATACCATGTAAATTTTTGTAGATGTTATATGCTTGATGCAAATTTAATTTTTATCCCAATATTAGACAATAATCACATAAACAACAAAGTAAAATGTTGATAGAACATACTAGTAGATTAACAGAGGACAAGCCAAAACATAGAAGTGTGTTGGTGCTTTACAACAGTCAGCAGGTTGCTTCAACTAGCAAAGTCTTAATATGGTCAGCCAACCAGAAATGTCACACAACCCTCTAGGACAACCAAAACAATTAACCCAAAAGTCAACCAAAAGTGAACATTGTCAGTCAACGATCAGCGTAAACAACAACAGTAGCTAGGTCAACGCTGCCAATTCAAAGTCAACGTCTAGCCTCAGGAATAGTGCCAAAAAATACGAATTTGGAAAATTGAAATTCTGTGATAGTTTCAAGTCTGTTTGACCTTGTGTTGACCAAATTCAACGTTTGTCAATGCTGCTGCAAAAACCCTAGGCCGAAAATAGAAATGTGTTGCTGCTGAAATTTTCCCACGTGTGGAGAGAAGAGCCTCCAAGGTCATCGAACCAATAATATGAGGAGAGAGAAATGTGTGAGGATGAGATGGGTGAAAATGTCCTCCAATTTTGACCAGTATATATCCATCAATGATGGTGTGTGACACAATTGCTGGGGCACAAAACCTTAAGGCTGACCACCACACATTTTGAATAAATTCAAAATAAATGTTCTGCTCATCGGATTAAGATGATCTTTAGATCAATCTTGCACTTCTCTGAAAGAGGAGTCCAATAAAAATATTGGCATCTTCATCTGAGCATCACAACATGGTTTTTGGACCTATTTTTCCAAAATTAAAAATAATATTACCCTAGAGGAAGTGCTAATCAACCATTCCTATACATGAATCATTTCCAAAATATCATATTTGATGAAGGCTTGATCAATGCTTCCAATTGATTTTCATCCTTGAGGGTATTGTTATAGACGATAGCTTACCTAATCAACCAACTCTTTTAAGTGATCCACCTCCTTATTCATACTATCATGAAGGGAGCATTGACCGATGCTTCTTCTATATTACATGTCATGTGAATAAAATATTTGACGAAGGGTAACTTAACTATTCCTCTTTCTCATATTCCTTAATTAAATACTATCCTAGTGGAAGTGTGATTCATCCCTTCCAAGTGACACACACCCTTGATCACACTACCTTGGGGGAATGGTAAATCAATATTTCATCTACATGAATAACATCCAAAATACCATATTTGAGCAAAGGGTATATACTCCTCCCACTTTAGATACCTCCTTGAGAGTATAGTCTTGGAATAATGATTGGTTGAACCTTCCTCAAAACTATTTATGTAAATTTGAAAAACATGTATTCTATGGTAATAATGTCAATATGATGTCAGTCCACATCAATGTAAAGGCAAATAAATTTAGTAGAATAGGAATATAATAGGGCTAGGTTTATGTTTAATATTTAGGTGAAATGAATTTTATTTTTTTAGGAATGTATATAGCTTTCCTTCAGCGAAACTAATTTTTGAAGCTAAGTTGCATGGAGAGAAACTATTTCAATGTTTCTCAAACCACCAAACCATTCATTCTTATTTCCAACAAACAAACAAAAAAATATGTTGACCAATTGTTTAACCAAATATTATTAAAGAATGAGTATTTAACATGATTCTTGAGAAAATTGAACTAAGAGGAAATCAATACCCTCATCAAGATATTTTGGAAAAACCATTTCTCAATCATCATTATATTTACATTTTTTTATGTAATTCACAACTATAATTTCAAGGATGGGATGCCAAGGGAACATTTTCTATAGACGAACTACTCATAAATCTTAGGGAATATTTTGATGATGATAGAATGAAGCTCCCCTAATGCCATGATTCCACTAAAAATAAGTCTTACGAAATAAAATATTGTGAATTACACTATAATTATCATTCAGGACTATTAAGGCATGAAATCAATCCCTCTTGTATCTTAAAACATAGGAAATATAGGGTTTTGTAGTGGCCATGATAATTTTTTAAATTATTCCATATCTCAAAATGTCTTTTTTGGAGTTTTCATCATTTTAATTCATCCAATTCCACACACATACAAATATTATATTTTTAAAATACGTTTTATAGATAATTTATACAATACTTTGAAAGAATAATTTTTTTCAAAAGAATGCATCTTTTCCACCACTAGTTTTATAGAAAACTTTTCCATTATAGTTCATATATGTAAATGTTTTTGTTAGTGAGGAAAATTATATAAATCCAATATAAAGTTCTAAAGATTGTGGGTTATGCTATGTCAATCTCTTAAATAGTGGAAGAATAAGTGAATTACACATGTCCTAAAGTCCCATACATGTAGGTTTTGACTTTAGAGGAAATAAGTATCTATTTTTCAATTTTAATAATTTTTGTGTAGATTAAAATATGGTCCTTTAAATAAGCATAGGAATATTGAAATTCATCTCATCCATAATGTATTAAAATGAAGAACATTATACCAATCTCTATATGTCAATGTCAAAAACAAACAAAATGACTATAAAAAAATGGATTAAAAATTATGGTGGCCACATAAAAAAAAAGGAAATGGCACTTCCACTGTGTTATTTTGTATATAGATAATTTCATAATTGCAAATTCCTAATTTTTTTTGTAGGAATCCCACATTATGTAAAACTAATAAGAGAGCCTTATTATGATAAGATATAAAATAATTTATAACTGAAGCATACTATGAAATAGACATTGTTCACAAAAAAACATATGATTTGCTTTTTACCTTTTGGTATTGTTTCATACAGATAATTATCCCATATAATTTTAATAATTAGTAAATAAATATAAAAATTGAAAATTAGTAATTGGCTTTTACCTTTTGGTATTATTTGATACTCAGAATTATCCCATATAATTTTCAAAATTAATAAATTAATAAAGTAATATAAAAATTAACAATTAGTAATTGGAGATAAAATTAGTAATGAAGGTAAAAGCTAGAAATTTAATGTAAAAATTGACAATTTAAGACCAACTTAACAATTAAAGATGAAATCTCACTAGTTCCCTCCATAGGTAAAAATTCCAAAGATTTCTCTCTCAGTTTAGCTTCTCTATTATTTTGTCTACTCCTTTCCTATTTGGGATTTCTTTTTTAATTCAATCAAAAGTATTCCTTTCTCCATTTTTTACTTTCATGAAGTAAAAAGGAAAGAGAAAGAAATTACTTTCGAAAGGCATGCTAGCTTCGTTATGCTTGCATGCTACTTCTTGAAATGTGCTAATATAAATTTGTTTGATTTTTTTTTATTGTTTATGGATCTTATTGTTTTGTTTAATTTTATTATTTTTCTTCTTAGTTATTTTCTTATATATCAAAAGGAATATTCGGTAGTTTTTTTTTTAATTATTTATTTGTTTATTGTTATATTTAAAAAAGAAACATAATTTAATTTCCATTAAATAAATTACATTTATTTTTCCCGTTTTTTCATTTTATTTGTTGATAATAACAAGGCTTGTTATTTCAAAATAAAGAGAATAATATATTTCATTATATAAGTAATCAAAGTAACTAAAATAATACATTTTATTACTATATTGTGTTTGAGTTATTTTATTGTTTATGGATTTTATTGTTTTGTTTATTTTTAGTTTTTTTTTTTTACATATAAAAGAAATATTTATTGGTTTTTTTTTTTCTAAATAAGACTAATTTTATTGATCTAGCATATGGTAAAAAAGAGATTATAATCAGGAGAAATAAGAAACGGGCCAATTGAAAATGATCAAATATCAACCTCGGTCCCAAAGAGAGAGCATGGAGTAGACAAAATAATAGAGAAGCTAAACTGAGAAACAAAAGAGGAGAGAAACAAGGTTCTACCCAGAGGCAGAACCCTCTATGCAGAGTTTTTTCCCTTTCTTTTTGTTGACTTTCACCCAACCCGAATGGTGCGGCTAGGCAAGAACCACTTGTAGTGTATTGTTGACTGAAGGAGGTGTCTCCTTATCTGTGTCAGATGAGGAGGACGCATGGTTATGTTTCTGAGTGGCCGTAGTAATCGTGGGTCCTAGAGGGGCTTTAGAGGATGGGTCCTTCGTCTGCTTATCCTGCGCCATTTCTGCCTCAATCTCCTCCTCCTTTAAGCTAGAAGATTCATCATCATCTACAGGAGGCGGATAGCTATGTATCCATCTTTTGGGTTTAGATTTGGGGAGGTTTTGCTTCTTTTTTTTCTAGGAACGCGGGGCATGTGTTCCGAAGGTGCCCTCTCTAATAGCAATGGCGGCATCTAAAGGCTGTGTTCTCATAGTCTAGATTCCGTGTCCACAGGAAATCACCGATCTTGACATTGATTTGTTCCGGCAGCCCTTTACTAATATCTACTTCGACACATATTCTACCATGTGTGTAGAGCCCCTGGAACTCCTTATAGGGATCTGTAGTCAGATAACGGCCCAGGGTGTTTCCAATACCTTGAAATACATAAGGGTGCCATAGGTGAGCAAGTAAGTTGGGAAGTCTGACCCACACTTGAATCTTGGTGATGATGGACATGGAGGGATCGAAATCTGGGAGTCAGGGTGTAAGGAATAGCCCTGCACGTCCCCAAAACCATGGTCCTTATTTAACAGTTCTTTGGTAGTCCTTGCCATGATCAAATATTACAATAAAGAAGCCCTTTGAGCAGAAGATGACAGTGCATTTGTGGGTCCAGTTGGTGTAGATCTAGTCATCGAGATCCTTTATTTGAGGCCATAGTTCGTTGAATCTGCAGATGATTACGGTTTCTGCGTATTTTTGAAGTTGTTCTGCTATCTCTGGATGGGATATCTCTATGTATGGGACCTCCTCCAACCTGGAAACTAAAAAAGGCTTAGGGGCTGCAAGGGTTTGAGCTTCTTTCTTGGGCTGTGCATGTATAGCATCCTTGTAGGAGAAAGCTGGTGCCGATGAGGAGTGCCCGACAGCTTCACCTCTCAAACAAAGGGTTAAGACAATAGTAACATCCCTCTCAATGTTATAAAAAGAAAGGGGAAGGGAAGCATCTAGGTTTTTACCTCCATGAATAAGTCTTTGAACAGCTGAGGGAATCCCCAATCGAAGCTCCAGAGCGAGCAAGAGTTTCTGGATGGTATTCATTGAGCGGACCCAAAGCATCATAGATCTTCCCGTGAGGAGTGAGATCTGGACTTGGAAAGTCAGAGAGGGCTGGTCGAGGAGACCCGGTTCGCCAAGGTGCGCCGCATAGCCCAGATGCAAAGGCTTTGTTCGTTCCTTTCCATCCCCCGCCATTTTAGTTTTTGGGTCACAACTCTGTGCATGAGGGTTGCTTGGATGAGTTCAATCTAGAGATTCACTCTAGATCCTGGCATGGTTCTGAGATGCCAGCGGGTTAAAAAACATATGTCCTCCAATTTCCATGTGGCTGGGGATCTACTGGTGAGGAGAGGTTCGATCCGCTTGATTGTCTATCAAGATGCCTCTTGCATGGCTCCTGAAATGCGGTCGCAGATCCGTGTTTTCTTGTAAGCTTTTCACAGGGGAGAATGCGGGAACAGTCTTTGGCAGTGGCAGGATTGGAATCCTCTATTCGCCGGACCCTGCAGATTCTCAGGGGGACTCGACGGCAGCCGAGGGGAGCACCATTACAGAGCTAAAATTTTTTCTTTTGAATCTAGTTTACAATAGCAATTGTATTTGTTTGTTTATTGTTATATTTAAAAAAGAAACATATTATTTGTTTAGTTTGATTTCCATTAAATAAATTACATTTATTTTCTCTGTTTTTCATTTTATTTATTGATAATAACAGGGATTTTTATTTCAAAATAAAGAGAATAATGTATTTCATTATATAAATAATCAAAGTAACTAAAATAATACATTTTGTTACTATATTATTTTGTGCACTATAATGTGAAAAGTATAAGTATACACACACACACACACTAGGAATTGGAAATTATGATAGCCTTTTATTCGTGCGATATGTGTTGATTCTAAATGTTACCATTATAAATTTTAAGTGAGCCACATTTCTCCCAATATGCTCACTCCCAACATCAAGAGATTCGAACTTGAAATTATTTGAAACATAATACATCATTTTCAAAACCGTTGATGATTGAACTACTCCAAAAGATTTATTTTATTATTATATTATTTGATTTTTTTAATTTTATGGTTGATTTCAATTCAATTGAAGTTATTGTTTATGTTTTTCTTCGTTTATTTCATTTATGTATTTTTATTCACAAACTTATGTTTATCATTTTATTTTTATGATTTCAAATGAATTATTAGTTTCATTTTTTTTCATATTTCATAATAAACAATTTTCAACAAACCTAAAAAAATTCATTATATTAATAAATGAGAAGTGATTTTTTGATAGTCATAGTTGGAACATCTGTATACAACTTAATAGTAAGAATACCATAAAATTTACATATAGATTGTGTAAGTCGGTTAGTTATAATTACTCTTGTTATCTTCTCTACTTTAGTTGATGCATTTTGTTATTGGCCTACTAAGAAGAAAATAAAAGTTTTTTAACCTTTTCTATTATATGTTAAATAGTAGTTTCAATAGTTATATATTTTTCTATATTTGAATTATAAATTTCTTAGCAAATCAAAATTTTATTTTCTTTCATTAAATTATATCTTCTTTATATAATTATATTGTTTTGGTTTTTTTATAGTATACTTAAAATTTTATCATATGTAGATATTGTTATTACTTCTTTATAATTATTTCTTTAATGTGAAAGATATCGATTTAATATATTTTTTCATAACTAAAAGATATATAATAAATTAGAAAAACTAAAATTTTTGAAATATCATTCTATCTTGAAGTTTTCACTCAAACAATGGAATTGACGATTGAAACAATACTGCTGAGAACATTATTATTTATTTAATTTTCAAATATTTTATTAATTCTCTACATGAATTAAATACCATGACAGACCAAAGCCGATGATAATTGTCTTATATGTATATAAAGATTATACCATAATTAAATCATATGAATGGTTCAATGGAGACATTGTTCCATTACTTGTAATTGATACTTCCCATAATGTACTAGTCATTGTTCCAAGCAGGTAAGCACAAAAAACTACCATATTCGTATTGTACACAATGAATTAAAAAATTTCAATGCAACTAGGGGATATTTGAATTGTGATAGTACATTTGGTATAAATCAAATATATTTATGGTAATTGGATTTAAGTATAAGAAAATGGTCAAAATTTTCTCTTTGGTACTAAAATCAATCTCTTTGCATGATCCAAACTGAGGGACGCTGATCCGGATTTATGCAGGAACGCAACAGAATAAACATATAAACAGAAATATAGCGATGCAGCGGAAATAATACTTCATTTCATTAATATCAAAGAATTGAAATTTGCTTACAGACAGAATGGAAATAAAACTAGCTAGGGCGCTGGTAGCTATCTCTGAGAAGAGATGTGGCGGCTACAGGCCTCTGAACTGTGTTACAATGAGGCTCGAGGGCCTATTTATCATTTAGAAACAATGGGAAATCCTAAACAGCCAAAACCCTAACCCTAGGAGATGAAGCGCCAAAACTATGGGCCCCGTTTGGGTAAATTGGTGTTTCAACTTCCCACGGGCGTAACTTTGGCATACGATCTCTGTTTGACGCGTACCATACCTCGTTAGAAAGATCTATCCGAGGACTACAAATTTGGAATGAGCAACATCGGTCCATGGACCCATGTTGCTCTCCGTTTTCCCAAAAAACGTCGTTTAGGACCTCAAAACGGCTCCGGAAGTTTAGGACCCGAAAAACTGCTAAAAATAGTAAACTGTGCCGAAACTGAAAAACTGAAATAGACAATGGTGGAGCCCCAAGTGGAATAGGCGGGTGACCACGAATATCCACCTGGATCATTCCTCCCCCCTTAGGAAGCAATGGTCCCCATTGCGTTAAGTTCCTCCATGAGATGAGGAAATTTCTGCTGAACTTGGTCCCTGGTGAACCGCTTTCCTTGGTGCAGGAGTTGGCCAGCTTTGACAACCCGATATAGTTGTATCTTTTGTTGGCAAGTGTTCTTGATTTGCATGTCCATGATACAATTTGTGGTGGCCTGTTCCATGCAGTCTAGATTTAACTCTGTTGGTGTGAGTTGTTCTGCAATGTCCGAGGTGTCCAGTAGAGGTGGGAAGTAAGGACGAAGGCGATCCACATTGAAGACTGGGTGCAGACCAAGGAATGGTGGAATACTGAGCTCGAATGCATTGTTCCCTACGGCCTTGGTGATGGTGTACGGCCCGTATCGGAGCGGGCGAAGCTTGCGGTGGGGTCCAGTGAGGCGCTCCTTCTGCAAATGTAGCCATACTTTGTCGCCCACCTGGAAGTTGTGTGGCACCCGGTGTTGATCATGGCGTTGCTTGTACTTGGCATTGGCTCTGTCCAATATATCATGAACCTGTTGGCGGATGTGTTGAATGCGCTCAATGAAGCTACTTGCTTTGTCAACTTCAGACTGGACATGATCTGAATTGGCCTGAGCAGCTGCAAATGGCATGGCTACGTTAATGGGATATAGTGGCTGGAATCCCAAGCCCACCTTAAAGGGGCTATGGCCGATTGAACTGTGGAGAGCCCGATTATAACTATGTTGTACATAGGGGAGGCTCTCGTCCCATGTGCGTGGATGCTTTGAATTGTACATGCGCAGAATGTGCACAATCATTCTGTTGACGACCTCTGTCTGGCCATCTGTTTGGGGATGGAAAGATGTGGACTTGGTGAGCTTGGTATCCAACATCGACCAGAGGCTGGACCAAAATGTGCTGAGGAACCTGCTATCCCGATCTGATATGATAGACTGTGGGATCCCCAAGTGCACCCACACTCGTTCAAAGAAGAGTTTAGCAGTGGCTTCTGCTGTGATATTCTTCTTGCAGGCCGCCATAATGGCCATCTTCGAGAATCTATCGACGACCACGAAAACACAGTCATTTCCCTGCTTAGTAGAAGGCAGGCCTGACATGTAATCCATGGAGATGGATTCCCAAGGTCGACTAGGGGTAGGTAGAGGAGTATATAGGCCTTGCTTCTTGATGGACGGTTTGGCAATGGCACAAACAGTGCAGGATCTGATGTGCTTCTCGACATCCTTTCGAAGGTTCGGCCAGTAGAAATACTTCTGCAGGATTGCTACTGTTTTCTCAATCCCGAAATTCCCAGCGACTCGACTGTAGTGTGCTTCCCATATCATCTTGGCACGCTCGCTTGAAGGAACAAAAAGGTGTCCCATGTGACATAAAAGTGCATCTTGGAGGTGAAAATTTGGAACTTGCGTACCCCCCAAGAGTGCCTTGTAAGTTTGGCCGAATTCTGGGTCACTCTCATAGAGAAGCGGCCAATCAGAAGTCTCGTGCCCACAAGAGTTGAGCACAGTGGTGAGTGCCACGATCGGTGGTCGGCTGAGGCAATCTGCAACATGATTGGTGCTACCCTTCTTGTACTTGATGTTCAAATGAAACTGTTGCAGATATGTGGACCACTTCTGATGGCGATCATTCTGCAACTTCCCTTGTGTCTGTATGAACTGCAGGGGCCGGTGGTCTGTGTGGATGATTGTTTCCTTCCCCAAAACGTAATGCTTCCATTGTCGACAGGCTTGCACAATGGAATACATTTCTTTGTCATAGGTGGGATACTTGCGAACTGTCTCAGACAATGTCTCACTGTGATATGCCACTGGATGTCCCTGTTGAGTAAGAACTGCCCCAATAGCATAGTCGGAGGCATCTGTCTCGATCTCAAATGGCTGCTGCAAGTCTGGTAAGGTGAGCACTGGGGCAGAACAGAGGCGATTTTTCAATTCTTTGAACGCCTTCTGTTGAGGTTCCGACCAAAAGAATTTTTCTCTCGCTCCTCCTTTGGTGACTTGACTCGAGGGCCAAGTGATATGAGAGAATCCCAACACGAATCTACGGTAGAAATTAGCAAGACCCAGAAAGCTGCGAAGCTCTGTTATAGTAGTCGGGGCTGGCCAATCCCGAATGACTTGGATCTTGGCTGGATCCACATGCCCCCCCCTTTCATCAATAATGTATCCCAGATATTGAACCTGGGTCATGCCAAACGTGCACTTCTCCAAATTGGCACACAACTTGTGTTGCCGCAGTGTTTGGAGGACTTGTCGGATGTGGTGAAGGTGCTCTTCCCAAGTCTCGCTGAAGATCAGAATGTCATCCAAGTACACCACTACAAATGAGTTGGTGAATGGCCGCAAGATGTCATCCATCATCCTCATGAAGGTTGCGGGAGCATTCGTCAACCCGAAAGGCATGACCAGCCATTCGAAAAGGCCTTCCTTGGCTTTGAAGGAAGTCTTCCACACATTGGAGGGTTCAATTGGTACCTGGTGATACCCAGACTTCAGGTCGATATTGCTGAAATATTTTGCACCTTTGAGTTGGTCCAGAAGGTCATCAATCCGTGGGATTGGGTACCTATTCCGGACAGTGATCTTGTTCAGTGCCCGATAGTCAATACAGAGTCTCCACGTCCCATCCTTCTTCTGTACCAACACGATCGGGCTCCGACGGGGTGATGAACTTGGTCTGATGTCACCTTTCTGCTACAGCTCCTGAATCTACCTCTTGATTTCATCATTTTCCAGAACAGAGCGTCGATAGATCGGTCCATTGGGTAGTGGCGCACCTGGGGTCAGATCAATCGGGTGCTTGACATGGCAGTGCAGAGGAACCCCTGTGGGTGAGGTGAAGATGTCCCCGTACTCCTCCACGACCTTATCCATTTGTTGTTGTCGTGCAGAGGGGCCCTGTCTGGAGGTCGTGGCCACGGTCTTCTTCTTGCCCTGGGGGCGGATCATCAGAAAAATGAATTTCCTGGTTTGGGAAATGAGCTTACTACATTGTTTTGCAGTAACCAAAGAGATAGTCGTAGGAGGTGGTACCTCTGGTATCCTGTACAACTTATTTCCCAAAGTAATAATAACAGCACGAGGTCGAGACTCATACACAGCATGACGCTTCCACAAGTATGGTTGCCCTAATAATACATCAGAAACATCAATAGGAGCAACGTCACATAATACCTCATCCGTGAAGGGCTTGATGCTATAGGGAAGGCGGCACTGCTGGCTGACTCGGAGATCTCGTCCTTGGTGAAGCCACCCGATGGTGTATGGATGTGGGTGAGCTGTGGTCGGCAAGCCCAACCGCTTCACGGCGTCTGCTGAAATGAGGTTCTTTTGGCTCCCATTATCGACAATGAACTGTACAGGGGAGCCCTTTACCCACATCTGGGAGTGGAAGAGACGTTCCTCCTCCTCTGGATCTTCCGGTTCCTCCTTCTGGACCTTTGTAGTGGCAACAGTGGCGTTGGGCTCCGCATCAATAATCTGTTTCCCTTTTCATTCCCCTTTTCAGGTTCTGATTCGGAGTCGGAGCATGCATCTGACTCAGAAGCCCTCATCTCGGCCACTAGCGACTGCTTGGCCCGACACTCACTTGTGTTGTGAGTGGAGCTCTTATGGAACTCACACCACTTTCCCGTGTCCTTCTTTGGCTTTGCGGTGCTGTTCTTTTCTTGTGGATTTGATGAGTTGTCTTTAGCCGCCATGCCTTGGCTCTGTCCTTTGTTCTGCGGTTTGGAAGCACCTTTCCCTTGCTTTTGATTCGCAGATCCAAAGTCTCGCTTCTTCTGCTTGAATTTCTGCTCAATCTTGGCAGCATACCGGTATGCAGTACCAAGTGAGGAGATGTCGAGGAACTCCATTTCCTATTGAATGTATCTGTGCAGACAGCTGCGATACTTTAGCACGAGATGTTTCTCTGAATATTTGATACCCAACTTTGTGCGCAGGGTATGGAATAGATTCGTCAGCTCATGCACATCTTGATCCCTTTGTTGTCGCAGCGTGGTCCATTTTATGTACTTGTCCTCATAGCTCCGCATGGGATAGTACTGTTCCTTGACGGCGTCTCGGAAAGAATTCCAACTTGGTACGGCCGAGAACAGAGAGGGTTCTGTCTGGTCCTTGTTCTCACAGTAGGTTTCCCACCAGTCCTTAACATGGGGGGTAGCTTTGAGGAGTGCAAAAATAATCTTCTCCCGGTCTGAAAAGTCATGAACAGAGAAATATCCTTCTAATAGATTCAACCATCTATCTACGGCATCTGCGTCTATTTGACCCTCAAATGTGGGAATGTCAAAATTTACTTGTACCTTAAAGGGGGTCGCAACTCCAGAGTGGCTACTGGATGCAGATGCACCGCCGGTGGGCAGCCGTTGAAGGATCTGAGCAAAGCTATCCATCATCGCGTTCCTTTGTTTTTCGAGGGCCTCCTCGAGCAATATTTTGATAGGATCTCCTGCTCCCTCATCTTTCTTTCCGTCCCCCATGGGCGTCCGTCGAGGTTTGCGAGGCTGATCTTGCAAAGGTTCCACCAGATCGAGCCCTAGCTCCTTATACCCCGACCTCGTTGGGGACATGCAAAGAAGGATCGAGAAAAAAACAGACCCCTCTGATACCACTGATCCAGATTTATGTAGGAACGCAACAGAATAAACATATAAACATAAATACAGAGATGCAGCGGAAATAACACTTCATTTCATTAATATCAACGAACTGAATTTTGCTTACAGACAGAATGGAAATAAAACTAGCTAAGGCGCTGGTAGCTATCTCTGAGAAGAGATGTGGCGGCTACAGGCCTCTGAACTGTGTTACAATGAGGCTCGAGGGCCTATTTATCATTTAGAAACAATGGGAAATCCTAAACGGCCAAAACCCTAACCCTAGGAGATGAAGCGCCAAAACTATGGGCCCCGTTTGGGTAAATTGGTGTTTCAACTTCCCAGGGGCGTAACTTTGGCATACGATCTCCATTTGACGCGTACCATACCTCGTTAGAAAGATCTGTCCGAGGACTACAAATTTGGAACGAGCAACATCGGTCCATGGAGCCATGTTGCTCTCCGTTTTCCCAAAAAACGTCATTTAGGGCCTCAAAACGGCTGCAGAAGTTTAGGACCCGAAAAACTGCTAAAAATAGTAAACTGTGCCGAAACTGAAAAACTGAAAGAGACAATGGTGGAGCCCCAAGTGGAATAGGTGGGTGACCACCAATATCCACCTGGATCAGACGCGTAACTTCTAAATGATCAAAGGCACCTTCTTAGCCTATTTTAAAACTTGGCAATATATAACCTTTCTAAATAAAGGAGCATTTTTTTTCAACATTTCATATTTTATGGTGTTTTGCACCATATAAAAATTTATTGTAATTATAATAAATATTTTTTTTGCACCATTTTTTATTTTATGGTGCTTTGCACCATATAAAATTTATTATTATAGTAATAATTTTGATATCTTTATGATAATTTTCTTATTTTTGCAAAATTGGTTTTTGTGCTTTGCATTGGGATATCTTGATCCACGTCAGCTTGGATTTTGGTGGTTTTCACCATACACCATTGAATGCCAGATATGCATGTAACACCAAATGTACCATTTTTTACTAACTCCACTTTTGCACCAAAAAACATTGCACCACTTGCGTATCCCCACATTATCACCAATTTTGCACAACTATTTTAAGAATGAAGATTTCTCAAATCATTTACAAATAGTGGTGCTAATCTGAGGCTAAATGGCTCTTCTTCTTGTAGTGGTGTACTACGAACCCGATGGTATCAAAAAAAGTAACTGTCTGATTTCCCATGTAGTAATGAGAGATACCATTGCTCTAATATGAAGTAAAGGGTGAATTTTGTTTGCTTATGGAATAAAGTGGTTTGGATATATGATTTATTATGGTTTATTTAAAAAATAGATTTCAATTGTTTATTTTTATTTAAACTATGGCCTAGAGATAAACTTGTTTTATTTAAATCTTTGTGCAATACAGATTTTCTGATTTAAAGCTGGGTTTGTTTTATTTAAATTATTGAGCAAAAAATCTATTGAGCGACATTTTACCATGCTTAGCCATGGTTGACCATGTTTGATTTTCATATTGAGACAATCTTTGTCACAATGTGACGTTGGGCCACAATTGCCCATAAATGAAAACGCTTGATGGTGGTTGATGATGGCTGAATATGGTTGATTTTTATATTGAGACAATATTTGTCACAATGTGATGTTGGACCATGGCTTACCATGGTTGAACATCAATAAAAGCCTAAGGGATTTGGATTAAAACCTAGGATTAAAATTATAAACCTTATGCATAATATTCTACCATAGAATATGAACCCTTAGATTAATAAACCCAGGGGATTCATATTAAACCCAAGGGTTTAATATTACAAACCCAAGGAATATAAACCCTCAGATAAATATTACAAAGTCTAAAATAAACATGGTTGACAATTACTGACCATGGTTGATTTTCATATTGAAACAATCGTTTTCAAAATGCGACGTTGGACCATGTTTGATCATGTTTGATTTTCAGATTGAGACAATATTCGTCACAATGCATCATTGGACCATGGTGAACCATGGTTGACCACAGTTGATTTTCATGTTAAAAAAATCTTTGTCACAACGAGATGTTGGGCCATGGTTGACCATGGATCAACATGGTTGGCATAATGTGATGTTGGACCATGGTTAACCATAATTGATTTTCATATTGAGAGAATCTTTGTCACAATAAACATTGGACCATGGTTGATTTCCATATTGAAAATATTTTTCACAATGTGACGTTGGACCATGGTTAACCATCAATGGCCACGGTTGTCACAATGTGACGTTGTACCATCAGAAAATCTTTGTCACAATGTGACCATGCTTATTAATGATCATTAACCATGATTGACCAAGGTTGGTAATGATTGGTTTTCATATTGAGACAATATTTGTCACAATGCAACGTTGGACCATGGTTGACCATGATTTTCCATGGTTGTCAATTTTTTACCATTGTTGACCATGGTTGTCGATGGTTGACCAATTTTTATTTTCATATTGAGACAATATTTGTCATACTGTGACGTTAGACCATGGTTTGCCATGATTGATTTACATATTTGACAATATTGTCACAATGCGACATTGAACCATGCTTAACCATGATTTAGCATAATTGAACATGGTTGACCATGGTTGACCATGGTTGATTTTCATATTGAGACAATATTTTCACAATTGTGATGTTGGGCCACGGTTGACCATAAATGACCATGGTTGATGGTGGTTGACGATGGCTAACGATGGTTGAATATGGTTGGTTTTTATATTGAGGCAACCTTTGTCACAATGTGATGTTGGACCATGGCTAACCATGGTTGAACATCAATAAAAACCTAAGGGATTTTTATTAAACCCTAGGATTCAAAATATAAACCCTATGAATAATATTCTACCATAGGAATATCAACCCTTAGATTGATAAATCGAATGGATTCATATTATAAACTAGGGAGTAATAAATGTAAGGGATTAATACAAAAAACCAAAGGGATTAAAATGAAAGGGAATAATATTAAACCCAAGGGTTCAATATTATAAAACCAAGATATATAAACCCTAAGATAAATATTACAAAGCTTAAAATAGGCATGGTTGACTATTATTGACCATGGTTGATTTTCATATTGATACAATCTTTGTCATAATGCGATGTTGGGCCATCGTTTACCATGATTGATTTTCATATTGAGACAATCTTTGTCACAATGCAATGTTGGACCATGGTGAGCCATGGTTGATTTTCCTATTGAGACAATCTTTGTTGCACCAAGGTTTTGGACAATGGTTGACCTTGGATCATCATGGTTGTCATAATGTGACGTTGGACCAAGAGACAATCATTGCCACTATGCAACTTTGGACCATGGTTGACCATGGTTGACCATGAATGATTTTCATATTGAGAAAACATTTATCACAATGCGATTTTGAACCATGGTTGACCATGATTGACCATGCTTGACCACAACTGATTTCCATATTGACAATATTTAACACAATGCCACGTTCGACCATGGTTGACCATGGATGACCATGGTTGTTACAATGTGACATTGGACCATGAGACAATCTTTGTCACAATGTCAACATGATTATTAATGATTATTGAGCATGATTGACCATTGTTAATAATGACTTATTTTCATATTGAGACAATCTTTGTGACAATGTGACGCTGGACCATGGTTGATCATCGTTGACCATGGTTGACAATGACTAATGATGGTTGATGATCATTGACGATGGTTGTACATGGTTGATTTTAATATCGAGACAATCTTTATCACAATCTCACGTTTGACCATGGTTGATCATGATTGTCCATGGTTGGTTTTCATATTCTCCATGATTGACCAAGATTGACCATGGTTGACCATGATTGATTCTCATATTGAGACAATATTTATCACAATGTGACATTTGGCCATGCTTAGTCATGGCTTACCATGATTGAACATGCTTGACCATGGTTAAACATAATAGATTTTCATATTGAGACAATATTTGTCACAATGTGACGTTGGATCATGGTTCACCATAAACGACCATGGTTGATGATGGTTGACGATGGTTTATTTTCATCCTGAAAAAATCTTTGTCACAATGTGAAGTTGGAGCATCTTTGACTATTTTTGACCATGATTATAAACCCAAGAGATTTATTTTAAACACTTGGATTAATCAACAATGGTTAATTAGTTAATGATCAATTAAATGATTGATCAATATTTGATTAATTAATTATAATTAATAAATTAATTTTTTATTTTTTTAAATTAAGGAACCAATTAAGTAATTATTAATTTTATATTAATTTTAGATCTAAGACTTTTGTGATCTATAATGTAGAATAATGTCTTTCGAATTAATCACATAATAAGGATTTGGTCGATGTTTCGAACCAAGAAATGTGGTTCATCCTCAGAATGAACTACTTTATATTAATTATTAGTTATAGTTTTTTATAATAAATTAACTAATTTTACATTGTAAATTAACAAATTATTTATTTATAACTATTTATAGTAATCACAAAGATTAATTAATTAATAATCAATGAATTAATTGACTAATAATTAATGAATTATAATCAATTAATAAGCAATTAATTAAATAATTATAGTAATTAATATTTTTTGTTTTTTTATACTTAAGAAACCCATTTATTTATTATTAATTTTATTTTTTATTTTTTTATAATAAATCAATTAGTTTTACATTGTAATTTAGGAAATTTTGGATTGCAATTAATTACTAATTAAATAATAAATTACTTAATAATTAATAATCAAATGAGTATTTATCAATTTATTAATTAATAGCGAACTAATTAATTACTTAATTTATTATTATTAGTATTATTTTTAATTTATAAATACCAAATAGTTTATTTATTACTATTCACTAATTTTTTAATACATTTATTATTAATTAATCCATTACTAAATTAAATGTTATTTATAGATAAACTAATTATTTTTATGGTATATATATGAGTGATACTAAAATATATTGATTAAGGTTATGCATTGTGAACATAAAATTTGGCTATTATTTTTAGATGTTAAAAATTAATGTGTTAATTAATTTCATGAACTACCTTGTAATTATCTTGTAATTGTATTCATATTTTGCTAATAATTTTTCATAAACATATTTTAGAGAATAATTATTACACAAAATTGAATTGAAAAATATATGTTTTGGGCGGGGAAGGAGTGTTTAGTGAAACGAGTCATGAAAAAACCTCATCTTCTGCCTTTCTTATGCCTTCCTTTGAATAAATCTGGATATGAAGATTTGCTTTAAGAAAATACCCATGGGACATGTTTGAAAGGTTGAGTGGACTTTATATTTAACATTAATATTATTGTAATGAAACCTAATCGGAACAATTGCGACACACTCATAGGCACCTCAAGGATTATGATGAAATGAATAAATTTAACTTAATTTGTTTTATTGGCCAAAAGTGTCATGTAACAAAAGTATATATATATATATATATATATATATATATATATATATATATATATATATATATATATATATATATATATATATATATATATATATATATATATATATATATATATATATATATATATATATATATATATATATATATATTTTTTTCCCTTGGTGGTGACTAGTTATTTTTTTCCCTTGGTGGTGACTAGTTAACTTGTTTGCAAACATAAGTGACATTCAGGAGAGTTTGAATTGATGTCTTGAAATTAATGGCTAGCAACGCAAAACATGTTCTATATTGATTAATCCTCTCTCCATGTGAACTGTATAAGCTTTACGATCGCACCAAAACAACATTACAACAAAAACATTATCACATTGAATCATTATATTGTTTCGAGGATTGCTTGGGACTAATTAACTTATTTGCAAACATAAGTGACATTTAGTAGAGTTTGAATTGCTATCTTGAAATTAATGGCTAGAAACGCAAAACATGTTTTCCGTTGACAAATCCTCTCTCTATGTCAGCTTTAGATGCTCTACGATCACACCAAAACAACTCTCATTCTCCTTTCACCGGTTTGTATCTCTTTGCGGGATCCTTTCCTTGAATCCTCAATCGCCATCCTGCCATTGCTTTTGGACACTTATGTTCTCGCTTCTTCATATATTCACATTTTCTGCTATTGTCTCTGTAAATGTACATTACCTTGGTTCTCACCTGTTATACATACGTCCTCGCTATAACCGGGAAAACAACATGGTAACAAGGTAAATAATGAATTTGTATTTTTTCGCTACAAACTCCGAAATAGGTATATACATTATATATAAGCGAAAACAATGTGTCTAGGTGAGAAAGGAGTCAAAAGAAAGCAAAAGAAAGAAAGAAAGAATTTTTAATGTCCACGAGGCTAAAAATAGCCTATAGGACAGATTGCTTCTCTATTTGACTCTTGTATTCGGCCCTTTTCCTGTGAAGTTTTACAATGACCACTCCCAACTTATCGACAAACTCTTCGTTGAATAGCTTATCCCAAGAATTAGCTGCCAGAATACCTGCATAGTTTTCCCTGGTGTCTTTGAAGGCCTCACATTCTAGAATGAAATGTTTTTCTGTTTCCACTTTTCCGGAGGAGCAAAAAATACATACTCTTTCTTCCCACATTTCTTTTGGCCTTTTCCAGCGCCCTATTTCACAACGGAGTTGATGAGAATAAGTCCTTAATTGAGCAATAAGAATTTTAGATCTCCAAGAAATATTAGCCCCTATGTACGCCTTTTGTTGATGGTTATGCGTGGGTTTAAACTCTTCCATGTAGTACTTCTTCTTTCTCTCTAGCTCTTTCTTCCAAATATGTTTTTGGAATTTATCCATAACAAATTTTTTTATCTCTTTACTGTTTGTAGGACACATGTTCAAGCAAATACCCCATTTACTAAACCATTTGTTATTTTTCCGCATCCAAGTCTTCTGTCTTTTGCACAATCTGTCACTAAACACCACCTTAGGCCATCTACCCTCTTCCATTTGCTCAATTTTTTTTCAGATACCTTATGACTCGCACCATAGCAATTGCTTCAATAGGAGCATCCCCTGTTTCACTTAACAGGATAGCATAAGGAACTGCACTTTTAATTTTGAATCTGTTTGTAATCAAATGTTTCTGAATTTTCTCAATTTGTTTCCACTGCATCTTGGTTGTGCCGCTGGCCCACAGTTCACAACCGTAGAGAATCACCGGAATCACTAGAAGCCAAAAAAGAGTTAGAGTGGTTTTCCAGTCCCACGGCTTTGCCTCTCTACACGTGTTTTGAAGAGCATAAAATTCTTTCCAACCCCCTAAAGTTCTTTTCTTTCTACAACCATCCCAACTTAAATTTCTGTTGAAGTCAATTCCGAGGTATTTGTAGTCTGCATCTTCTTCTAGAATTTTGCCTTCAAAATAGAACTTATGTTGGTTATGCTTTCTTTTGTTAGATAAAACCACTACTTTCGTTTTGCTAATATTGACTTGCATCCCAACCCTTCTACAAAAATGCTCAAGGGAACGTAAATGCTCTTGCAAACCAAGAGCCGATTTAGCAATCAATATAAGGTCATCTGCATACAAAAGAAGTCTGATAACGAACTTGCCCAAATGGATACCGTCACCCCCTTGCGAATTTAGCCACTCTTCAAGCTTGTCAATATATAACCCAAAAAGGGTAGGAGACAATGGGAAACCTTTCTTGACCCCGATATTGCTTCTAAAACTTTCAGAAATGCCAGCTGAAGTTCTGATTTTGGCTTTCACCTCTTCATACAACCTATGCACAGATGCTCTCAAATGCTTGGGAACCCTGAGTTCCTCCATTCTGCCCCAAAGCTTATCCCTAGGAACCGTGTCAAAGGCTTTTCTGAAATCAACAAAGCAACAGAAAACTTCTTCCTTTTTTTCCCAAACTTTTTCAATGATGTGCCTTAAAGTTATGCAATGATCAACTTTGGAATGTTTAGGTCTAAAACCTGCTTTCCCTTTAGCAAGTTTATCTCTTTCTTCTCCCACTTGCTGATTTTCTTTTCTAACATGCTTCCAAATAACTTTGCAAACAAGGGGTTTATCATTATGGTTCTATAGTTGGAGGGATTATTGACGTCACCGCTCTTGAAAAGAGGTATTGCCATACTAGTTGTCCAATCTGTGGGGAACCCCTGCTGTAAGATGTTGACAATTTTTGTGATGTGAGGTGAAAGAATTTTTAAGCCCCACTTTAGATACTCTGCTTTAGAATTTTTAAGTCTTTTGCTTTAGTTGTCCAATTTGTGGGGAACCCCTGCTGTAAGATGTTGTTGAAAATTTTTGTGATGTGAGGTGAAAGAATTTTTAAGCCCCACTTTAGATACTCTGCTTGGAGTTCATCTAAGTCTTTTGCTTTTCCAGCGCCCAACCTCTTGATACCCATCTCTACCTCTTGCACCGTGAAGAGTTTTGTGTCTGTGTTGACCAAGGGAGGAGGGTCAACCTTGGGATCTTGCTCATAAAGTTGTCTTACATAGTCAAACCATTTAGAAGCTATAATGTTGTTTTCAGTTTGCACCTTTTTCGATTGGAGCTCCTTCCAAAATAATTTGGGGTTATTTTTCCCGAGGAAGATTAGTTCTTCTCTCCTTGAGACCATAAAATCAGCTTTTTTCTTTTTTACTAACTGCTTGTAAGCTTTGAGCTTTATGTTATCCGTGTCTGATTCCTTCCACCTTCTCCTTGCCTTTTTGCATTCCTTGTCAAACCAAGCATTAACCGGAAAGCAATTTTTTTCGGACTTCTTAATTTTTGCTCTTTTGCACTCAGCAAGTGCGCTTTGAATTAAATGTGTTAATCTATGACTATGAAGGCCATGAGATGGGATTTCCTCCTTCTTGAAGAGCCTCTCTAGCATTATTTTGAAGGTATTACAATTCTCTGGATTCAAGAGAATTCTGCCCTTTGGGGGATTTTGTTGAACACACTGATTTTTTGACCCTAATTGCTTCTTCCGGTCCAAGAGAAACTTAAATAGATTGGCTTGTGATCTGATTTTAAGTCCCAAATTTGATCTCCAATCAACACTTCCTCCATTTTCTCACACAAACTATGCTAGAAAATTACATAATCTACGACACTTGCTCCATTGTAAGTATTGCAAGTGAAATTACTAGACTTTTCCCATCTAGTCAAACCATTACAAATGACTAAATCGAAGGCCCCACATAGCATAAGCAGTTGTTCTCCAAAGAGATTGCAGCCTTTATCCTCTAAAATTCGTTCCCACTGATGATTACTCTCTTCTGTAAGCCAGATAGGGTCACTGTCTTCTTTACAACAAAGAATGCTAGCTTGTTCACTTGCAGTTCTAGCATTGAAATCCCCCACTATAAGGACTTCACCTAGCTGAGAATATATTGCAATATCTTTTTTTAGGGCTGCAAAGGGATCTTTGTGGTCAAGCCCTCTACTTTTGTAGATTTTTGAAACTTGCGGCGAAAAATAGCATGCTGCAATTCTAATGTGATTTCCATTTTCTGATATTTTAAGCCAAACAAATTGCTTATTTGGGTCTTCTTTTTCTAGCTGAATGAAACGACCTTCTTTTTCTCTTAATAATACCATGATACCCCCATGCCCTTTGTCATTCCCTGCTGCCTTGTTCCACACTGCTATCTTCTAGTACCCTTCAAACAAAGGTGTCTTACACCCTTCATGCTTATGTGTTTCTATGAGGCAAATTATGTCTCTACCTTCCGCAATAGGCCCTAACCCAGGTCCTCGTCTCCATGGGTAACCCCTGCAGTTCCAACAAACTAATCTTAAGGAAACCTGGGTAAGACTTGATTGCTATTTGTTTTGACATGCAAGACTCACAATTGAGTCTTTGTCCCTGCTTGCCCATAATGACCTTGCTTCCTCATTTCTTGCTAAAGAGTTTGATGCCTCTTCTTTGTTATCATTTTGCTGCCTTGCTTTGGAAGGAGGTCCAAATTGTGCAATCACGGCTTTACCTTTATAAATCCATGCTCTTTTTCCCTCATATCTTGCTGCCCTAACTTTTGTCATTTCATCCCTCCTTTCCTCTTGTTGTCTTACAGTTAAATCTTCTTCTAAAAAAAACCGAGAACCCCTTAAGAGTTGCTTCTTGCTTAGAATGATATCTTTATCACGCAAGTTGGGCATGATGACTTTTATGGGCCTGGCTCTCTCACCGTTAAGCTTACCTACTCTCTGTGCTTGACATATTTGTCCTTGCCATTGGAGCTTGTCTTTCAAGAAGTCTCTTGCAAGGTCAAGAGTACATTCATTTTTCCCATACTCCTTCACCCCTTTAATAATTATGTTTGTTGCTCTATCCAGTCTTTGCTTGCTTTCTCTATCTTGCATGTTGTTAACCTGAATGTTTGTTTCTCCTTCCCTCTTAGCAGAATTGCTAATAACTTGAGCCCAAGTTTTGGAAAGTTTTGTGGGATATCCTTTCCTCCCTTCTGTTGATGTTTCTTCATTGTTGTCTATTTGAGCAACTGCTTTCCCCTTATCCTGAGATGGCTTCGCATTCATCACCTTTGTATTCTCCACTGCAAATTTCTTCATGTTTTTCACCTCCGCTTTCATGCGTTTCCATTCTGGTTTCCCTATTCGGAGAGCTTCCTGCAGTAATGACACTTGTTCCTTCAGAACTTTGTTGCTTTATGCTAAAGCTTGATTTTCAGCTGTTATTATATGGATTGTACAATCTCTTTCCAGCTCTTTAGCTTCTACTACTTCTAACCTTTCTTTTACATTTAAGAGTTCTTTCACATAAAGATCAGATGACCAAGTGAGAGGTGTGGATGTGGGACTATATAAAACATAATCATCACTAACTTTTTCTTTCCCTTTGGACTTGTTGCCAAATGTTTGCGAAGAAGACTTGTTTGAATGTTGTTTCTTGCGAACAATACTCTCCCTTTGAGACCTTTTTTTCCTTGTCTGCTCCCATTTTAGACAAGCTAGTCTCCTTTTTAAAATGCCCTGATATTGTTTGGCATTGAACCAAACCCACTTCCCATTTTTCGTTGATGAGGCAATTTTCACTTGCCCTATATCATTTGTTTCCACGGGTTCTAAAGTTTCTTGTCCCATTATCATGATGATATTAAAGGAAATCAAAATCTCTGCCCAAAACTGACCCTTTGTTTTATGCTTAACTCTTCAATATCTGTTGGTCTGACCACTGAAAACTTGCTGCTCTGTCCTTGCTGCTCTGCCCACTGTCCACTGAAAACTAGCTGCTCTGCCCACTATCCCTATCCTCTGTGCTGCTCTCCCCACTGTCCACTACTATCCTATGTGCTGCTCTCCCCACTGTCCACTACTATCCTATGTGCTGCTTTTCTGGTGCTCTGAAGAACCTCTCTCTCAAACTGTCGCTTGAGATAAATTGCCATTACTTATAATTGCCACTTGCGGAAATCCCTGGAGCATTCCGAGGGTATCTAAATTGTCCATAATGGTATATGCCACTAGAACAAAAACCAAGCAAAACCAAACACCACCGTTGTAGCAGATACCTCATTCTGAACACCTTATTCGAATTATTCGAGTGTAATGATGTTACGGAGATATAGACTGGCAAAGATGAATCGAGACAAGGAAATCTGAGCAAATCAGCATCTGCGCACCGTGTTGGAGAAGTGAAAAAATTGATTTCTCTCCTCACCGTCACCTCACCGTTACCTAGGAGCTTTCAAATCTAAAACCCTTTGAATAACGATGTCTAGGATATTTGTTAAGCGGAGAAGGCATTGCATTCCCAGCCGCATGCACTTTCAAATTTGAATTTGCTACAGCGCAGAGAGAAAAATAACCCTCTGCTTTTGAATTTTTTTGAATTCGAATTCAAAATGGCTCTTTGTAAAACTCGCTCCCTGAACCTGAAATCCATTGTTTAGGTGAGCCAGTTCATTCATCCATTGGAAAATTGGAAGATACCTTGGAAAAGAATTGAAGATGCTTACCGTAGAAATATGGATGGCGTGGAAATGCATGAGCAATTGCCTCGGTAGGAAAATGGCCACACATTTGAAGCTTAAATACAAAATATTACTCTTAGTAAACCAAGACAATTGGTGTGTTTATTACGAGATTTGAAATGAAGATGCACGTATATGAAATGGAGATTCCTTGAATATTTTTACAATGAATAAAAATTTAAAATAGAAATTTCCCCTTCAGTGCATATATGAATTAATGCAATTATCATGACATTCATATTTGAAACTTCCAAATATAGTAAATGTACCAAATATTTTATGATTTAAGACGGAATAATACTCTTTCAATTACTAGATATAGTTTCAAGTGGTTCTTGTTCATTTATAAATAACTAAATTGCACTATTTTAATAGAGGACAACTAGAGATTAAGACAGCCATAGTATAAATGATACATAATTATCAAATTATATTAAAATCATTATATATTTTTCAGGATTGGTGGTGATTTGGATCATTCATGGAAGTAAATGGAAATACAGGACAATATTTCTGAGTTAGTGTAGAAAATATATACATTAAACATGCATATGTCCTAGATTACCTGATCTCACAATATTTAACTTCTTGAAAAATACAGAATTATTTCACTGTTAATCTTTTGCAGAAAATTAATTGCACACACATGTGAAGCATAAATAAAAAGAATCGCACATAACACAGTTGTTTAACGGGAAAGCCTGAAGCTGAAAACCCCAACTATCATATGTTATGTATCATGGAGATCATATGACAATCTCATACAAATCTTAGTACATCAAGCTCTCAATACAATCAATCGTCACACACTAATCAGGAAAAATATGCAAATCCATGCACCGATCTTTGCCCCCTGCTAGCTTGCCTCCACTGCGCAATCCCTGCTGAAGAATAGATTTGAATGAATTAAAATTACCCTTGCCTTGACTGCACAATCCTCATTGGAAACTCCAATGTGTATGTGATGTAATCAATGCATCACTATAGTCACAACAGATAGTCCATCTTGCCCTTTCACCTATCTCTCCACTGGGTCTCCACTGGAACTGCCATGCACTGTAGTTAACTGCTGTATCGTTCAGTTGATTAATGAGTTACTGTTTGTGAATTAATTAATTAATTAATTCACTCCACTCCCACTAGTGTATAATTCAGTTAGACTAGATACAACTAGCTCAACTGAGTTAAACTGAATACAACTCCATAAACTACTCTTCCAACTCTGTCATAACTTTGCCACTTCAGTTCTAACTGAGTCCTCCATGCATGAACCACCAGTTGCCCTTGGGAATTGCATAATTCCCTCAGTCCACTGATTTTCCAAATATGTGCACTGAAACAAAGTGCTCCAAGAGAATAAGTTGTTGTTTAGAGTCTGATTATTATTAAGAGCTAATAATAATCGACATGCATCTATTTTTAGATTGTCGATCTATAAATAGATTTCGCCCAATATTCTAAAAAGAGAATTTCATATATTTTTCCAACTTGATCAACCATCCACAAATAGCATCCTGCAACTTCTAAAATATGATCACCATGTCTAAAAATAGACTTGCGCCAAAAATAGCTTGTGGGCCCACTTAGTGAAGGTGACTCTTTTCACTAAGCTCATTATCTTGTTGAATCTCAACAGTTAGTTCCGTTCTGAGCAAATCTATTAACCAAGAGTGCCCGCTATGTTCGGATCAAACATTTCCTTCAATAAACCCAAACTCCATCGTTGGCCAATATCAGAAACTCAGTGGCCCAATCTATCATCTCCTCTCTCACAGCCACACTTTCTTCCTTCTCAATTTAATGCAGATCACATGTCATTGAATATGAATGACAGACTATATGTTGGAAATTAATCCCAACCACTACCATGAATAAACTGGTAGTAGCCATACATTAGTTAAATGGCCTTTTTTTTAGGGAAGGACAAGGAAAATCCGAAAGTTTCTTACTTCACGCAAATTTCCCTAATGTTCAAAAAAAGAGTGTCCGGCCATCTCTTTGCATTAAATTCCCTTCCCGCCATATCACCTACCTCTTGCCTGCACTGTGCATTTCGCAAACCCTTAGCCTTTCCTCTTAACAAATTGTCGCAATCCTATTACTTCGCCGATACGATATTGGTGGGACCTTCTAACCTATACGCATTACCAAATCCACAAACAAAACTTTGTATTTCATGTTTTCCTTTACCCGTGCCTTTTTCACATTACCCAGCATTTAGCGCGTCACACTTCGCATTTCGCAAAACTTAGCTCTTACCTTTTAATGCTCTGTTCCAGACCTTGCAATGGTGTGATGCGATATCGTCATCACACATGGCAATCATCGATCGTTATGTTTAAAACTTAACACTTGGAAATTGTTTGGTTTTTGTTGTGATGCGCTATCGCCATCGCATATTGCATTCACAAGCTTTTATGTTTGACGATAAGTTGTCACAGTTAAGTTTTGCGACGTACAAAATGTTAAATGTTGCGACATGCACACATTGCATTTCACACCCAATAGCGGTTCACGTTATTGCGCCAAGTTAAAGCTTATCACTACCAAACTGTGATACGCGGTACTCTCGCGGATGCGATATGGTTTCAAAGCCAAAACCTGAAGTACAAAGCTCTGTACAATGTTTTTATGAAGAAATGCCTTAACACGGTAGGAGGACGTTTTGCAGTTTATCATCTCGTCCAACATTGAATTTGAATTTAATTGTCAATCTCCACCTCTCTGTACTTAAAAGATTTTTTTCATATTTTTTTGTAAGGAGAAGAAGCTTCTGAAGTAGAAGAATGACATAGAAAATTTCTCTGGTTTTTATCTCTCTGTGTGGCTCTGTAAATTCTTTGAGAAACTATGTTGTCATTGTTTAATTTTAATTTATGCATTCTGTGTAAACTGTTTGTTGAGGGAAAATCATTTCCCCTCTCTTTTATTTTCTCTTATTTTTCCAACATGGTACCAAAGCGGGTTTAATCTCTCAGTAAAAGAAAGTGTTTTTATTGAAGAGTTGAAAGTCTATTTTGAGAAGCAGATCATTCTCCAGTAGTGAGAAGGTTTTTGTTTACACAGTCAAAATGGAAGCAACAAGCACAAGCTTGACTAATCCACAAATACCACAATTTAATGGCAAGAATTATGATTATTGGGTTATTAAAATGAAGCCCATGTTATCCTCACAAGATATTTGGGAGCTCGTGGAGAATGTATTCCAAGAACCAGCAGATGCAACAACATACAATGCTTTTACACAAGAAGAAATAGATTTGTTGAGGGACAATAAGAAGGACTCCAAAGCCCTCTTCTATATTTTCTAGGCAGTGCATGAAGGTATTTTCCCAAAGGTTATAGCAGCAACAAAGTCCAAGAAAGCATGGGATAATCTCTAGAGAGCCTACCAAGGCATGGAAAAGGTGAAGGAAATAAAACTAAAAATGCTGAGAACATATTTGGAAATATTATGTATGAAAGAGTCTGAGAATATAGACTTATTCTTTACACATGTGATTGGGTTGGTTAACCAAGTCAGGTCTCATGGTGAGCCACTTGAGGAAAGGAGAATAGTTGAGAAAGTTTTAAGAAGTCTACCATCAAGGTTTGATGGCATAGTTGTGGCCATAGAAGAGAGAAAGGAGCTCTCACAGTTTTCAGTGGATGAGCTTCATGCTCACTCATGTCTCATGAGCACAGACTTAACAGAGCAACAAACTCCTCATTGGAGCATGCATTCAAGACACAAGTGTCCTTTGGTCAAGGTAGAGGTCAAGGAATATCAAACTATCGAGGAAGAGGAATAAGCCCACACAGAGGTGGAAGAAGCAACCCTCCAAGCTCAAGTGGAAGTGGGAGCAATCAAAATCCAAGTCAATGCCCAAGCACAACGTCAAAGGTATGATAAATATCAAGTTCAATGTCATTATTATAATAAGCATGGTCATTATGAAAATGAATATAGAAATAAGAAATATGACATGGGTAGTGAACCAAATGCAAATTTGATAAAGAAAAATTAGAACCATAATAGCTTGTTTTTAGCTTCTAATGTAGCACAAGAAAAACAAGGAGATGTATGGTTCTTAGATGCAGGGTGTTGCAACCACATGACTAGAAAAATATAAATGTTTCCTAATATAGATGAAAGTGTGAAATCAGAAGTAACATTGGGGACTGATAGCAACGTCTCTGTTATGAGAAAAGGAAGAGTAGACATACTAACAAATATGGGAGAGAAGAAGTTCATGCTGGATGTTTATTTTGTCCCTAGCTTGAAGCATAACCTCCTAAGCATTGGACAAATCATGCAAAAGGGCTAAAATGTATTTTTTAAAGATGATGTGTGCACAATATTGGATAAGCCTCCAAGTAGACAACTCATTTCAAAATTTCATATGACAAACAATAGAATGTTTCCTCTCAGTATAAGATCAGACTTGAAGGAAGAAGGTGTTATAGCAACTGTCACATAAGAAAACTTCCAAGAAAAAGTCATATATGAGAATTGGTTATGGAATTTGAGATTTTGTCATCTCAACTTCGGAGGTTTGAATTTGTTACATAGGAAAGGTATGGTGAAAGGATTTCCACTCATAAAAAAACCAGATAGCATATGTAAAGGTTGTATCTTGGGAAAACAACACATAGAATCATTTCCAGTAGGAAAGTCAATCAGGGCAAAATCACCTTTGGATTTTGTCCACTCAGATTTATGTGGACCAATGCAAACACCATCATTTGGTGGTAGCCATTAAATTTTAAAATTCATAGATGACTACACAAGGAAGATAGGGGTCTATTTTGTAAAATAGAAAAGTGAAGTGTTTGACTGCTTCCGCCACTACAAAGCTCTTTTTCGGAAGCAAATTGGACAATACATAATAGTGTTGAGAACTGATAGAGGTGGAAAATATATCTCAAATGGCCTCCTACGTTTTTTCAGGGAGCATGGAATTCACAAGCAATTTACAACAAGGTATACATCTCAGCAAAATGGTGTTGAAAAAAGAAAGAATAGGACCATCATGGAAATGGCAAGGAATATGTTGAGGCAAAGCATTTACGAAATGATTATTGGGTTGAAGCTCTCTCTTGTGCAACATATATTATTAATATATGTCCATCCAAAAGTTTCATGAACAGAGTTCTTGAAGAAGCATAGAGTGAAAGAAAGCAATTTGTCACTCACATGAGAGTGTTCGAATGTGTGGCATAGGCACATGTCCCAGATGAGTTGACGAAGAAGTTAGATAGAAATGGGGAGAAATGTATATTTCTTGGATACAGTGATGAATCCAAGGCATACAAGCTCTACAATCCATTAACCAAGAAGGTAATAATCAACAAAGATGTTCAGTTCGTAGAAGAAAAAGCATGGGATGGAAGTTTAGAGAAGACAATCAATGTGAAGACATGTATGTCACATGAAGACAAAGAGGAATTGACTGCAACAGGTAATTCCTCAATAGTAATTCCTCCTCCACCAACACAAGATCAACAAAGCACACCACAAGCAAGCAATAGGACAATGTTTCAAAATCAATTAAGTGCTTCTCCAAGCACACCACAAGGATCCACAACTCCATCTAGTTCAAGATCAACACCAAGCTCAGCTTCAACAAGTATAAGAAGACCAAAATTCAAAAATTTAAGTGAAATGTATGAGAAGGAAGAAGCTGAAAATAGTGTTGTTCTGAATTGTTTATTTGCATTATTCTGTCATGTAGATGACCCAATACACTATGAAGATGCAGTCAAATAAGAGAAATGGCATTAGGGGAATTTTGAGGTCTAAAATGGGCCTCCTAAGAAAAATGTACAACAAAAATAAACTTTATAACAACCAATAGGATTCAAGATGATGATGTCAATCATGGGGGATGATTCACCATTTTTTAAATAAAAGGGTAAAATATTAAAAAATAATAAAATAATAAAACTACTTTTTCAACTCGTATTTTCAACTTATCTCCCAAATTTTTTACTCACTGAAAGTGAGGATTGTTGGATGTGAAATTTACCTCACTAAAGGAACATGTGCTGCATACTTTCGATGAACTTAATATTTAAAAAATGAGAAATACATGTATCAAGAGGAAACACTCACGCTTTTATGTATTTCTCATTTTTCGTGTAGTAGGACCCATCGAAAGTATGCAACATGGGTACTCCCTGGATGGGGAATTAAATTTCGCATCCAACGAGTGCTCCCGCTTGAAAGTTTTAGGGAATTAAATTTCACATCCATCGAGTGCTCCCGCTTGAAATTTGAGTAAAAACTTTGGGAGATAAGTTGAAAATATGAGTTGAAAAAGTAGTTTTTCCATTTTTCCCTCTAAAATTTGATGATGTCATCAAATCTTATTTGATTTTTTCCACTATTATTTTATAATTTCCTTAGGAGGCCCATTTTAGACCTCAAAATTCCCCTAATGGTTGAATGAATAAAGAAATAGGAGTAATATAAATAAGTGACATATGGGAGTTAGTGGACCTTCCGCAAGGAAAATAAGTCATTGGAGTTAAATGGGTCTATAAGACCAAGAGAAACATTGAAGTCAATATAGAAAGGCATAAAGCAAGGCTAGTTGTCAAAGGCTACAAGCAGCAGCATGGAAGAGACTATGAGGAAACCTTTGTGCCAGTCACAAAGATAGAGACAGTGTGTACAGTGTTGTCAATAGCAGCACAACAAAAATGGATAGTGTATCAAATGTACATGAAGTCAGCATTTTTGGATGGAGTGCTGAAAGAGGAGGTGTATGTTGAACAACCTCCCGGCTATGAGGTAGAAGGTCAAGAACACAAGGTGTGCAAATTGTGGAAATCTCTTTATGGGCTGAAGCAAGCACCTCGAGCATGGTACAACATGATAGATGCTTACTTGATGGACAATGGGTTCGACAAATGTGATGGTGAACCTACTCTATCCATCAAAGAAAATGACGGTAAGATTCGTATTGTTGTTTTGAATGTATATGATTTGATTTTTACAGGAAGTGATGATTCTCTCAGTGCTAATTTAAAACAGTCACGAAAAGTGAGTTTGAAATGATTGACTTGGGGTTGATAATATATTTTTTGGGCATAGAAGTGAAGAAAATAGAAAATGGAAATTTTATCTCTCAAGAAAATTATGTTCCAGATATTTTAGAGAAGTTTTAATACGCAGAACAGCAAGCCAACACCAAATCCAACAATCATGGGGTTGAAGTTGAGCAAGGAAGATTGTAGCAACAATGTCAATCTAACATTATAACAAAAGCATGGTGGGTAGCTTGATGTACTTGACTGCAACTAGGCCTGATATAATGTATGTAGTTAGTTTTGTCTCAAGGTTCATGGAGACACCAAAGGAGACACATTGGCATGCAGCCAAAATAATTTTAAAATATGTCAATGGGACGAAGGAGTATCACGTTTTATACTCCGCAAATGAGAATTTTAGGCTGATTGGTTACACTAACAGTGAATGGGCTAGGAGTATTGATGACAGAAAGAGCACATAAGGATATGTTTTTCATTTGGGTCTGGGAACTATTTCATGGACTTCCAAGAAGCAGTCACTAGTTTCATTTTCAACAGCAGAAGCTGAGTATGTTGCCGCAACAGTAGCAGCATGTCAAGCAGTTTGGATAAGAAGGATGTTGCAGGAACTATGTCATGAACAAGATAGAGAAACCACAATTTTCTGTGATAACAGTTCAGCAATTGCACTGTCAAAGAACTCTATTTTCCATAAGAGGACAAAGCACATTCCTTTTGAATATCATTTCATAAGAGAATTAGTAAACAATGGTAAAATTGTGTTACAACATTGCAGGTCAGAGGAACAATTTGTAGACATCTGGACAAAGTCGTTGGCACATAATTTTTTTTTTTATCTCAGAGAATGTTTGGGAATGGTCAATGGTGGCATTTGTGATTAAGGGGGAGTGTTGGAAATTACTGCCAACCACTACCATGAATAAAATGGCAGCAACCCTACATCAGTTAAATGTTTTTTTTTAGGGAAGGATAAGGAAAATCCAAAAGTTTCTTACTTCATGCAAATTTCCGTAATGTTCATAAAAACAATGTTCGACCATCTCTTTGCGTTAACTTCCCTTCCCGTCATATCACCTACCTCTTTCCTGCACTACACATTTCGTAAACTCTTAGCCTTTCCTCTTAATGTATTTCCGCAATCCTATTACTCCGCTGATGTGATATTGGTGGGACCCTCTAACCTATACACATTACCAAATCCGCAAACAAACCTTTGTATTTCCTATTTTCCTTTACCCATACCTTTTTTCGCATTAATCACCGTTTAGCGCGTCACACTTCGCGTTTCGAAAACCTTAGCTCTTACCTTTTTATGCTCCATTCCAAACCTTGCTATGGTGTGATGTGATATTATCATCACACATCAAAATCAATGATCGTTATGTTTAAGCCTTAACACTTGGCAGTTCTTTGTTGTTTGTTGCGATGTGATATCACCATCGCATATCACATTGACCAGATTTTATGTTTTCCGATAATTTTTCACAGTTAAGTGTTGCTCTGCACAAAATATTAAATGTTGCGACGTGCGCACATCGCATTTTTCACCCGATATTGATTCATGTTATTGCACCAAGTTAAAGCTTGTCACCGCCGAAGTGTGATACGTCATACTGCCGCGGATGTGATATGGTTTCAAAGCCGAAACCTGAAGGATTTCAAGTTCATCGTACAAAGCTCTGTGCAATTTTTTAATGAATAAATGGCTTAACATGGCAGAAGGATTTTTTGCAATTTACCGTCCCATCCAGCATTGAATTTGCATTTAATTTTAAGGCTATCCTTCTCTGTACTTAAAATATGGTTTTCATATTTTTTTGTAAGGAGAAGAAGCTTCTGAAGCAGAAGAATGAAACATAAATTTTCTCTGGTTTTTACCTTTGTGTGTGGCTCTGTAAGTTGTTAGAGAAACTGTGATGTCGTTGTTTAATTTTAATTTATGCATTCTGTGTAAACTATTTGTTGAGGGAAAATCATTTCCCCTATCTCTTTGAGCTTCTCGTATTTTTCCAACACTATAATACTTACTGTTTGTAAGTTGATAAATTTGAAAACAATTATAGAAAATGTAAAGAAAAATATCCTCAAAAAAGTATATTCACTTGATATTCAATCTCGACAGTCCATTTAAATAAATAAAAAAAAATTCAACCCACCTACATTGACCCTACGTTGCAAAAATATCGCCTATTGGGTAAATATGATTGTGTGTTTTAACAATATAAGTATGGTTTTTCAATTTTGATTTTGTAAATATATAAATAGAAAGTAAAATTATATGCAAGAAGTTGAATGTGTAAAATCAGTGGAATAAACAATGTACCATAAAATATCTAAATTTGGTTGAAATTTATACACTTATGAGACAATTTATCTTTCCATTCTACATTAAAACTAAAAAAACAAACACAACCCAACAATTACTCAACCTAAATGAAAAAGGAAATCCATAAACAAATTTGTGTTAAAAAATTTAACATATGGGAATTCTATGTTGAGGAGAGATATTAATCAAGACAATATAGTCCCGAAAATTAAAACATGTGTCTTCCTTTCAAAATAGAGTGGGGATAGTTTTAGATAAGTTGATTTTCTGAACTATAATGGAGAAAAAATTTGAAATAAATTTATTCATAGTAGAAAAAATTAAATAGAGTGGCTGTAGTAAAATTTACACATGAAATTTCCAGAAACTTATAGTGACAAAATATACTTTAGAGTATATATTCAAAACATGAGATACATTCATATGGAGGCAGAGGCTCCTTCACCAGTAAAACAAGAGTTCTTACTAAGATTTACATTCCCCACGAGTTGCAAAGTAACCCATTGTAAAATCTGTAACAAACCTTTTACCCACCAAACACAAAATGCTCCACAATTTTCTCCTCCTGTCTCCAACAAACCTTTTACGCACCCAACAAACAATGCTCCACAATTTTCTCCTCTTGTATCTAAGACGTACATCTGCCATACGCCATTAAACTTCTACAAAATTTTAATATCAAACAATAGGTGTCTAAGACATTAATTCATGAAAAGACAAAATTAATACAAAATATGGGAGAACATGATTTTTTGAACTTTGCTGACAGTAAATAGCAGTTATTGAGTAAATGTTTTCCCATGATTTTCTACCAACCATTCATAAATTTCCATTTGAATTTAATTATATAATCTGTTGTGGAATGGGTAATATGTACCCCTACTCAGAACTTCATTTACGCAGTGTCCTTTAACCAACAAACTCAATTTGTAATCTGCAAAATATTAACTTGAGGTATGTCTGATGTCAGTAAATTTAACGTGGTAGTTGAGATTAATTTTCCAACACTACCCCTTAATCACAACTTCTGCCATTGGCCATTCCCAAGAAATATCTGAGATAAAAAAAGTTTCCACGTGCTAATGGCTTTGTGAAGATGTATGAAAATATTTCTTCTTACCTGCAGTGATGCAACACAATCTCACCATTGTTAACTAAATGTTTTATAAAATGATATTTAGCATCAATGTGCTTTGTCCTCTTGTGAAAAAAAAAAATATTTTATAGTGCAAATGCGGAATTGTTGTTGCAAAAAAAAGTTTTGTTCCCTCTTGTTCTTGGCATAAATCCTTCAATATTCTTCTCTTCGAAACTTCTTGACACGTTGTTGTTGTTGCAACAACATAGTCAACTTCTATTGTTGACAATGATACTATTTGTTGCTTCTTGGAGATTAATAAAATGGCTCCCAAATCTAAATGAAAAACATATCCTGACTTGCTCTTTCTATCATCAACACTTCCTGCCCAGTCACTATTACTGTAACCAAGAAACCTAAAATTATCTCTTGCGGTGTACAAGATACCATACTCCTTTGTCCCATTGACATACTTTAAAATCATTTTGGTTTCTTGCCAATGTGTCTCCTTGGGTGTCTCCATGGACCTTAACACCAAACTCATTGCATACATTATGTCAAGCCTAGTTTCAGTCAAATATATTAAGCTTCTCACCATACTTTTGTATAATGTCAGATTGACATCGCTGCTGCAATATTCCTTGCTCAACCTCAACCCCATGACAGTTGGAGTTTGTGTGGGCTTGTTGTTCTACATATTAAACCTCTAAAATGTCTGCAACATACTTTTCTTGAGAGATAAAAATACCATTTTTTGTTTGCTGCACCTCTATGCCCAGAAAATACGTTAACAACCCCAAGTCATTCATTTCAAACTCACTTTTCATGACTTCTTTGAAACCAATGATGAGGAAATCATCACTCGTAAAAATCAAATAATCTACATATAAAGCAACAATAATAATCTTACATTCACTTTCTTTTGTGTAGAGAGTAGGCTCGCCATCAAGCATCTATCCTGCTATACCATGCATGCGGTACTTTCTTCAGCCCATAAAGAGATTTCCTCAACCTATACACCTTTTATTATTGGCATTCTACTTCAGATTAGGTGGTTGTGCAACATATACTTCCTCTTTCAACACTCCATTCAAGAACGTTGATTTTATGTCCATTTGATACACTTTCCATTTATGTCGCATTGCAATTGAAAACATTATACACATTGTCTCCAGCCTCACGACTAGCGCAAATGTCTCTACAAAATCTCTTCCATGTTGCTGCTTGTATCCTTTGACAACTAGCCTTACTTTATGTCTTTCAATCCTTCCCTCAATGTTTCTCTTGGTCTTATAGAACCACTTCATTCCAATGACTTATTTTCCATGCGGATGGCCCACTAACTCCCATGTGTCATACTTTTCTATTGCTCCTACTTATTCATCCATTTCCGCAACCCATTTTTCTCATTTTACTACATTGTCAAAATGAATTGGGCCATCTACATGACAAAATAATGAAAATAAGAAATTTAGACTAGTGCTCCTATAAGCTTCATTTTTCTCATATATTTCACTTACATTTTTGAATTTTTGTCCTCTTATGCTTGCGGAAGATGGGCTTGTCATGTAACTTGGTGTTGGACTTGAAATATATGGATTTGTGGATCTTTGTGGTGTGCTTAGAGAAGCACTTTGTTGGCTGCGAAATAGCGTCTTTTTATTTATTGATGGTGTCACATGTTGACTTCCTTATTGAGATTATGTAGGTGTATGAGGAGTCATTCTTGAGGAATTACTTGCTGCAGTCAATTCCTCTTTGTCTTCATGTGGTATACATGTATTCACTTTGATTGTAGTCTCTAAAATTCCATCCCATGCTTCATCTTCTATGAAATGCCCATATATGTTGATTATAACTTTATTGTTTGATGGATTGTAGAGATTGTATGCCTTGGATTCATTAGTATACCTAAAAAATATCCATTTCTCCCTCTTGTTGTCCAACTTCTTGCTCAACTCATCTGGGACATATGCATACACCATACATCCAAACACTTGTTAGCTTCTCTCATAAAAAATTATAAATCCAAAATAAATTAAATATTAAAAGTTAGGAATTTATGCCTAACTCTCTATATTGGGTTGTTCCTCTAAGTTAGGAGTTAGTTTAGGTAGATCCTAGATTGGTGTATGGTTAAGAAATTGTCTCAACCAAAGTGTCAAAGATATAACACACTATTTTGAGACACATTCTCCTCATCTATTTAATTATATTATTAAATTATTTTAATAATAAAAGAATATGCGAGGAAGCCATGAGGCTGAAGCCTTTTCCGTTAATGTTTTGTCTCTGGTTTGTTATGTGTGTTTTATGTATTTTTTGAGTGATTTGATTTTCAACATGTGTTATCAGAGCTATGATTATGCTCTTTGGGGGAGTTTCGTTGTGAGTAATTTTTTTGTGAGCCATGTTTAAGAGGGCAAGTGGTTTGTTGCATCACTGAGCATGCAAAGGTCGAGCGAGATATTGTTCTTGAGGCGTTAAAAACCATCAATTCATTGGACATGAATCAATGATCTAAAGCATGCTAGTCACGTTGAAGGAGGAAACTGATTCATTTTGTGGTGTTGAGATTGTTGTTACTATCCTAATAAGGATAGAGCAACATGAAGCCGACGTTAAGCCAAACTAGCGGTATGAGTCGATTGTGCGAGTTTGTTGTGCATGTGAAATGTGAGATCAATTTCCAGATCTTCTCTCACACTCAACCATTCTCGTGGAGAAGGATTAAAATTTACTCCTTTGTGCATGTTGCTGAAGACTAAGAGAAAGCCACCAGGGACGCAAGCCAAGATTCACACTTTACACATACTCTGCCTTATGATTTTTTCTCTATAGATCGTAGGTGGCTTTCTGACTTGCTTCTTGCGGAATGGATGAAGGGAAAGAACGACTGATCCTTAGAAATATGATTCAACTTCTCGTCTTCAAAATTTCAGCGTACCCAACAAATAAGGAATGAACGTTGATCGATTTCATGACCGTCTGCAACATTGATCTATAGATATATGGCTAAGTATTATTTGATTTTTTTTTTTCAGAGCATGAACTGGTGTGGAGCTACTAAAGAATAAAACAAATATTGTTGAGATTGGTTCTTGTGAGTGCATGAGGCCTGTTGGTAGAAGAGTGGTGGTTCCTTAGTGTTGGTCTGGATTTTGAGCAGCAGAATTGTGAGCGATCTGTAGATATGACTACGTGAGGTTTTTTAGGTAGTGCATATATTTGGAGTCGTTCTTTGACCGTGTATCGTGACCAGTGGCAACAACCTGCATTTTGAGTGGAGCGACCTACATGAGTCTTCTTGTGGTGAGCTCAAGAAAAAAAGAGTGGAGTGTGAAGTATTTATGTACATGCCTATTATTTTCATTCTTGTTTAAGTGCAGATTCTTGTAGCCAAGGAGCATATGGTTTGAGTTGCGGATCGTCGATTTTGTTGTTGACCCTTATCGTTGGATTTCGATTATATATATCCTCCCTTACAGTCAGCACTGAAGATGGATCAAGGATTTTATCTTATATAAAATCTCAATGAGAGCCTGTAGAAGCAATTCTCAAAACTATAACAGTGTTGAACTAACTATGAGCTCCCCATGCAACACTCGTGCATCCCTATCAATTACACAAGACACTACCCAAATTTCATGTTGCGGAGCCAATAGTTGCTTACTAACATTAATTTGGGCTTCCTTTTGAATATATTCAAAGATCATAGGGAAGGATGAGGAGCCACACTTATTTCCATTCGTTTCTCCATAAATCAAATGCTTATTCCAAGGTTTCCCTCTGAGTCTGTAAATGCACATTTTGCCATCAATAATCGGTCATTGAATGCTATCCTCTGAGCACAATTGCAGAATCAATGTATCATTGCTTTTATTGATGGTACACAAACACGACTGGAACTGGAGTATGAGCAGAGGCTTTGTAGAGGGAACTAATAAACTGCAAGTTCCAACAGATTCCCAAACTCACAAGTTTGAAGAGATGTATCACTTATTTCGTGTCAAATTTTAGCTTTGTGGCGACCACTGTTCTTTGCACCTCTGGAGTCCAATTCTCATTTGAAGCATGCTTCCTATTTTTAACTTTCCACAGTGAAGCCTAATGAGGAGTTGTGTGTATTTCTAGCGGGAACAATGAAGGTCATTTTTGCATTCAAACAAGAGGAAATCAGAATATCAGAAATGGTTGTGCTTTCATTCACTTTTTAAAATGAACTTAAAATTTAGTTTTTCTTAAGTGACATCACCAAGTATTTTTTTTAAAAGGTTTAAACAAGGGAGTTAAAACGTAGTTGAAAGGTACATCACCAAGTATTTTTTAAAAAGGTTTTAACAAGGGAGTTAAACCATAGTGGAAAGGTAGTATACATTTTTTGAAATAAGTGGAGGCAATTTTTTAATTAAAGGGAAGTAAAGGGTAATGGAGAGGTAGTATACCTTTTTTTGAAATATTTTTTTTTTGGTTATAAAGTTGTTTTCTAACTTTTAACATTGTTAGGCGTTAAAGTGTATATATATATATATATATATATATATATATATATATATATATATATATATATATATATATATATTTGTTTTTTTTTTTTTTTTGGTGGGGTGGGGGGTAAATGATCATAGAATGTTTTGGATGAGATAGAAGTGCATTAATTTTGTTATTGAGATAAGGTGTGGAGAAATAAGGTGTCACTTCTTTTTTTGTATTTTTTGAGAGATAATGAGTATTTGTAATTTTTTGGACTGATAAATGTGAAAAAAATTGTATTTAATTTTGGGAGAAATAAGTTCTCATAGAGATATTGTAGTGATAGGGTAAAATTATTTTTGTAATTCGAAAGTGATAAGATTGTATTTTTTGTAAATCTTTGGAGTGATACGGTTGTCACTGAAGTAAATTGTTGTTTGAAAAAGGTTTCGAACAAGAAACATATTGTAATTGCAAAAAGTTTTTGTTGGATGTAAAAGCTCATTGTAACTTGAATAATAAGCAAATTGGTTTTTGATGATTGTGTCCTAGATCCACTCGAAATTGAATAAGGGGATCCTAGGTAGACCATGTGTGTGTTTATGATGGCGCATGTTTTTATTGCTTCATGATGTTGCTTATGATTTGTGTCTAGTTTTGACACAAATTATCTCATTTAACACACACATAAAGTTAAATGCAAGCAAGCACAACACCTGTAACGAAGTAGTTGCAATGAAGGATAATTAAACTCAACACATGCATTTGCACCACTACAACATATAATCAAATATTGTCAACATCAGCATTCTATCGCAATAAGAAAATTCACTCAATACAATCAAGTTAATGTGTTTCAAAGCACAGTCTACATCAAAAGTATTGCAAATAAATGTAAGAACTTGTAATCAAATTCAAATTACATTGAATTTTAAGGTTGCATTCTCGGTTGAAGCCGACACCCAAGTTTTGAAATTGGGTCAAATTAAGTCAAAGTGAATTCATTATTTTAAGTGAGTCATGAAGATTGAACTTGTCATTTGTCTCTTGGGTGCATTTTCGACAATGTTTGACACCCTTCCTTTAAAGCATAATCAAGTGAGTACATCAAGTGCACGAGTTTTTAACTCTAAAGAAAACAAAAATCCAAGTTCACCTCTCCTGCAAGTGAGCGTGAGTATTCATTCAAGCAAGTTCCATAAAGTTAGTACAAAGCTCACAACATCAAGCGAGCCAGTGTGAAGTTCATTGCAACAAAAATCAAAGAAAGAAAGCGAGTTCAACTCTAATGCAAGTAAATGTTTCACCAAGCAAGTAATCAAGCAAGTTCAAGCAAGCATTCAAGAAAAGAGATCCTCATCAAGCGCGCATGAATTCAAGAGTTCAAGCAAGCAAGTTCTACAACTCTAGCAAGTGTTTAAAGCAAGCGCAATAAGCAACAATACAAGCTATCATTCCATTCAAGCAAGAAATCAAGCGAGTGTGCCATTCAAGCAACACATTAAGCAAGTTTGTCATTCAAGTAAACAAATCAATTGAGATAGTTCAAACAAAGACATCTACGAAAAGATAGCCTAAATTCAAGCGAGCGAGTTCACAAGGAAAAACAAATCCAACTATTACAAGTTCTTCACAATTTGATCTTATCAGGTGCTGAAGACATGGTGCAAATCAGCAAAGCAACTCTTCCTGATCTTTCATGGCATCTGCAACATAAAAATGAAACGATTGAGTTCCTTCAACTCGAGTCACAACTACAAAGAAATGAGTTGCAAGAGAAAAGTGATGCTTTCGAGTCTTTGAACCATACAGTTAAATATGATAAGCCATTCATCCAAACAACTTCAAGTGTCGAAGTTGTTCAAGTTCAACTTTCTTCCAATCAAATCATCAAGCCATGGGGAGAAATCCAAAGTAACAAAAATCGACGAGGCTTAGGATATGTCAAAGATGATTCCAACTTGCATATCTAAGATTATTCAAAGCCCATTAAGTTCGTGAGTGCAGTGTTTCTTGAACAACTCACCTCAGCACATTCTGAGAAAGTTGCATACAAAAAGAAATGCACACATCCTGAAGTTGCAGTCAAACCAAAATGTCCTCATTGTCAAAGAATTGGTCATATGGAAGATCAATGTTTTGATCTCCATCCTTGTCACCATTGTGGCAAGCCAAATCATTCATCAGAGAAATGATGAAACCAACAACAATCAGCTAGATTGAAGATAAATTATCAATGGATTGATCCTTGGGAATGGTCGTCCACATTCAAAAGTTTGTATCACTTCTACAACTGAATACAATCACACCTAGTGCTCCTGATAGTGAAAATAAGATGGTACTCTCATGCAGTATAATGGGGGATTACACTAGTGCACTACTCCTACACCTGAAGGGGGGAGTTTAGAAATACTTTGCAGTGGATTGTCTCTCCTTTCAGCTGACAAAGGGGGGAAAATGTCAATGAAATTTTTAGTGGTTGTCAAACTAAAAGTCTCGATAAAACTAGAAAAAGAAACTAGTGGGAATCTTCAGTAGCTAGGGGGCATCAACAAAGCAGCAATGAGCAGTTTCCAATCTAGTAAAAGAAACAATGAGTTGTTTTTCACATCATCAGCTAGTGGGTGCTCACCAAATTTTGTCAGTGGAAAAAGGATGCTGATTTCACGCAATGGAAATATGGATCCTTTTAAAGCTTCGCATATGATGGAGTTGTCAAGAGAAATTCAGATTTGAATCAGACATGCGGCTGACTCATGGGCTCTTCAGATTGCATTTTTTTCGGCATCCAACTTTGGCGGTTTTTCAAACAATGTTTTTGAGGATCAACATGAGAACTTGGAAGATGGTTCCTTGTTATTATTTTGGATTTATCATTGAAGGGGGGAATGTTAGCCTCTCTCATAAAAAATTATAAATCCAAAATAAATTAAATAATTAAAATATTAAAAGTTAGGAATTAATGCCTAACTCTCTAGATTGGGTTGTTCCTCTAAGTTAGGAGTTAGTTTAGGTAGCTCCTACATTGGTGTATGGTTGAGAAATTGTCTCAACCAAAGTGACCAAGATAGAACACGCTATCTTGAGACACTTTCTCCTCATCTATTTAATTGTATTATTACATTCTTTTAATAATGAGAGAATATGTGAGGAAGCTGTGAGGCTGAAGCCTTTTCCACCAATGTTTTGTCTCTAGTTTGTTATGTGTGTTTTATGTATTTTCTGAGTGATTTGATTTTGAACAAAACTCTCATGTGAGTGACACTATGATTTCTTCCAATCGATGCCTCTTCAGGAACTATTATTTACACGTTTGGTTGGGCACCTATTACTGATATAAGTTGCACAAGTGACAGCTTCAACCCAATAATCACTTGGAAAATGCTTTTTTTTCAAAATACTCCTTGAAATTTCCATAATGGTCCTATTATTGCTTTCACCGTCACCATTTTTTTAAGGTGTATGCCTCGGTTTAAATTTCTTGTGAATTCCATTCTCCCTGCCAAAACATAGGAATTCATTTGAGATGTATTCACCACCTCTGTCAGTCCTCAACAGTTTTATGTAGTGTCCACATTGCTTCTCAACAAGAGCTTTGTATTGGCTAAACCACTCAAACACTTCACTTTTTTGTTTTAGGAAGTAGACCCATGTCTCCCTTGTATAATCATCTATGAAATTAAAAATATAATAGCTAGCCCCAATTGATGGTGTCTACATTGGTCCACATAAATCTAAATGAAAAATATCCAAAGGTGTCTTTTCCCTAATTGACTTTCCTGCTGGAAATGATTCTCTATGTTGTTTTCCCAAGATGCATCCTTCACATTGGCTATATGGTTTTTCTATGACTGAAAATCATTTCACCATGCCTTTCCTAAAAAACAAATTAAAACCTCCAAATTTGAGATGACAAAATCTCAAATCCCATAACCAATTCTCATCTTTCACCTCTTCTTGAAAGTCTACTTATGTTACGACTAAAAATTTTATTTCATTCTCTTTTTTATTCATTGACAGTTGTACTTGAGCACCTTGTTCCTTCAAATTTGACTTTATCTTTATGGGAAACATTCTAATTCCTATAATCTAATGTTTTGCAATCAACTGTCTCCTTTAGGACTTATCCAAAGTGGTGCACTCATCATTCTTGAAAAATACATTGTATCCCTTTTGCATGAGTTTTCCAATGGTTATGAGGTTATGCTTCAAACCAGGAACAAAATAAACATCTGAAATATATTCCTTCTCTCCCTTCTTTATTGGAATGTCGACTCTTCCTTTTCCCATGTCAGAGACTTTGTTATCATTTCCTAATGTCACTTCATATTTTACAGTTTCATCTAGATTGAAAAACGTTTATATGTTCCCAATCACGTGGTTTCTACACCCTGAATCTAGAAACCATACATCCCCTTGTTTTTCTTGTGCTACATTAAAAGCTAAAAACATGCTATCATGGTTCTAACTTTCCTTTGTGAATTTTAACTTTCTTTGTTACTTATTTCATGTTGCTTCTTTCTAAATTCATTTTCATAGTGACCATATGTCTTACATTAATGACATTGAACTAGAGATTTATCATACCTCTCACCTTGTGCTTGATTATAGCTTGGGCATTGAATTTAATTTTGATTTCTGCCCCTTTCACTGGAGCTTGAAGGGCCTCTTCTTCCACCTCTATGTGGGATTCTCCCTCTTCCTCTATAATTTGATCTTCCTTGACGTCTACCTTGATCAAATGAAACATGTGTATCAAAATCATGCTCCAATGAGGAGTTTGTTTCTCTGCTCAGTCTATGTTATTGAGAAATCAGTGACAGATGAAGCTCATCCACTGAAAATTGTTAGAGACCCTTTGTCTCTTCTATGGCTACAACAATGGCATCAAATCTTGTTGGCAAACTTCTCAAAAATTTCTCAACTATTCTCCTTTCCTCAAGTGTCTCACCATGAGACCTCATTTGAGTAACCAACCCAATTAAATGTGTAAAAATTGACTCTACATTCTCAAACTCTTTCATAAAAATTGTCTCAAAATCTCTTCTCAACATTTGTATTTTTGTTGTCTTCACCTTTTCCGTGCCTTGGTAGGCTATCTATAGGGTATCCCATGCTTTCTTGGACTTTGTTGCTGTTTCAATCCTTGGGAAGATAATTCCATGAACTACTTGGAAAATGTAGAAGTGGGATTTTGATTCGTCCTTCCTGTTGTCCCTCAACATATCCTTTTCTGCATGTGTCAAAGCATTGTATGCTACTACATCTGTTGGTTCTTGGAACCCATTATCCACCAATTCTAAAATGTCTTGTGAAAAAAGCATAGGCTTCATTTTTATAACCCAATAATCATAATGTTTTCCATTAACCTGGGGTATTTGTGGATTAGTCAAGCTTGTTCTTGTTGCTGCCATTTTCACTATGTAAAAAACAATTTCTCCGTGCTTGTGAATATGCCTTCAAAAAATACTTTTAACTCCATGTAAAAACACTTTCTCTTACAGTGATAAATGTTTCACCCACTCTGATACCATGTTAGAAAAATTACCACAGGGGAATTCTTCCTCAACACACAAAGATCTAGAGAGATCTTAATCAAGACAATACAGTGAAAATTAAAGCATATGAGTTTTCCTTTCAAAACATAGTGGTGGAGATTTAAATCAGTGGACTTGGGAAACTATAATGGAGAAAAAAATTCAAACAAATTTACTCATAGTATAATAGAATAAATAGAGTGGCTACAATAAAATTCACAAATGAAATTTCTGGAAACATATCGCGACAAACTATATTATAGATTATAGCTTCAAAACATGAAATACATTCATATGGAGCTTGTGGCTCCTTCACCAGTAAAACAAGAGTTCTTACTGAGATATACATTCACCAGGAGTTGTGGAGTAACCCACTATAAATCCCGCAACAAACTTTTTACTCACTCCCACAAAATGCTCCATGATTTTCTCTTCTTGTCTCTGAGACTTACATCTGCCACATGACCTTAAACTTATACATAATTTTATATAGAAGTAAAAACACATTTCTAAGAAGTTAATTAATTACAAGAAAAAATTATTACACAGGATGGGAAAACATGATTTTCTAAACTTTTGTGGAGTAAATGTTTTCCCATTCATTTCTACTAACCATTCATAAATTTCCATTTGACTTTAATTATATAATATGTTGCAGAATGGGTAATATGTACCTAATATGTACCCCTAATTAGAACTTCATTTACACCATGTCTATTTACATTTAACTTTAGTTATATAATATTTTTTGGAATGGTTAATATGTACCCTTGCTCAGAACTTCATTTACGCCATGTCGTTTAACCTGAAAACTCAATCAACAACATGAAAATATTTACTTGAGGTATGACGGTTGTCAGTAAATTTAATGCGGTGGTTGATATTATTTTTCCAATAGTTTTCTTTGCTGAATATGAGAGATATACACACTAGAAATATAAATCGATAAGCAAGTTTTCTAAATATGAAAGAGATCTACATTGGAAGAGGTGGTTGTGGGGTCAAATTTGTTAAAATTTTATTAAAAAAAATCATCACTGTTTGAATTGTATTTTGCATGGTGGAAATAGATTCAACATCATAAAAAACTGTTAGTCACCCAAAATATTGATATTTAACAACTATGACATGGATTTATTAACATTTCTACCTTAAATTATCAAAATTTATAACATTTAATCAAATTCATACAAAAAAAATTATGATTCTCCAAACAAATTTAAATCCTCTTTAGAATAACGAGGTTTATTTCTGTTTCCTTTTCTTACATAAAAACTTCCACCATAATAGAAAATTGAAACATCTGGAGAGACTGACACAAGACGCGGAAAGTGGTGTTTTCTAGAGATTCCAGATTCTTGGCCCTCAACCTATGTTTCGATCTTCTACCACCGGCATGTGCATAACATTAATTATTGATTATGGATCTCTACTCCAATCATCAAAAATCCATTATTCCATGTCATTCAATCCTGGGCCCCGACCGTTGATGAGCTTATTTGTATTGAATCACCAGTCTCTGACACTTACTCAGATGCCATTGATTAGAAGTCGAAATGAGAGAATGTTTGGATTCATTATTGTAGAATTCATCAAGAAGTAGAAGTGAGCTTGCTAGATCTCGCAGGGCCTCGAGTTGAGGAAGATCCAATCGAAAAATGGCACTGACCTGCGTTTCTTGGTTTTGCAGAGTAACAATCCACACAAAGAGAGACAACAATGGTTGGTTCTACTTCTCATTCATGGATTTGGTGCCGATGGCCAGACAGGGTGGGATTTGTTGGAAAATTAATCACATCCACCGCTTTTAATTTTCTGACAAATTCATACCACAATAAATTTTTTGCAGGTTGCAGATTGAGTTTGTAGAGAAGGAAAAGTTCTGATAAGAGTACATTTTACCCACTCCCCAAACAGATTAAATTAATTAGAATTCAATTTGAAATTTATTAATGGTCAGTAGAAATGCATGTGAAAACATTTACTCATCCGCAATGTTCAGAAAATGATGTCCACCCATGCTATGTATTAAATTTCGTCTGTCATAAATTAAATGTATTAGATATATATGTTTTGATTTTACATGTAAGTAATAGAGTGGAATGTAATGTGGTGGATGTAAGTTTGGAAAGACAAGAAGGAGAAAATCATGTAGTGAATTTTGGTGGGCACGTGAAAACAACAGTTACAGGTGTGTTACTCCACAACCACTGGTGAATGTAAATCTAAGTAAGAATTTTTTTTTTAATGGTGAAGGAGCCATAACCTCCATATGTGAATGTATTTCATGTTTTGAAGTGATAATATAAATTTTGGTTAGTCACGATATGGTTATGGAATTTTCACGTATCGTTCCTACCACAACACTCTGTTTTACTCTGTTTCACCGTGAGTATAATTATTTGAAGTTTATTTGCGCCTCATAGTTGAAATTTTAATCTTCGCCACTCTATATTAAGAAGAATATCCTCATGATTTGATTTCTGCAACTGTATGGTCTGGATGAACAGAGTTCTGCAACTCTATGTAAAATTCTGTAACTGTGTTGTCTTGATTAAAGTCATTTCCACAACTCTGTGTGAACTCTCTGTGTTGAGGAAAATAATTTCCTCTGTCCTTTAAAAATTTTAACATGGTATCAGAGCATTCAAATTTCTATCATGGTATTAGAGCGATTTTAAACCTTCATTACCGCAAGTTTTTTTACTAAGGAGTTAAAAGGTGTTCTTTAATTTTTGTGGAGCATGTTCACAACACTGATAAGAATTTTACACAGTGACAAAGTTTTCTTTACACAGTGAAAATGGAAACAACAAGCACAAGCTTGAATAATCCACAAATACCATAGTTTAATGGAAAAAATTATGACTATTGAGCTATTCCAATGAAGGCTCTATTTTCTTCTCAAGACATTTGGGAATTGGTGGATAATGGTTTCCAAGAACCAACAGATGTAGTAGCATACAATGCTTTGACACAATCATAAATAGATTTTTTGAGGGACAACAGGAAGAAGGACTCAAAATCCATCTTCTATATTTTTCAGGCAGTGCACGAAATTACCTTCCCAAGGATTTCAAGAGAAACAAAGTCCAAGAAAGCATGGGATACCCTTCACACAGCCTACCAAGGAATGGAAATGATGAAGACACAAAAACTACAAATTTTGAGAAGAGATTTTGAGACAATTTGTATGAAAGATTCTGAGAATGTAGACTCATTTTTTACACATGTAATTGAGTTGGTTACCCAACTCAGGTCTCATGGTGAGACACTTGAGGAAAGGATAATTGTTGAGAAAGTTTTGAGAAGTTTTCCAACAAGGTTTGATGCAATAGTTGTGGTCATAGAATATACAAAGGATCTCTCACAGTTTTCAATGGATGAGCTTCATGGATGACTGATGTCTCGTGAACACTGATTGAACAAAGGAATAATATCATCATTGGAGCATGCATTCAAGACACAAGTTTCATTTAGTCAAGGTAGAGGTCGAGGAAGATATAATTATAGAGGAAGAGGAAGAAGCCCACATAGAGGTGGAAGAAGGAACCCTTCATGCTCAAGTGGAAGGGGCAGAAATCAAAATCCAAGTCAAGGCCACAGCCAAAATCAAGCACAAGGTCATAGGTATGATAAATCTCAAATTCAATGTCATTATTTTAAGAAGTATGGTCATTATGCAAATGAATGTCAAAAGAAGCAATATGACATAAGTAACAAACCAAATGCGAATTTCATAAAGGAAAATCAGAACCATGATAGCATGCTTTTATATTATAATGTAGCACAAGAAAAACATGGAGATATATGGTTTCTAGAATTAGGCTGTAGCAACCACACGACAGGGAGCATAAAAATGTTTTACAATTTAGATGAGAGTGTAAAATCTAAAGTGACATTAGGGACTAATATAAAAGCCTCTGTAAAGGGAAAAGGAAGAGTTGACATTCTTACCAAGAAGGGAGAAAATAAGGAAGAAGGTGCTCAAGCACAACTATAAATGAATTCAGATAAGGATGAAATAGATGTAGCAACTGTCAGACAAAAAAAAATTCAAGAAAAAATTAAAGATGAAAATTGGTTATGGCATTTGAGATTTGATCATCTCAACTTTGGAGGTTTGAATTTGTTGCATAGGAAATGCATGGTGAAGTGATTTCCACTCATAGAAAAACTGGGAAGCCTCTATGAAGGATGCATCTTGGGAAAACAACACAAAGAATCATTTCCAGCAAGAAAGTATATAAGGGCAAAATAACGTTTGGAATTTGTCCACTTAGATTTATGTGGACCAATGAAAACACCATCAATTGGCAGCAACCATTTTATTTTGACCTTCATAGATGACTACACAAGGAAGACATGTGTTTATTTCTTAATACAGAAAAGTGAAGCATTTGAGTTCTTTCATCAATACAAATCTCTTGTTGAGAAGCAAAGTGGACACTACATAAAAGTGTTGAGGACTTATAGAGGTGGCAAATATATCTCAAGTGACTTCCTACGTTCTTGTAGGGAGCATGGAATACACAAGCAGTTTACAACAAGTTATACACTTCAGCAAAATAGTGTCAGGTAAAGAAAGAATAGGACCATCATGGAAATGGAAAGGAGTATGTTGAAGGCAAAGCATTTTCCAAATGATTATTGGGCTAAAGCTGTAGCTTGTGCAACGTATATTATTAATAGGTGTCTAACAAAAAGTGTCATGAATAGAGTTCTTGAAGAGGCATGGAGTGGGAGAAAGAAATATTCCACTCACATGAGAGTGTTTGGGTGTGTGGCATATGCACATGTCCTAGATGAGTTGAGGAAGAAGTTGGACAACAAGGGGGAGAAATGTATATTTGTTGGATACAGTGAAGAGTCCAAGGCATACAATCTCTACAATCCATCAAACAAGAGAGTGATAATCAACAGAGATCTTCATTTCATAGAAGAGGAAGAATGGGAGGGAAGTTTAGAGAAGACATTCAATGTGAAGACATGTATGTCACATGAAGACAAAGAGGAATTGACTCCAACAAGTAATTCCTCAATAGTGACTCCTCCACCTACACAAGCTCAAAAAAACAGTCACCAACTAACACCACAAACAAATAATAGGACAACGTTGTGCAACCAAGAAAGTGCTTCTCCAAGAACACAACAAGGATCTGCAAATCCATCTACTTCAAGCGCAACACTAAGCCCATATTTAGCAAGCATAAGAAAACAAAAATTCAGAAATTTAAATGAAATTTATGAGCAAGAATAAATTGATAGTAGCGCTAGTCTGAATTCATTATTTCCATTATTTTTCATGTAGATGACCCAATACATTTTGAGGATGCAGTCAAAGAAGAGAAATGGGTTGTGGCAATGGTTGAATAAATAGGATCAATAGAAAATAATGACACATGGGATTTAGTGGACCTTCCACAAGGAAAATAAGTCATTGGAGTGAAGTGGGTCTATAAGACCAAGAGCAACGTTGAAGGAAATATTGGAAGGCATAAAGCAAGGCTAGTTTTCAAAGGATACAACCAGTAGCATGGAAAAGACTATGCGGAAATATTTGTGTCAGTCGCGAGGATGGAGATAGTGCATACAGTGCTGTTGATTGACACACAACACAAATGGAAAGTGTATCAAATGGACGTAAAATCAACATTCTTGAATGGAGTTTTGAAAGATGAGGTGTATGTTATGCAACCTCCTGGCTATGAGGTAGAAGACAAAGAAGATAAAGTATGTAGGTTGTGGAAAGCTCTATATGGGCTGAAGCAAGCACCGTGTGCATGGTATATCAGGATATATGCTTACTTGTTTTGATCAGTGGTTGTCATTGATGTCAACCCAAGCAGAACCAGGGGATACCCTGATATTGCATGGGAATTTTGATTTGAAAACTTACTCTCTTTTGAGTCAAGGATATTTGGGATGATTTCTACTTGTCGATATGCTTCCATTTATATATGGAACGCCATGTAATTCTTCACTGTTTGAGTGATATTCATGTTTGAAGTTAGTAACCCCAGTTAGTGGGCTAAAACCCCATGGGGCTTTGGCATGCCACTAATCATTGGTTGTGGACATTGAGTAGTCAATAATTAATAATTTTTTAAGCTCCTAAGATCCCTCCAATGTTCACTTGTTGAAGACCCCCTCAACCTAAGCATTTATCTAAATTGTGACCTTCATATCCTCCTCATGAAAGGATTTTCCTACTAAAAATAGGTCATCGTAGAAATTTCACAATATATGATTTTCTGCAAAGATTAAAATGCTAAAACAAAAAACCCACTTGGTAAAAATAAATATGAAGTTTTTTTCTAAATTTCAGATCTTGGTACACTATAGTTTCAGAGATATGGTTTATGGAAGTTATGGTCTATATAGGCTTCCAAATTTCATCTCAAAGAGGTGACCTCGGGAAAATTGTCATAAATCTCTTTCTAAGAAGCAGATTGGAATTATCTGAAAAGTTGCAGATACTTCACAAACTTTAGTTTTTTCTATATCAATTTCACATAATTAGGTTATTGTGAGAGATTCGAAATAAATTTGAGTTGGAGAATCCAAATCGGGTCAGACATGTGGCATTGGAAAGAAGACTTAGAGGGCTACTATAAGATCGAAGATCACATATTTGAGATCTGAAATCATAGAGATACATCAGATTAAATTTCGAGCTCCTAGAAGGCAAGAAAAACCTAGATCATATGTTGTCAAGGGCTGTAAAGGACCAAACTTTCTAGGGAAGCAAAGAAAAGAAAGGTGTAGAAAAATTATGTAGCAGGGGTAAGCTCCAGGTAAGTATCTTTTGTACATGCATGTTCATATCTTAATTGCATTAGGTTATTTTTATTCTAATTTGTCATTTTTGTTTAACTCTGACATATTCTCTGCAAGATGAGGTAAGTTTTTCTATTATCATGTCATGGGTATTTCCTTGAAGAATTTATGCAAGTATTATATACTCATCAAGATAAGTATCAATGCATGATCTAATGTTCTGAAGAGTGAGAAAGGGTAGCATGACAAGAGTAGCAATCAAGGTGCAGAACAACAGCAAGAAGTTCACCACATGAAGTATTGAAGTGGGAAGCACTGCATACAGTCATTGTAAAGGTATCATTGTACTTAGTCATTGTAAAAACATTAGTGTAAAATTTCTACAAGTGTCTGTTTTCCAAGAGTTGGAGAGGTAGTGTCGAGAGGTCTAGGATCATCAGTAGGTGGTTGTGTCATAGTTGGGGTTTTTGTATAGTGTGTCTTCTTCTTCTACATCATTCTATATCATTGTAAAGTGGACCATTTTCCCTGGTACAGGAGTCCATTCTTGTTTTATTCTTATATAGAGTGGTAGGGTGGTGCTAGGTTGGTGCATGAAGTCACCAATAGGTTCAAGCCTATGAAAACTTCAGGGTGGTAGGGTGATGCTAGGGTGAGTTGTAGCTCATTGGGTGTTGGGGCATCCGTTTAGTTGACTACTGAAAAATATCGGGCGTTGGAGCGTCCATCCAGTGGGAGCTGGAGAAGAAAGCTTTTTTATATTCTAGGAAGTTGGAGATTTATTTTCAATTGGATTTGAATATTAAATAATTATTAGAAAAGCATTCAGGTGGTTTTTGTCCTAAAGGGGGTTTCCACCTTAAAAAATGTGTGCATTTGTGTTCCTTTTGTTTACTTCTATCATTGTACAAACACTGATAATAATTGAAGATTAACTAATGATTTGAAAGGTTAATAATAATACTAAGTGAAAGGAATATTGATTCACCACCCCCCCTCTTATTATTTCCAGCAATTGGTATCAGAGTTTGGTTCCTTCAATAGCAGTTTAACAATTGGAAGGAGGTCATGGAGCATACCAAGAATGGTGTACCTCTATTCAATGAAAATAATTATGCACTCTTTGAAAGGAATAATGGAGGTCTATCACTTGGCGCAAGGTGAAAAATTATGGGACATTGTTCAAAATGGCTTTACACCAACCGGGAATGAACAAGGTAAGAGGAATTTGGTAAATGATGCAAAAGAAAAGAATATTATTATCAATGGACTTATTGAATCTGCTTATCATAAGGTGTTGGGTTCTAAAACCTCCAAAAAAGTATGGGACAAGCTTGAGAGTATATATGCAGGTGACTCAAATGTCAAAGAAGAAAAGTTTCAAATCTACATAGCAAAATTTGAGCAACAGAGAATGAAATAAGATGACAACATTGTTGCATACTTCCAACACGTTCATGAAATAACCAACTCTTTGGAAGGATTGGGAGAGAATTTTGACAAGAAGACTCTTATACAAAATATTCTTAGAACGTTACCAGGAATATTCAAGCCAAAGGTATCGGTCTTAGAATACAATGCAAATCTGGACAAACTCGGCAAAGATGAATTACATGGAGTTATCATAGCATATGAAATGAGACTTGATGAAGAAGAGGGTAATTCTCATATAGAAAATGTATTCGTTGCATCTAAGAAAACCAATAAGGACAAACAACCTTCAAACAAAAATACCTGCACCTGCAAGTGTGAAGAAAAGGAAGATGATGAAGAAGGTCTTTCAGATAGAGAATATGCTTAATTTACAAGAAAACTAAAAATTGGTAAGGGAAAATTAAAAGGTAAACTTCCATTGATATGTTTCGGCTATGGTGCGGTTGGGCATTTCGCAGCAAAATGTCTGAACATAAGTGATGACATCTCAAGAGAAAATAAAATCTTTAAGAAATTCAACAAGCAAGGCAAGAAGAAAGGATTCAGAAGGAACTTTCTCTCTAAATAAGATAGCTCATCATCTGATGAAGACAAAAATAGTGAAGAAGAAGCCAATGAGAGAGTATTGTTTAAGTCCAAGCATAATAAACAAGAGGCATCAAAGAAAAAAGAAGAAGGGTTGACCATAGAATAATTATCTAAGGAGGCAATCGGGATTATAAAATATCTCAAGGCTGAGAAGATCCATTCCAATACTCTTGAAGAACAAGTTCAAGGTCTCAAAATTGAAGTTGAAGAACGCAAATGTATTGAAGAGTCAGTTCAAAAGAAGTTGGAAGAAAGAAACAAAGAAAGGGAAGAATTAGAAGCCGAAGTAGTCTCGCCGCGTAAGGAAGTGAAGAAGGGAAAAATTGTTCAAAAATATTCCAACATATCAAGGGCATTGGAAGAAATCATCAACAATCAACAATCTTAAAATGACATAATTGGCCTCAGTTACAAAGAAGAAGAAGTAGGACCTTCTACAACAAAATACAATGAACCTATGAGATATTATAGGCATGTAGAATTCATTGGACAAGATTTGCAAGAACAACCATGGAAGATAATTCCTCGACGAAGATTTCCATCCAGGTACCAACATATTTTTCATGAATGTTGTTATTCATGTGGAAAATTTGGTCATAAAGCTGTAGAATGCCTCACGTACCCTAGGAACTAATACAATTCCTGGAGATCTGTCAAATATGAACCTCACAGGGCTCAATGAAACATCAATAGATTTTAACATCTAAGAAATAATCTTGAATGCTACAAATGTTGAAAATTTGAGCACATAGCCAGAGACTGCAGACTTGAAAATCCTCCAGAAGAATATTCGAAGCCACAAAACGAACGAACATGGAAGAAGAAGAAGACTGATAATTTTTCTCTCGCTCTCAAGGCTCAAAATAACAAAGATGTGTGGTATTTTGATAGCGGTTGCTCAACGCATATGACTGGAGATAGAAATAAATTTGTATCTCTGAAAGAGAATAAGAATGGAACTGTGTCCTTTGGAAATGATGGACCTTCAAATGTTATAGGATCAGGTACCATCACTCTTGGAAGAAAATATTATATAGCCAAGAATTTTCTATTGGTTGAAAACATGAGTCAAAATCTGTTCAATGTTGGAAGAATGTGTGATCAAGGACACACAATGCTATTCAACTCCAAAAAATATGAAATCAGGAAAGACAGGCATGGTAAAATTGTGGCTACAAAAAATAGAGCTCTAAACAAGACATATGTTCTGGATGAGGTAACTAAATCATGTCTACTAGCTAAATAAGATGAAAGTTGGTTATGGCACAAGAAAGTGGGTCACATAAACTTTGACAATCTTATCAGGATAAGAAAAAAGGAAGTAGTACGATAAATGTCAAAACTTTCAAAACCTTCCAACACACTATGTGAGGCCTATCAGCACAGCAAACATACAAAAGTCAAATTTAAAACAAAAGAACACTTTGCATCACATCCATTGGAATTGATTAATACTGATCTATGTGGTCCTGTGATAACAAAAGGGTTATATGGAAAATTATATTTCATGTTAATGATAGATGACTATACCAGGATGATAACCGTCAGTTTCCTAAAGAAACAATCTGAAGCATTTGAGTGCTTTAATATCTAGAAGGAGTTAGTCAAAAATGAAACTAATCTGAAAATAAAGTGTCTAAGATCAAAAAATGGCAGAGAATTCACTTCCAAATTATTTTAGTAATACTGTGATGAAATTGGAATAAAAATACAATTTTCAACATCACGAACACCTTATAAAAATGGAGTTGTTGAAAGAAAGAAAAGAATCATACAGGAAATGGGTAGAACAATTCTTAAGGACTCAAAATTGGATGAAAAATTCTGGGTTCAAGCAATTGATATGACAGTATTCATTATCAACCAAAGTCTTCTTAGAAATAATTGCAACAACACCCCATATGAATTATCGAAAGGAAAATCGGCTAATGTAAAATATTACAGAATCTTCGGAAGAAAATGTTATATCAAAAGAGAAGATCAAAAGTTGGGTAAGTTTGAAACACATGTTGACAAAGTTATCTTTGTTGGTTACTCATACAAAAGAAAGGCCTATAAATGCTATAATCAAAGACAAAAACAAATAGTGGAGAGCATAAATGTTACATTGGATGAAGATGGTGTTCTAGCACATAATGATGAGGATATAGAATCTTTGAAACTTGAGACAGAGGTTGAAAAGGACACAGAGAAAATTCTAGAACAATAAGAAACTATCAAACAGGAAGAAGTGAATAATGATCATCAAGATATACAAGAACAAGAACGAGAAGCTCCTCCAAAGAGAACAAAAGAATGGATTCAAAAGAACCATCAAGCAAATCAAATAATTGGTAACATAAATGAAGGTCGACAACTTCGTTCATCACAAAAAGCTCAAATTGATTTTCTAGCATCCTTTGAGCCTAGTAGTTTTGAGGAAGCCTACTAGAATTAACATTGGGTAGAAGCTATGAATGAAGAATTGGATCAAATCGAGAAAAATAACACCTGGAAATTAGTTCCACGACCAAAAGATACAAATTTCATTTGGAATAAATGGGTGTTTAGGAATAAATTGAATGAATATGGACATGTTACCAGAAACAAAGAAAGATTGGTTTCCAAAGGCAATGCACAAGTGGAAGGAATTTATTTCCATGAAACATTTGCACTAGTTTCCTGAGTGAAAGCCATCTAGATGTTTCTCACCTATGCATTTTCAAGAAAAAACGAAGTCTACCAAATGGATGTTAAGTCAGCATTTTTGAATGGTGAATTAGAAGAATAAGTTTACATCGAACAATCTGAAGGTTTTCTACTATCTGAAACGGAAGACTATTCTTGCAGGTTAAAGAAGGCTCTATATGGTCTCAAGAAGGCTCCAAGAGCATGGTATGCTCATATTGATGGATATCTACGTCAACAAGGGTTCAAGAAAGGTATTGCTGATAGAAATCTTTATGTAAAAATAGATAAAGATAACAATCGTTAAGGTATATGTGGATGCTATAATCTTTGGTAGCAATGATGATCAAATAAGTAAGAAATTTTCTACAAATATTCTAAGTTTGTTCGAGATGTATTTACTTGGTGAGCTGACATACTCCATAGGGCTTCAAATATCTCAGCAAGAGAAAGCTATATTTGTATTTCATGCCAAGTACATCAAGGAAATGCTCAAGAAATTCAAAATGGAATATTGCAAACCCGTCCTTACTGTGATGGTAACAGGGAAAATTGAGCATAGACGACTCATCTAAGGATGTGGATCAGAGTTTGTATAGATATATGATTGGTAGTATTCTATAGGTAATAACCTCCTGACCAGATGTTATGTAAGAAGTTGGACAAGTAGCAAGATTCCAAGCAGCACCAAAAGAATCACATATTATTGTCGTTAAAATAATTCTTCGATATCTAAAGAGCACATCAAAATATGGCGTGTGGTATCCCAAGGGTAACAATATGATTATTCAAGCCTTTATAGATGCAGATTGGGCAGGAAGCATTGATGATCATAAGAGTACTAGTGGAGAAACATTCTATCTAGGTGGTTCTCTCATATCATGGTTGAGAAAAAAGCAAACCTCAATCTCGCTATCTATAGTGGAAGAAGAATAAATTGCAGCGTTAGCTTGTTGTACTCAAGTACTTTGGATGAAACAAACTTTGCAAGATATTCAAGTACAATCTAGTGAGCCTATTCCCATATTCTGTGATAACACCAGTGCCATCAACATCTCCAAGAATCATGTCATGCATTAAAAAACAAAACACATTCCGATCAAATATCATTTTGTTAGAGAACAAGTCGCTGAAAAGAATATTAAACTTGAATATGTTGGTACAGAAGAACAAATAGTTTATCTCTTCACTAAACCTTTACCTCGTGAATTATTTGAATATCTTCACCAAATGCTTGGGATTCTCCCAAGTTCTCATTATATTTTCCTTATTCATAAAATAAAAGGGGAGTGGAAGTGTGTAAGGGTTCGCAGGATGGTTGTGTGTCAGGGGGGTTACCCTTTGCCATCAATTTCAAAGGGGGAGAGAATGTTGTAGGAAGAGGTGTCATGATCGTAGGGGGAGTACTTGTGTTTCCATCAATGCCAAAGGGGGATATTTTTGAGCAATGGTTATCATTGATGTCAACCTAAGCAGCACCATGGGATATCCCGATCTTCCATGGGAATTTTGACTTGAAAAATTGCTCTATTCTAAGTCAAGGATATTTTGGATGGTTTCTACTTGTCGAGATTTTTCTATTGATATATGGCATGAAACGTAATTATTCATAGTTTGAGAGATATTCATATTTGAAGTTAGTAACCCCTGCTAATGGGCTAAAACCCCATGGGGTTGTGGCATGACACTAATAATTGGTTGTGATCATTGAATAATCAATAATTAATAATTTTTTAAGCTCCTAAAATCCCTCCAATTTTCACTTGTTGAAGACCCTCTCAACCTAAGAATTTATATAAATTGTGACCCTCATATCCTCCTCATGAAACGATTTTGTTACTAAAAATAGGTCATCATGGAATTTTTGCCATCACACTGTTTCTCTGAAGCTTCAGATGTTGAAACCAAAAACCCATTTGGGTGAAATCCTGATGAATCTCTTGTCCACATTTTAGATCTTGGTTCACTATATTTTGGGAGATATGATCTATGGAATTTAGGGTTTTTGTAGGATTTCGAATTTCCTCTCAAAGAGGTGACCTTGGGAAAATAATCACAACTCTCTCTCTGAGAAGCGTATTGGAATTCTGTATAAAGTGGACGATAGTGCACAAATTGCATCTTGTCATTTATCAATTTCAGAGCCAAAGGAGGAAACAGTGACACGTGACATGGTGTACAATTTCACTTTACTAAACTAGTCTATAATTAGGTCATTGTGGGATATTGGACATAAATTTGTATTGAAGAATCCAAATCGGGTGAGACCTATGGCATTCAAAATAAGACTCAGAGGGCTAATACATAATCGAATATCACATATTCACGATCTGAAATAATAGAGATACATTAAATTCAATATCAAGCTCCTAGAAGGAAAGAAAATGCTAGATCATGTGTTAGCAAGGGCAGTAAAGGACCAGAGTTTCTAGGGCAGCGTTGGACTGTATTAATCACTATTAAATCAATAAAATGGTACACATAAATTATCAATTCAGTGATGTCTTTTATTTCAATGACAGTCACACTATCTGTGCCGATACTTGAAACCAAAATAAAATCCAAAGAAAGGAAATCACTGTTGAATTAAATGCTGGAATGTATCACTCACGCAGAAATAAAATGATCTACAGGAATGTAATCATTCCTAAATTAATATGTACCTAGTGCACGACAAAATAATTAACCAGTTGGTATCTCTAATCACATATGTGTAACAACATATATAATATTGAAATTGAAGCAGATCTGCTCACAGCGAGAACAACAACAACAACACTTCCACCGATACATAAAACAAATAAGAAATATGTACAGCTACCTTAACCACTGCAATCCATGCTAAAGAGGAGGGCCCTTCCTCCCTAGCAGGGTGCATGAAGAGAAAGAAATTAAATGGAAATTGAACCAGATAATGCATGTAACAACAACAAGAGGATAACCTGTATTAATGTGACCAAAATTACAAAGCCAAAGTAATATTGTTTTCTTCTAACCTTTCGACCTCGAGGGGCGAGAATTATATAGTGGTTACATCTTCAGAAAAATGAGGGATGGATCAGTCATCAAAATATTATGATACTTATGCTGATCAAAATAGAATACATATAGTTACAACCACTTCTTAATAAAAAGTCTGACTGGAGGAATATAGATTACAATCAAAACCGCCTAAAGGTTGTTATCCTAAAATACAATATGTAATGACTTCTATAGATGTTGTGGAAAATCATAGTTGTAGAGTAACAACAATAGACGACAAGTCGACATCAGAATTTGATGATATCCAGTCAATGGTATAGTTGTAACAACAGTTCATTTAGCGGGTCTGCAAGAGCATCATGATGTAACAATGCCATGGTGTAACAACTCACTGTAACAACACACCTTTAACTACTCATATACACCCCATTATCTAGATATTTTGAGCTAAAAATAACATCCAAGGAAAACAAAATACCAGATAAATTCTCCAAAATTTCATCCTCAGATGGTCATAAAAAAGGACATGATACATCACAATAATCGATCAAATGGCAAGATAATGAAAATAAGGTGAAACAACACTGTTTAAGATAGAAAGGTAGGAAAAAGAGGCAAATATAGTCCTAATGGTTGTAGTCACAAGGTAAAATAGGGGAAATAGATGTAGGGAATAAGTACAAAACTAGCACCCAACATCTCCTTGCAGCTGAAGCACTTGCATGTCCTCATGCAAAATCTCATCTCCCATGAGAATATCTCTGGTGCAGGTTAGTGAGGTCATAAGCAATGGTTGTATCTTCATCTGCAGGCCTATACCCCTGAGTAGCCATCAAATTTCGTACCCAAGGCTCTAATGCATACTTGCTCAATTCATAATTAGTCCGGTAATCCTTTATTAGCAGCCAGATCAAAGGGAACTTGAACCTTAACCCAAGCCAGGAAGCGCCAAGGGTTTGTATTATCTTTGCATATGCTAGTACATGTGTAACAACTACCACAAAGTTCTAAAATGAAAATGGGTCCCCCTTCAGTAGCTCAACACAACTAGCTTTTGTGCATTTAAAGCACCTAGTTAGGGCTCGACTCTTCATTACTGAGAACTGATTAAGGCGAAAGTTCACAATCCTACTTCTATAAGTGGCAGGAGGTTCCCTTATCGCAGGAATGCTCAAAATTATCCTAAATTCCTGTCTCAACTTGGTGATTTGTCCTGGTTCTTCTTGGATCCATAATGTTGTCTTTTATTCATTGGAATCCATATATTTGGTGGAAAAATACCACTCAATATGATTCTTCATGAATGACCCAAAGGCTCGCAACTGCAAATACCCCATCTAGGAGAATATAGTCACTACCATTTGCATGCTTACGTGCTCGGAAATGATATTGTGCAAGAATAACTGACACAATAGGCTTTGTTTGTCAAAATCAGAAGCACGAAATACATATAAGAATGTGCGAGTGGAATAACACAGATAGGGCTTGTTTTCCATGATGGCTTTTATCTAAAATAGGAATAACGTTCCCATAGAAAAATGGGGAAGGATGGGGAAGGTCGCCTGCACCCCAAAAGATTAAGGGTAAGGTCATGGAGTTTTTTCTTATCCATATTTAGATCTTAAACTTGTTGCTATAACAACATTAGCTATTCCTCCTACTTCTTTACAACTTCCTTCCTCTTAAAGTCTTCCCATCCTTTCTTCAACTCTTCTTTCATCCATTTTTCTTGTAAAGCGTTTATCTCCTTTTGACGTTCTTTCAACGAAATCACCCCCTCCCGAAGGGAGATTTATTCCTATTTCCACTTGTGCAATTCAAAAATTAACAAGATTTTCTCATAACTCCATCCTTGGATGGGACCCAATGTTCCTTTCCATTCAATATCAACATCAATAATGTGTGTAACAACCTCTATTGAATGAGTCTGCTCTGTTGGCCACCTATAAAATTTGTTCTATCAAAAGGTGGCCAAAACATTTTGGAGCCTTCAAGAAACAGTTTTATTGTGGAAATGTTATCTCTTGAAGCCTCTTGAAGACATCATCTCTTCTGTCCAAAATATGCACTGCTGTTTCCCTTCAGAACTCAGAAATTATACTAAAATTCCATGAGAGAAGACTGCTACAAAATCCCCTTTTCTCCCCTTCCTCCACTCAGAGAATAACCTTCATTTTATTCTCTTTTTCCCCATCATTTTCCTCTTTTTTCCATTTTCCTCATCTCCCCTTCATAAAATCCACCTTGCAGAGTTTAAAACTCCTCTTTGAACTCTGCCGAAACCCCCAAAATCCATTAAAAATCTACAAAAAACCCATTTTTTTGTATTACAGACTTAAGCCCCCTTGGGCTAAGTCCTAAACCACTTCCACACATGTGCCCATGCCCTAGGAACCAGGCGCTAGACCCATCGAGTGCTTATCATGTCAGAACTTCTGAACAAATGCAAGTCTTTTTGTGTGTAAACATTGAAACCTCTGATTGCGATGGCCCGATCAGACAATCGCATTGGCCTCCCCAATCACACCCTCGCATCGGCCCTCATTAGCTCCGATCATAAGTATTTCCTCCACTTTCCGAGCCCCTCCGATTCAAATCCCACCGTCGATCTGATCTACAGATCCACGGTCTACTTTAATCGCATCGGATCTTTGTCATCGAGTGCATTTATAACATTTGTTTTTTCCCCACCGATTGTGATCCTCCGATTGGATCTAGACCGTCCACCTGTCCAGATCGGATGGTACTAGATCTTTCCCGCATTATTCCATCGCCCTCCGCCTTCCACCGAGAGGATTTTAAATGCGTAATCTCCACCGTTGATCTCTGCGCGATCAACGGTTCTGACTTATTTTTCCCCTCTGCTCCTCGTTTGACCTCCTCTAAACAAATCCCCACCATTGGATGATGCCATCCAACGGACATGCTCCTCCCCACAACCTTCTAAGTATTTTTACCCAATAACAGCAGGATTTCTTCATTAGTTTTGTGTTTTGCAGGTAATTAATGGTATTTCCATTATAAATGGAAGAAAAATTCGAAGGCTGGGAGTGACGATTCTCACACCTTCGATTCATCAAAAGGAAACCATTCGCGGGGTTCAAACTCCACGACTCGTCGATGCTTCATGGGCATTGATGCCTTGTAAGCCCTGCACGGCCCTGCACATCAACAAGACACAGAAATACATAAAAGAAACAAAGAGTATCAGTGTCGAAGACAAAATATAACAGAACAGAGGATTGAAGATAGTTTTGAGGGATTATGGTCTTAATTGACAATCAAACGCCTAATCCACTCAATTAAAGACAGCATGAAGATCCAAAGACACAGATTAAGCCTAATCAGACCTAAAACATAGATCTCAAGTAAATAAAAGGTGTTTTAGGAAGAGACGAAGACATCTGTCGATCCGAGAAAGCCTCCACCGCCACAAGAAAAGGCCAATTGAATCCTTGCCAGCGCCAAAAGCCAACCTTTATAGATACCAATGACACCTGCAGCCACACAGAAATCAAAGAAGGCTTAGTAATTACCTGAACAAGAGGTGTTTACATGAAGACAGCTGAGCAATTAATAAAAATCAAAGATCTTATCTCTAATTGTTGGGAAAAATATTTTTAAAGATTAAGAACAACCCAGAAGCAAATCTTTTTGATCATTAGGCCTCAAAGAACAGAAACAGAGTTACTTCAACATGACACAGAGCCTCAAAAGTCAACAAAGGCTCCCACTGAGCTTAATTCATAAATGTAAATTGATTAAATATAGACAAATCATCTGTAAACTTCCTCATTGAGCCCCTCAAAGGCCGAGAAGTATTAAGTCTGTATTAATTGACTCATGAGATCTATTATTATATCCCACCTCCTCATTCTTCTATAAATACTTCTGTAGAAGATGAGAAATTGTTGGTCTCTGGAAATCTAAATGCATGTAATAGTTTTCTAAAGCTACTGATGCCCTGTTTGCAACTTGAAGATACATAAGCTGATATGAGAAGTTTGAAGTTGTAGAGACCCACCGGGCTTGCCGATTGTAACTGGTTTGAACATCGAATACAAGCTTCTGATTCATGGGATCCTGATTTATGTCAATGGTGATGTGTTCCTCACTGTCAATTGTCATTTTCTTTAATGTTTACACTTTGTCTACTTTCTCTGATAAAGAGCAACAAACATAGAGCTAGGATTTACTCTCAACAATACCCTACTCTTACTGAAAGTTTTATTTCTATGTTTTATTCATTTGAAAGTTCTCTTTAAAAAGTATATTAGAGAAGGTTGGTTTCAAAGCACTTTCTTGATCTAGATTTCTCTTTGCAATTATTATCTGTGTTTTCCTTTAGAGTATATTAAAGCAGGTTGGTTTCAAATCACTTGCCTGATCTAGATTTCTCTTTGTGATTATTATGTGTGGTTTCCTTTAGAATATGCTGAAAGTAGGGTAGTTTCGAAGCACTCACCTGATCTTAAGCTATTTCAATTGTTTTTAAAATGTTTTGCAACTGAAATTACTTCAATGCAGGCTGGTTTAAAAGCACTTACCTGATCTCAGAATACTTTTATGTTTTTCCTTTAGAATATGCCGAAGCAAAATAGTTTGAAAGCACTTATTTGATCTTAGGCTGTTCACTATTCTTCATTTTTTTTGTTCTCCATTTCCTATCTGATTCATTCCATAAAATCAACATAAGAGATCCTTTTGACATAAGTGACTTGCCCCATGGATCCTTCTTGAACCTTGCTATCCAATTAAAATCCTCTTATGACTCCATAGCCAAATGGGTTCAAACTTTTTTTACCTTTTCTGTCAGTCGAATCATTCCTTCACTTGCATACATCTTCACCCTTTATTTTGAACTGCCTTCACCTTCATCATGTCTTTTCCCAACCAAAAAATAAACAAACAAAACCCATGCTCTTCATAACTAGTCTAAAATCACATTTCAGGTTTTAAAGATCACATCTTTAAACTCATTCATAGAGAGATCCCTCTCTGGATTCAGGAGGCCTAGATCCTTGAATCCCAAAGTGGTTTGATGTTGTCTTATCTTTTGGTCTTGCCAATCTGGCCAAAACATAGGAACCCCAACATAATGGCGACTCCACTGGGGAAAATCTGAGAGTCCATAACTACTAACATTGGTCTATGTCCCATTGTCGTCACCAACATAATGGAGACTCCACTGGGGACGTTTCTGAGTTCATAGTTTCTTGGCTAGCTTTTATAAACTCCTTAGTTTCCCATACAACCACAGAAACTCAGAAAACCCAAAAATATTTCAGATTGGTATTCAATAAACATGGTAGTGGACCATAAAACCTTTTACCTCCAAAAGAGCTAAAAACTTCCACTTGGCGACTCCACAATCCTACATACCTTAAGACTCCACTAGGATGACCCGTAATCATTATCAAATCATTAAAAATCAGTAAGAGGGCTTTAGGATTAAAATTTTTCTTAGCAAAATATTAGTTAAACCTCTCAAATATTGTCATATCTGGTTAACACCTTTCTTGTTTAGTTGGGTCTGAAAAAACAACATAGTGGCTCTTAGAAGGATTCATACTAGAGCTCACCCTAACCCAAACCCACCTGAGACAGTTGATAACCCTGAAAGATTACTTAGGAAGTCTCCTAAGATAAAATTTTCAACTGTTTTTAAATAACCCTTGAGAGCTAATTCAGTTCCTGAAAATATTGCAGCTCTACAGCAATCACCAGTGGATCTAAGAAATCAATTTAGAATATGGTCACTCGATGATTTGGATCAGCTAGATTCAGAGTCTTCACTTTCGTCCCCGGAATAAAGTGAACATCCTGGTAATAGAGAAACCACACCACCTGATTTGAATTTCCTTCTCAATTTAGCTGTCTCTCATCCAAGATTAGCTCAGCAAGCTATCCCTAGTCCATCCACATCTGTTCTTCCAACATCAACTGTCCAAACCACTCCACTCCAGCCCACTGTCCCTTTTGTTAATCCATCTCTTGTGAATCCACCTCCACCTCCAATCATGGTAGCATGGTATGCTCCCTTGGTGCTGCCCCAGCCTTTAGCTCCTTTTCCCAATGAATATCAGTCTAAGATTCCTCATTTCACTGGTAAAGAATCCACCATCGCTCAACACCATGTAGATAGGACGGGAGATGCCTTTGACTACATGGAAATAGAGGTTGAAACAATTAAGATGAGGATATTCGCTCAAAGTTTAGGAGGAGAAGTGAAGAACTGGTTTAAAGCTTTTCCTCCTAATAGCATTAATGATCTTCCCACCTTACATCAAAATTTCATAAACAAATGGGAAGTTATAAGCAACCCTCTCCAAATCCTAGCCGAATATAAGAATCTTAAAAGAAATCCAGGAGAGAGTGTCCAGGACTATTCTACAAGATTTAACAGTACCTACAATGCTCTTCCACCACACATGAAACCTCCCCAAGGAATGGCCCTAGTAAAATACCCTAAAGGCTTTGATGCTAATATGGCCTACCAGCTTAGGGAGAGAAATTAGGCAGAAAGGAGAAGTGAGTGTTGAGGCAAACCTGATTGAGAAAAAAACCAGGATGAGGGCTGAGAAAAAGGTAACCTATAGGGATGACAACACAGCTTCTGCATCTGATCCCAAATATGATAGTCTAGCCAAAACCATGGAGAGACTAGGAAAAATGGTAGAAAATTTGACTATCCAAGTCAGCAATCAAAACAGGAACCAAAATCAAAACCAGAACTTTAGGAGAAATAACCCCTCAAATAGACAAAGAGACTCTGATCAAAAAGTCATCCCTCCATTTCAAGAGAACTTCCTTGATAATGATGAAGGAATAATAGAAGAGTTAGAGGAAACTGACATGAATATGATGGATGTGGATGAACTAGACCACACCTTTCCCACAGAAGAAAACCAGACCTCGTACTCACATTTGAACGAGGAAGGGTTGGAAACTGAGGACTATAGGTTAGGATTCAAAAGTTCCATCATGCAGGTCCGAGAACAATATGAACTTAGGAGAAAAAATAACATAGATGATCCCAAACCAAAGGCCTCTAAAATCACCATTAAGAAAAAGCCTGGAAAGACTCCTAAAGTGACTGTTGAAAGCAGTAAACCAGAAACTGAGAAGTCTGGTAAAAACAAAGATAAGGACATCCTAACCAGTGGCAAATCAAGTCAAGAACCTAGTAGCACTAGCATTACAGCTAACGCTCCTGATAAAACAACTTCAAACATTGTACATACTGAAAATCAGCAAGCTGAGATTACTCATAAAACAATGCCCAACAAGATAGAATTGAATCTTTCAAAGAGTCAGTCTGCTTTTAATTTGGAAAGTGAGATTGCCAAAATTAAAATTTCGGTCCCTCTCATTGAGTTGGCCACCCAAGATGTATATAAGAGTCAAATTTTGAAAGCTTTAAACTTAGGAGAAAATAGTGACACCGTCAATTTGAATGATGAGCAATCGGCTCTCTTGTTTGGCCCAAAAATTGAAGGGAAATTTTAGGAAGGAGTAGTACCTCCTTTCTATGTCAGCCTCAATATCCATGACAAAATCCTGCATAATACTATGCATGACTCTGGAGCCTCACACAAACTTATGCCAAAGGTGATAATGGAAAGGTTAGGACTGGAAATAACTAGACCTTATAAGGATTTATATTCTTTCGACTCTAGCAGAGTGAAGTGCCTTGGCCTAATCAAAGGCCTTTGTGTGATTTTGACTCAAATCCCAGCCAAGTGCATGGTTATGGATGTTGTGGTGGCTGATGTGCCTCCTAAGTATGGCATGTTGTTGTCAAGATCATGGGGTGCCAAGCTGCAAGGTACAATGCAGATGGATGTGACATATGCCACTATCCCTATCTTTAGCCAGCTTAGAAGACTATACAGAGAGGCGCACATGAAATTCATGGTCAGTAGCCCAGAAAAGCCTGGAAATTCCCCCATTTAATCTGTCCATACAGACCTAGATTCATTTATCCTTTACAATAATGAATCCACAAATAAGCCAAAGCTAGAAGACTGTGACTCAGATAGCCAGTTAGAGGCCCCAAATATAGAAATAATGGCAGTTCTAGATATGGAAGAAAAAGAGAGAGAAAATTTTGAACAGTGCGCTGAAACAACAAACCAGAGTGAACAAAGCCAAGATGGCAGACAATAGACTACCCGTCACGCTGAACCCCATGAAAATCTTGAGGAACGAGACCCATCACGACGTGTTGCGGATCTCAGAACAGAACATAATGATGAACAAAGAAATAGGGATGTAAACGATGTTAACCCTACAAACAATCCCTTATGGTACATTAAATTTGATGGGTCTTGCACTAAAAAGAGTGCGGGAGCTGGGATATGGTTGGTCGACACCGAAAACAATTACTCCGAGAGCCATGGTTTCAGGCTAGATTTCAAATGCACTAATAACATCGCAGAGTATGAGGCTCTCATCCTAGGATTGCGTCTATTGAAAGAACTAAGAGCCAAGAATATAATTGTTCAGGGAGACTCAGAATTAGTCATCAAATAGCTAAATGTAGAGTATGCTGTAAAGCATCCTAGACTAAGGGTATATAGAAATAATGCCATAGATTTCCTGAACACGTTTACGAAATATAAGCTCGTGTTTGTCCCAAGGAGTCAAAACATAATTGAAAAAGGGTTGGCCTGCGCTGCTAGTTCATGTCAGGAATCACCTAGTGACAAACAAATCATCATTCGAACAAAATATAGACTTGCAGTGCCAGATTATGAGAAATATTGGCAGGTCTTTGAGGGCGACAAGCAGATAGAGGATTTCCTACTTGGCAGGAATGAGTTTGAATTATCTGATTTAGATTCTAAATCCGATGAAAATTGCCTGAACGAAGAGCCCCCTGAGGAAGAGGAACCGTCTGGTTCCGTAAAAATCAACATGCTAACTAAAAAATATGGAACTCATACAAAATAGTATGAGGACGCAGAAAACAAAGACATCGAGGTACTATCGTTAGAAGACAAGAACATACCTAGAGGGCTAGCACCATTATAGGACATGTTTGATTTTAACGACGTAACAAAGAAACCCACTATATAATATACAGAGTCTGATGTCGAGGAATGCAACATAGGCACCAAGGATAAACCTAAAATGATTAAATTAGCTAGGTCCTTGCCACTAGACATGAAAAAGAAATACCTCGACTTATTTAAAGAGTTTGTTGATGTGTTTGCCTGGAACTATGAGGACTTAAAAGCCTACGATACAGAAATCATCCAGCATAATATCCCATTGAAAGAAAACCAAAAACCCTTTAGGCAAAAACTGCATCGAATTAATCCAATACAAATGCCTCTAGTAGAAAAGGAAATCAAGAAAATGCATGAGGCAGGAATCATTGTGCCTGTGAGCTTTTCAGATTGGGTTTCTAACCTTGTAGCCATGAGGAAAAAGATAGGAGAAATCAGACTGTGCATTGATTTCAGAAACCTTAACAGAGCCTCCCTAAAAGACAATTACCCTTTACCCAAAATGGAACACATCCTACAAACGGTGGTTGGTTCAAAGAGGATTTATCTGTTAGATGGTTTTTCAGGGTATAACCAAGTTTTAGTACTCCCAGAAGACCAACTCAAGAAAACTTTCACCACTCCTTGGGGCACTTTCATGTATGTGAAAATGCCTTTTGGATTAATGAATGCTGGGGCCACTTTTCAAAGGGCCATGGAAATTGCATTTTCAGAGGAGATAGGGCACTTCATTGTAATTTACCTTGATGACATAACAGTTTATTCCAAATCTGATGAAGAGCACCTTAAACATCTAAGAAAGGTCCTTGAAAAGTGTAGAAGGTTTGGACTATCTTTAAATCCCAAAAAGAAAGTGTTTGGCCTACAAGAGGGTAAACTCCTCAACCATATTATATCAGAAAAGGGGATTAAAATAGATCCAAAAAGAGTTGAGGGAATACTACAGATTAGCCAACCAAGGAACATAAAATAATTACAGTCCTTCATTGGAAAGATTAACTTCTTAAGGAGGTTTATTCCCAAATTAGCAGAGCTCCTTAGAAACATGACTAATATGCTCAAAAAATAAGTAGGAGTGAAGTGGACTGTAGAAGCCAAAATATCCTTCGAATGGGTAAAACATGCACTCACCCGGGCACTAGTCCTAATCAGCCCTGACTTTTCAAAAGATTTCCTTATTTTTTCCTTTGCCTCAGAACATACTGTGGCTGCAGTCCTGTTGCAGAAAAACCCAGAGGGACAGGAGTAGCCTATTGCTTTTTTCAGCAAGGCTCTAAGGGATGCACCCTTGAAATATAACATAATGGAAAAATGGGCCTATGCTTTGGTAAAGGCCTTAGACTTCAGGGTGTATATTCTGCATTCTCACATCATTGCTTATGTGCCTAACATAGTGGTAAAAGACATCTTGTCACAAGATACAGACGAAAAGAGGGGCAAATGGATTGTTGTAATATTAGAGTATGATTTGGAAATCAAACCCAAAAAACTCATTAAAGGTCAGGGCTTAGCTCAATTAATGGCTGAATCTAACCTACAAGCCCTTGACATTAACATGGTAGATGTCTTGGATGAACAGGAAGAATTACCTGCTCCCACTGTGGAAGAGCAGTTCCAAAACTCACCTTGGTACATTGACATCTTGTATGTACTTACAAATATCAATGCTCCTCCCAATTTATCAAAGACAAAGGCGAGGTTTTTAAAGTTGAAAGCTAGGAACTATTCCATTTTAAATGAATGTTTATATTGGAAAAATGCTAATGGTTTATTTCTTAAATGTTTGCCTGGAGTTGATGCAGAGAGGATCAAGCATGAATTCCATGAAGGAGAATGTGGGGGTCATCTCTACTGGAAAATCATAGCCAATAAAATCCTTAGAGCTGGCTATTACTGGCCCACCCTCTTACAAGATGTCCATAAAATGACAGTTGCCTATCACAAATTCCAAATTTTTGAGGGAAAAAGAAAACTCCTTCCTTTACCATTACAGCCTATCACTGTTGAAGCTCCTTTTCAACAGTGGGGCCTAGATTTCATATGAGAAATCCATCCTGCTTCATCTGCCCAACACAAATGGATTCTCACAGCCACTGACTACTTCACAAAGTGGATAGAGGCCATCCCTTCTAGGAATGCCACAGATTCTGTCATTATAAAATTTCTTGAAGACCATATCCTGTCTGGATTCGAATGCCCTAGGAAGATTATTACTGATAATGCTGCTGCTTTTGGGTCCAAAAATATGATTGATTTTTGTCTCAGGTATCAGATTACACTTGGTCATTCTACTGCTTATTACCCTCAAGGTAATGGGCTAGAAGAATCATCAAATAAAATTTTGGTGACCATCATCAAGAAGCTGCTTGAAGAGAATAAAAAATCATGGCATAACAAGTTGGTGCATGCTTTGTGGGAAGACAGAGTGACCACAAAGAAATCCATTGGAATTTCCCCTTACCAGCTTGTTTATGGAGAAGATGCAGTGTTTCCTACCAGCCTAGGTGTACCAGTGATAAAATTAATCCAAGAAATATAGTCATAAGAGGAAAACATGGTCAGGAGGATCAATCAGTCAATACATCTCCAACAGACAAGGGAAGAGGTCTACAACAGAGCTCAAAGGGTGCAAGAAAACATAAAGAAGTTGTTTGACAAGAGAACAAAGGCTTGTGACTTCAACATTGGAGACAAGGTACTCAAATGGGACTCTAGAAGAGAAGATAGGGGTAAACATCGCAAATTTGACAGTTTGTGGCAAGGTCCTTACATTATTCAGTCCACCATTGGTCCAAATGCCTTTTTTCTGCAAGAGTTAGATGGCACATATCTGTTTGGGGGTCCTGTCAATGGAAGGGTGCTCAAGCATTAATATTGCTGAGTTCAATTTAAAAGCTTTCATTTCTATTGTAAATACCGTTGCTTTGTTCAGTTTCACAAAGGGAAAAAATACAAAAATGATGAAAGAAAGAAAAGAGGGAAAATTGTAAAAAACAATAAAGGTACAGCCCCATACCAAAAAACAGAAATAAACTCTGAAAGTGTGCAAGCTTAAATGCCACTCCTGCAAAACACACTTCTAGTTAGTCAAACAGCCTAATCTTGACTAATTAGTTTTAAATTTACTGCTGATAGGATAGTGAATTCAATTTGACAAATTATTTAATCTTGGCTTATCAGTAGGTAGATTAGGCTAGAAATTAAAGGTTCAAACATGCTCAAAATATGAACCTATGTTTCCAAAGAGAGATGAATCAAATCTGTTTTATTTTCTTGAGTCAGAAACAAAGATAAACTAGTTCTAAATAGCTCAAAGTATGAACCAGAGAACAAGGAAGAAATAGCTCAAATAAGAGTCAAAACATAGCTGTAAAACAATGAAGGAAGTGCTTTGAATTTTCAGATCTTATGCCTTCCATTTTGATTTAAATTTTCTGCAAAATAATGTCTATGTGCAGCTTGTTTTTATGCCATAGATCAGCAACAAGTTAGACTGTTCAATCCTGACTTGTATGCTTTTGAATTTCTGTTATAGAATTTAGAGAATAAAATCTGTTGGACAATTTAATCCCAACAGATGGTAGATTAGGTAGAGAAGTGTATGGACTCAACTGTTTAATCTGAGTTCATGGAGAAATAAGGAGTAGAAATAGATTAGATTTCCTTCTTTTAAAAGAATAAAATGTTGTAAAAGAGTCTGCCAATCCAAGTGCACTCTAATGAAGAAAAAATGATAGATCAGTAGGATTGGGTAGGTGGAAAGCTTGTTGATGAAGATCCATTGTTTTTCAATGTTGCTAACACATTTCAGAGCAAAAGAAGATCATCCAAGTAAAGAAAGGTAGCCCAATGGATGAGGCACTGATCAGCCTCCTAGAGAAATGTAGGTCTGAGGTTCTTGATGCCTTCAAGAAGGCACCATCCCCAAGTGGAGCCACTTTTGGCCACCTATAAAATTTGTTCTATCAAAAGGTGGCCAAAACATTTTGGAGCCTTCAAGAAACAATTTTATTGCAGAAATGTTATCTCTTGAAGCCTGTTGAAGACATCGTCTCTTCTGTCCAAAATATGCACTGTTGTTTCCCTTCAGAACTTAGAAATTCTGCTAAAATTCCATGAGAGAAGACTGCTGCAAAATCCCCTTTTCTCCCCTTCCTCCACTCAGAGACTAACCTTCATTTTACTCTCTTTTTCCCCATCATTTTCCTCATCTCCCCTTCATAAATCCACCTTGCAGAGTTTAAAACTCCTCTTTGAACTCTGCCAAAACCCCCAAAATCCACTAAAAATCTATAAAAAACCCATTTTTTTGTATTACAGACTTAAGCCCCCTTGGGCTAAGTCCTAAACCACTTCCACACATGCGCCCACGCCCTAGGAACTAGGCGCTAGACCCATCGAGCGCTTATCGTGTTGGAACTTCCGAACAAACGCAAGTCTTTTTGTGTGTAAACATTGAAACCTCCAATTGCGATGGCCCGATCGCACAATCGCATCGGCCTCCCCGTTCGCACACTCGCATCAGCCCTCATTCGCTCTGATCGCAATTCTTTCCTCCACTTTTCGAACCCCTCCAATTCAGCTCCCACCGTCAATCTGATCTGCAGATCGACGGTCTACATTTAATCGCATCAGATCTTTGTCATCGAGTGCATTTATAACATTTTTTTTGTCCCCGCCGATTGTGATCCTCCGATTAGATCTAGACCATCCACATGTTCAGATCGGACGGTACCAAATCTTTCCCGCATTATTCCATCGCCCTCCACCTTCCACCGAGAGGATTTTAAACACGTAATCTCCACCGTTGATCTCTGTGCGATCAAAGGTTCTGACTTATTTTTCCCTCTGCTCCTCGTTTGACCTCCTCTAAACAAATTCCCACCATTGGATGATGCCATCCAATGGCCATGCTCCTCCCCAAAGCCTTCTAAGTAGTTCTACCCAATAACCGTAGGATTTCTTAATTAGTTTTGTGTTTTGCAGGTAATTAATGGTCTTTCCATTATAAATGAAAGAAAAATATGAAGGCTGGGAGTGACGATTCTCACACCTGTGATTCATCAAAAGGAAACCGTTCGCGGGGTTAAAACTCCATGACTCGTCGATACTTCATGGGCATTGATGCCTTGTGAGCCCTGCGTGGCCCTGCACATCAACAAGACACAACAATACATAAAAGAAACAAAGAGTATCAATGTCGAAGACAAAACACAACAGAACAGAGGATTGAAGATAGTTTTGAGGGATTATGGTCTTAATTGACAATCAAACACCTAATCCACTCAATTAAAGACAACATGAAGATCCAAAGACACAGATTAAGCCTAATCAGACCTAAAACATAGATCTCAATTAAATTAAAAATGTTTTAGGGAGAGACGAAGACATCTGTCGATCCGAGAAAGCCTCCACCGCCACAAGCAGAGGCCAATTGAACCCTCGCTAGCGCCAAAATCCAACCTTTCCAGATACCAATGACACCTGCAGCCACACAGAAATCAAGGAAGGCCTAGTAATTACCTGAACAAGAGGTGTTTACCTGAAGACAGCTGAACAAATAATACAAATCAAAGATCTTATCTCTAATTGTTGGCAAAACTATTTTTAAAGATAAAGAACAGCCCAGAAGAAAATCTTTTTGATCATTAGGCCTCGGAGAACAGAAACAGAGTTACTTCAACATGACACAGAGCCTCAAAAGTCATCAAAGGCTCCCACTGAGCTTAATTCATAAATGTAAATTGATTAGATATAGACAGATCATCTGTAAACTTCCTCATTGAGCCCCTCAAAGGCTGAGAAGTATTAAGTCTGTATTAATTGACTCATGAGATCTATTATTAGATCCCACCTCCTCATTCTTCTATAAATACTTTTGTAGAAGATGAGAAATTGTTGGTCTCTGGACATCTGAATGCATGTAATAGTTTTCTGAAGCTACTGATGCCCTGTTTGAAACTTGAATATACATAAGCTGATATGAGAAGTTTGAAGTTGTAGAGACCCACCGGGCTTGCCGATTGTAACTGGTTTGAACATCGAATACAAGCTGCTGATTCATGGGATCCTGATTTATATCAATGGTGATGTGTTCTTCGCTGTCAATTGTCATTTTCTTTAATGTTTTCACTTTGTCTACTTTCTCTGATAAAGAACATCAAACATAGAGCTAGGATTTACTCTCAACAGTACCCTACTCTTACTGAAAGCTTTATTTCTATGTTTTCTTCATTTGAAAGTTCTCTTTAAAGATTATATTAAAGCAGGTTGGTTTCAAAGAACTTTCCTGATCTAGATTGCTCTTTGCGATTATTATCTGTGTTTTCCTTTAGAGTATATTAAAGAAGGTTGGTTTCAAAGCACTTGCCTGATCTAGATTTCTCTTTATGATTATTATCTATGTTTTCCTTTAGAATATGCTGAAAGCAAGGTAGTTTCGAAGCGCTCACCTGATCTTAAGCTATTTCAATTGTTTTTAAAATGTTTTCCAATTGAAAGTACTTCAATGCAGGCTGGTTTAAAAAGACTTACCTGATCTCAGAATACTTTTATGTTTTTCCTTTAGAATATGCCGAAGCAAAATAGTTTGAAAGCACTTATTTGATCTCAGGCTGTTCACTATTCTTCATTTTTTTTTGTTCTCCATTTCCTATTTGATTCGTTCCATAGAATCAACTTAAGAGATCCTTTTTACATAAGTGACTTTCCCCATGGATCCTTCTTGAACCTTGCTGTCCAATTAAAATCCTCCTATGACTCGATAGCCAAAAGGGTTAAAACTGTTTTTTCCTTTTCTGTTAGCCGAATCATTCCTTCACTTGCATACATCTTCACCCTTTATTTTGACTCTGCCTTCACCTTCATCATGTCTTTGCCCAACCAAAAAAAAAACAAACAAAACCCATGCTCTTCATAACTAGTCTAAAATCACATTTTAGGTTTTAAAGATCACATCTTTAAACTCATTCATAGAGATATCCCCCTCTGGATTCAGCAGGGCTAGATCCTTGAGTCTGAAAGTGGTTTGATGTTGTCTTATCTTTTGGTCTTGCCAATCTTGCCAAAACATAGGAACCCCAACATGCTCCACCTCCGTTGTTGGCTTTTGTGTAACAACAACTTCATCAGTGGGTTCTTGTGTATCATCCCCTTCATTTTCACCTAGAGTATCCTCTATGTCCATTGTTGTTTCTATAATAGCAGTGGCATCCATAGGTTTTTTTTTTATCGAATTCTAGGTCAATTACTATAAGAGGCTCTACTTTAACTACTGGTTCTTGTGTAACAGTAGTATCCTTAGCAGGTTCTTGTGTGACAGCCTCTTAAAGCTATGTTTCTATCTCCATTGGGCTGGTGTTTTGCCCACAGACCTTATACCCTGCTATTGTTAGTCCTTGAAAACATGTCGTGCATACAGGTACCAAGATTTCCTTCCCCAAAGATAATCTTTGTTTCAACTATTCATTTTCATTTCTTATATTTTCAAGTTCTAAAAGCAGGACATCAGTTTTGTCCTTACCGGATGAGGAGGGTTATCTTTCTTCTTCTTATGATTCTTCTACTTATTTCTGCTTTTCGACTGTGGGAAAAGGTTCTATGGGAAAGTTTAATTTCACCATCCATTTTGGCGATCTATCCAAAATTGGTTCGTTAGTGGGTTCTTTCCCAATTCTGACCCTGGCAGGCCGAGTCTCAGTATCTACTTCTACCTGACTTCCTTCTGAAGTCGTGACCTATTTTATCTAGCTTGTACTATGCCTTGCTTGAATTCTTCCTAGCTCCTTCCCTGCTGTCTCAGGAAATATAGCACAATCAATTTGGTAAGTCCATGATTGGTCACACATGCTTCCGGATATGTTTTTGTCTTCACTGCCACCGCCATATGCTTAAAGTTTCCCAATAAGTAGAATGGAAGGTTAATCTTTTTTCGTTACTAAATATGATTGAGTTGAGGGAAGTGATAATTAAAAACAAAATTTAATCTTCCTTCACAAGTAATGTATTTTATTAAACCCAAGGCGACATCTGCCCGTGGCTGAGGGAGTGATAACCTGTTGATTTCTCTTCCTTTATTTTCCAACTTTCTTTCTCCTTCTAGGAAGTCTTCTTTCAAAGAGGGGTAATTTATTTTCTTGTTGAACCATCTCCGTCCCTCTACTGGCAATGTGGTTACTCGAGCGATCACTTCTTTTGTCACCTCAATTTGCAGGTCCCTGACTTGAGTCTGCTGGTTATTCAAATTTTAAGCGAATTCGATTGCAACCGCCTCATCCAAGCCCTCCAATTTCTAAAAATATTCAATCCATATGGAATCTCTAAATACTTGTCAGGCTTCTGGACAGTTTTGCAAGGCATCCATGGAATCTCGATCGTGTCTTACTGCTGCTCCATCCATTTTTTTGTTATTCTAAATTCACTCCTTATTGCTCACCCATTGTAATGTCGCTGCACTACTTATTTCCTCAAGAAACCTTACTCTACTTATCCTGGATGAAGAGTTTTGGATGAGGATACAAGGCTTTAGTTGAGAAGGGTGATGGGAGGTGACATTATTTATGGATTACCGAATCGTACTTCACACCTTTCTTCATAAATGTCCCGTTATGGAAAGTAATGGGTTCTAAGTACACATGCCTTTCTGGCTGGATTTGGTCATCATTAGCTATTGTGATATTAATTAGATTCATGCATGGTTAATAACGGTTCATAAATATATATTTTTTCCATGATTACAAGATATATCCCCCCCTGCTTTAATAGTGATGGCCACCCATGACTGTCATGGGAATATCATTACTTTCCATTAATCACCAAACTATTAAATGATGGTGTTACCTTTTGAATGATGTACCTAAAGCAATGTGGAGGAGGAATTTGAATTGGAAACGTACTGTTTGCAGTGATCATTGCAGTCACGCCTGGTTGGCACAGTTATTGATCCATGCAAAAAAATAAGAAACGTGTTCGTAGTTGTCGGTTGTTACATGTGTAATAGCCAAGACAACCTTCATATTATTCTTCAGAAAAGATGATGATTAGGAGAGATAGATATAGAAAGGAAAAAAAATGAATAACATCATCTTGTAAAATGTAGCAGGGAGGAAGGGTAATGTTTTAGGAAGGGAAAAAAATGGGTGTAACAGTTGCCACAAAAGTGGTTTTCAACTGTTATAAATTTTCTCACTGTGCCCCATAACGAGGTTTTCACAATCATATTTTTATTATCATTTTTTTTTAAACAGGTGTAACAGTTGCCACAAAGGTGGTTTTCAGCTGCTGCACTTATTGGAATTTAAAATTTCAGGCTACATAGGGGAATGTTCCCCTGCTGCTGTAACATCAAGATCAGAGTCCGTGACAATGTTAAAAAATTATTCCTTCGAAGTGGGTTGATGATATAACCTTAGACGGTGCCCATTAACCATTAATAGTTTCTTGGCACTGTCAATGGTGACCAATTGTACAGTCCCATTTTCAAAGACCATGTCTACTTCGTAAGGACCTAGCCATTTGGTGCAGAGCTTGCCTTTGAAATCCTTGAACCTTGAATCATACAAGAGAGCCCAATCTCCTTTCTGGAATATCTTCTACTTAATAAACCTGTCATGCCATCTAGCTCTCTGCTACTGAATGATCTTTGTCTGCTGAATGGTAGCCAACCATTTCTCTTCCAACTCATTGAGCTAGTTTAATATTTTTTTTGTGTTGTGCTTAAGTCCATATTGACCTGTAACTCTATTATTAATGTATTTATTTCGAACTCTATGGGGAATAAATGACTCTTACCATACACCAATTCATATGGTGAGAAGCATGTAGTATTCATCCATGTTTTTATGTAATCCCACAACACCTCTGGAAGTTTCTCAACGCAGTTTCTTTGATGGCTGGCTACTATCTTAGTTAAGATTCCCTCAATGACTTTATTGGAGCTTTCTACATGACGATTTTGTTGTGGGTGATAAGGTGAAGTGATCTTGTGATGAATTCTATACTTCTCAACCAGCTTCTTGATCAAATGAGATGTGAACTGAGGCCCTCCATCAGTCACTATCTCCCTTGGTATCCCAAGGTGAACAAAGATATCTTCGAATAGTAAGTCTGAAACAGCCTCCTCTGTAGCTCTAAATAGTTCCTTTTCTTCAACCCACTTTGTGAAATAAGCGGTGGAGACCAATATGTATGATTTTTGTTGTGGTGAAGGATTAATTGGCCCTATAGAGTCTAGGGCCCATTTCTCAAATGGTTCTATCACTATCTAAGGCTATAATGACATTTCATCTAATTTCAGAGGCTGGCCCATTCTTTGGCAACTGTCACATCCTTTCACAAACTACTTGGCATCCTGGAATATAGTTGGCCAGTAGTATCCTTTTGAGAGTACTTTATACCTTGTCCTTTTGTCAGTGAATTTCCCTCCACAAGGTTCCTTATGACAAGCTTTCAAGATCTCAAATACCTCATCTTCTATAACACATCACCTAATCTGAAAATTTGGCATGGTGTGATAGAGATTGCCCTCTATGTAGGAGTAGGTAGCACTCTGTTGTATGATCTTCCTCTGTTCTTTGGAAGATAAAAAGTGTGGAAATTTTCCTGCAACAAGATAATTGTCTATATATCCATACCATGGTGAGTGAGTAGAGATGGAAAACAATTATTCATCTCGAAAATAATCATCAGAAGGAGTGCAGTCATCATTTATACTTAATTTAGAAATAAAATCAGCAACCACATTATATTTTTGTGTTTATCTAAAATAGTGATATCAAATTCCTGCAACAACAATAACCATCGTGTAACTATACAATTAGTAACTGGTTTGTTCATTAAAAATTGAATTGCAGCATGGTTAGTGTGTAAAAATACTTAATACCCAGTGATGTAGTGCCGAAATTTGTTGATAGCGTGCACTACTGCTAGGAATTCCTTCTCAATCACTGTATAGTTGAGTTCAACTGGAGTTAAATTCTTGCTGATGTAATAAATGGCATAAGGTTTCTTTTCCTCCAGCTGCCCCAAAACAACACCCACAGCTATGTCACATGCATCCGTAGAGATATGGAATGGAAATCTCTTGTAACAGGGGTTGTTGTTACACAGTTAGTTAACTTCAAAAAGGCTCGCTCATACTTTTATGTCCACACAAATTCCGCATCATTCATGAGCAAAGAAAACAAAGGAGATGCAATATTTGGAAAAAAGTCTATAAATCTCCTGCAGTACCCTGCATGTCCCAAAAGACTACGTACCTCTTTTGGAGTTTTAGGAGTTGGGATTTTCGCGATTACCTCATTTTTTCAGGATCTATCTTGATTCCATCTGACGAAATGAAATGTCCCAGCAAAATTCCCTTGGTCATCGTCATGTGGAATTTCTCCGTGCTCAAATCAAAATTAGTTTGTTCATTGCGTTTCAGCACCTTTTCCAAATTAACTAATGATATCTCAATGACATCCCCATAGGGTGTAAAATAATCCATAAATATTTCAAGAGATTCATTCAAGAGATCAGAAAAAATACCCAATATTTCCCTCTGAAAAGTTGTTGGCACATTACAAAGGCCAAAAGGAAGGACTCTGTATGCAAAAGTACCCCATGGGCAAGTGAAGGTTTTATTATCTTGGTCTTATGGGGAAATCTGTATTTGATTATATCCACCGAACCCGTCCAGAAATGAAAATAAAATTTCCCTAGAGAGAGTATCCAAGACTTGGTTAATGAATGGTAAAGGGAAATGGTCCTTTTGAGTGGCCTTGTTAAGCTCTCTATAGTCTACATAAACTCTCCACTTGCCATTATTTTTCAGAACTATGACAAGAAGAGACACACACTAGCTTTAAGAAATGGGGTAGATGAAATTATCATTAAGGAGTTTCTGCAATTCCTCTTTCACTATCTCCTTAAGTGCGGGATTCATTTTGGCGTTGCGGTTGTCTAACTGGTTTGCAATCCTCTTTAAGATAAATGCGGTGAGTGCATAGGCCAAGGTGGATTCCTTCAATATCATTATAGTCCCATGCAAATGCCTTTTTATATTTTCATAACAGATGTATCAACAATATGTTTTGTTCACCAGTCAAGTTAGGATTAATATTTAAATATTTCCCATGCTCAATTTCAACAGGACTGCTGGCAGTATGCAGAGTAATTTTCAAATGTTCAATAATTGCATCATATACCTCATATTCTTCCCACGGATCTCTAATGGAGGCAATAGAGAGTGAATTTCTAATGAAACAATTAATGATATCATCCTCTGTTTCATTCTTAAAGTATTGTGCTTTTCCAAGTGTGAGGAGAGGTAGGGAAAGATCAGATTCAGGTTCAAATTCATCGCACCAAGGACTATTCAAATCCATATGAGGTTTTGCTGGGGGGTAAAGGTTCAAGTTTTGAGTGGCCTTCCCATCTGAGATCACCATAGATATGAACCTACATCCAATATATGCGTCTGCAGTGGCTAGCCATGATCTTCCCAATATTAAAGGATGACCCCCTAGGTTGGATTTGGTTTGTAAAATGAGAAAATCAATCAGGTAATTCCAAGAAGCCACAGTGATCACCACATCTTATATCATTCCCTCGGGCTTAACACGAGACCTATCTCCTAATTCAAGCACTATGGGTGTAGGCCTAAGTCCATGAAGTCCTAGGGAGATAAATATATCTTTGGTCATTACATTAATGGCTACCCCCAAATCAATCAAAGTGTTCATTATGGATTGGTCATCAATATGGACAATCACTGTAGGATTCCCTGGGTCATTATACTTAGTCAACAAATGTTGATCAATCATAAGTTTGGACAGTTTCCCCATAACATAGATAGTAACAGGGTCTTTCGGTTTTCTTCCAGGATTTTTGACACACAGATGCCTCATTGTTTTAGCATAGATAGGTACTTCCTTAAGAGCTTGTAAAAACGAAATCCAAACATACAAATTTTGCAATTCCTTGAGGAATTTAGATTGAGTTTGTGAGGCTGGCCCAGTTTCAATTAATCGTTGAGGGTATGGAGGATCCTCAACCTTAACAGTTGAGTCAGCTGTCACAGATGCACCAGCGTTGCTTCAGTTGGTTGATGTAGAAACAACAAACCTTCCCTAACTGGCTACTACAGGTGTAACAACAGGTGTTGTATCAGTTGTTACATGTGTAACAACTATCTTAGAATTGACTATATCCTTTCTAGGTGACTCACATTCTTCTTTGGTAATAATGGGAGTATGTTCAGTTCTCGTTACTTTTCTTGATTGAAGCTGAAACTCCTTGATTCCAATAGGAGTAATAAGATAAGTCTGGAAGGTAACCGAAGCATCTATACTCTGAGCTTCCTTATTATTCGGATTGTGGTTAGGTTGCACAGGTAATTGGGGTTTTCAGAAGGTGTGGGATTTTGAAGAGAAGGTAGTTGTAACTCCTGCTGCATTGGTAGTGCAGGGGGTAATGTACCTTGGCCATTACCTCTCCAATTCTGGCTCTAAGTATAAGATTGTGATCAAGGATATTGCATTGGTGGAGGGCAAGGTCACTAGTTCCATGGTGAAGGAAATTGTGTTGAGGAAGGAGTAGGATACTACCATGGAAATTGTTGACTATTATAAACATTATTCCAAGGATTAAAAGAGGAAAAATATGGAGGCATACCTATAGGTCGTGGCTACCATGGCCTCTTTGATCAGATGAAGTAAGAAGACTAGACATCCTTGCCTAATTCTTGAAGTACAACCTCCAGTCTGGGAAGTTCAAGACATTGATTCGTAGAATGTGCCAATTCGCAAATGTTGCAGAGGCTGATGATATTCAATCCACATTCTCTTTCTAAATTTTTCTTTTTGCATTGAGGACATAATATTTCTAAAGCTACTTTAGCTTCTGCTTGTGCTTTCTTAACTTGTACCATAGTGATCTGGGTAGAGAGAGTGCTAAGGAGGTCAGTTTTAAAATCCTCAAATAGATTAATGATCTTTGATCTGGTTACTCCTCCACTTGTGGAATTCTGTATCCGGACTAAAGGGTCTCGAACTAAACTTCTCCCCTTGATCGATCTTCTTGAACTTTGCAGACAGAGCTTGATTATTAATTCAAGTGGTTCTTGCGATATGTCTCCTTTTCCCAACAGATTCAAATTCTCCAGACAATAATCTCTTATACCTATTAGGAATATTGGTTTCATAATTTCCAGGGCTAAGTTACTAAACATAGACCTTTTTAAATTTTAATGGAACCGTTCCATATAGTCTTCCAAGCTCTCCTCCTCCTTCTATTCAATTTTGAAGATCTCTTCCTTCAAATCCCTAGTTCGACAGTAATCCTGATACTTAAAGAGAAAGGCCTCCCTCATGTCATTCCAAGTTCGAATCGTGCCAGCACCCAGTCTCATGAAACATCTTAATGTTTCTCCTTTCAGAGTAGTAGGAAACAATTTTAGCTTCTGGGCATCTGAAGTGTAGGCATAACCTCTACATAGCACATCAATTTGAACAAAAAGGTATCAGGATCCTCAACCGCCATCCCTTGAAAGGACGGTAGGGATGATAAAGGAATTTTTTCGTAGGAGCTTCATCCTGTGTTTCCACTATCGGGAATTCAAAAGTAATAGAACAATTTTCCTTGATATTCTCGTCCCTCATGGTTTATCCTTCCTTATGGGATGAACTGACCTCGTAATATGTAGGGGATTGAAAAATAAATAAAGGATCAATTTGTTCCATGACAAACTATTTAACTGCACTACCGACGTCCAAATGATGATCAACTAAATGTTGTTCCTCAGGTCCTGATGCTCCCCAATGGTCTCACCTTGTCCTTCAATTCTCAGGTTTTGATCAATGATTTCCCACTATTGTTTCAGATCTGGAGTCTGGGTATTAGGAGTGGATATGTTGTTCGAAGGGTGGTGAGGCCCAGACACAGAAGGCATCGATGCCTTAGGCTTCGATATAGTAGCATATTTTTGTGGTCTCGTATTCCTACTATCTCTATATCAAGTAGACTATTCCTTTTCTGCTTTTGAGATCAGATCTTCGAAGAATTTCTTTCTTCCCATGTTTGCACTCTTCTTTTCCTTTTTACAATCTGTCTTTCCTATAGTAGAGTGGGGAGTGTTTGCTGATTTTTCTATCGTCCTACTGGCACACATGGACCCTATGTGTATCAATTCATCCTACAAGTTCTTCGGTTTATACAACAGTGAACTAGCCTAGTTTTTTTAGAGTGATGTGCAGGTTCTTACCTCTCGTCTTACTGCCCAAAAACTGTATAGTTGAAGACACACTAAAGAAAACACCTGAAAATTCACACTTCTAAGTGTCCCAATGAGACATTGGTGAGGTCGCCCAGGTATGTTAGAGCGATGCGCAGGTTCTTATCTCTTGTCTTACCGCTCGACAATTGTGTCATTGAAGACACTCTAAAAATACACAAAAATTGCACCTCTAACTGCCCTAGTGTAGCAATGGTGAGCCCGCCTAGGTATGTTAGAGTCATGCACAGGTTCTTACCTCCAGTATTACCGCCCAGAAGTTGTAGAATAGGTACGATCTATCATATAACAAAAAACTCTGGTTGATTGGATCGTCACTGCCATCCCCGACAATGGTGCCAAAATGTTGGACTGTATTAATCACTGTTAAATGACTAAAACAATACACATAAATTATCAATCCAGGGACGTCTTTTATTTCAATGAAATTCACACTGTATGTGCCGATACATCAAAACGGAAGCAAATCTAAATAAAGGAAATCATTGCTAAATTAAATGCTGGAAGGAATCACTCATGCAAAAATAAAACGATTTATAGGAATCTAATCATGCCTCAATTAATATGTACCTATTATGCCACACAATAATTACCCAGCTGGTATCTCTAATCACATATGTGTAACAACATATATAATATTTAAATTGAAGCAAATCTACTCACAGCGAGAACAAAAGCAACAACACTTCCACCGATACATAAAACAAATAAGAAATATGTACAGCTACCTTAACCACTGCAATCCCTGCTAAAGACCAGGGCCCTTCCTCCCTAGTAGGGTGCAGGAAGAGAAATAACTTAAAAGGAAACTAAACCATATAATTCATGTAACAACAAAAACACGATAACTTGTATTAATGTGACCAAAATTACAAAGCCAAAGTAATATTGTTCTCTACTGACCTTTCGACCTCAAGGGTTGAGAATTATATACTGGTTACATCTTCAGAAAAATGAGGGATGGATCAATCATGTGAATATTAGGATTCTCATGCTTATCAAAATAGAATACATATAGTTACAACCATTTCTTAATAAAAATTATGATTGGAAGAATATAGATTACAATCAAAACGACCTAAAGGTTGTTATCCTAAAATAAAATATGAATGACTTCTATAGCTATTGTGGAAAATCACATCTATAGCATAACAACAATAGAGGATAGGTCGGCATTAGAAGTTGATGATATCCAGTCAGTGGTACAGTTGTAACAACAATTCATTTAGCAATTTTATAACAACATCATGATGGAACAATGTCATGGTGTAACAAATCACTATAAAATCACACCTTTAACTGCTCTTGTACGCCTCATGCTCTAGATATTTTGTGCTAAAAGTAACATCTGGAAGGACAAAAAAAATACCAGATAATTTCTCCAAACATTCATCCTCAGTTAGTCCTAAAAAAAGACACGATACATCATAATAATCGATGAAATTGCAAGATAATGAAAATAAGGCGGAACAACGTTGTTTAAGATAGAAAGGTAGGTAAAAGAGGCAAAGATAGTCCCAATGGTTGTAGTCACAAGGTAAAATAGGGGAAATAGATGTAGGAAATAAGTACAAAACTCGCACCCAACAGGTGGCAAAGTAAAGAAAGGTGCAGAAAAATGATGCAACAGAGGTAAGCTCAAGGTGATCATCTTTTGTATATGAATGTTCATCTCTTAATTGCATTAGGTTCTATTTATTCTAATTTGTTGTTTTTTTTTAACACAAACATATGCTCGGCAGGATAAGGTAAGTTTTTCTATTATCATTTCATGGGTATTTCATTGAATACTTTTTGTAGGTATTATATATTCATGGAGATAAGACTCAGTGCATGATCTAATGTTCTCAAGAGTGAGAAAGGGTAGCATGACAAGAGCAGCAATCAAGGTGCAAAACAATAACAAGAAGTTCACCACATGAAGTCTTCAAGTGGGCAGCACTACATACAATCATTTTAAACGTATCATTGTATTGAGTCATTGTAAAAGTATCATTGTAAAAGTTGGACAAGTGTCTATCTACCAAGAGTTCAAGAGGCAGTGTCGAGAGGTCTAAGATCATCATTAGGTGGTTTTGTCATAGTTGGGGTGATGGTATAGTGTGTCTTCTTCTTGTACATCATTATATATCATTATAAAGTGGACCATTTTCCCTGGTACGGGAGTCCATTCTTCTTTTATTCTTCTATAGGGTGGTAGGGTGGTGCCAGGCTGGCACATGAAGTCACTAACAGGTTCAAGCCTGTGAAAACTTTAAGGTGTTAGGGTGGTGCTAGGGTGAGTTGTAGCTCATTGGGTGTTTGGGTATCCATTCAGTTGACTACTGAGGAATCCCAGGCATTGGAGCATCCATTCAGTGGGTGTTATAGCATCATTTTTCACCCTCAGGTGATTCATGATTGTCTTTATGGCTTTGGGCACCCATTCCTACAGACTTGAACAAATTCATTAAAAAACAGTGTTAAAATTCCCATACGCGGGTATGCCCAGAATTTTTCGCATGTATACGCGAGTCCACATGTACTTTTCCGCATATTCCATTAAAACCATTAAAAAATATATAAATTCCCTATTTTCGGGTTGGGTTGATGGTTACTCCAGTAGTTCAACCACCCCAGTACGTGGCCAACTGTTTCCAACTGACTGAAACTACTTTGAGGGAGTATAAAAGCCCCTCATGTGCATGGCCTAAGGGAGAGAGAAATTTTATAGACATTATACTCTGTTGGAATCCCAATTCAAGTTTGATTTCCCATGCCTCCTGCACTTTCCCAGATTTATTCAGGAAAACCTGGTTTCCTGGAGATGTTCATCCATTTATATGCCATCTCGAGTGCACCAGTTTTGAAAGTTTCTTAGCGAGGCAAGGGCGGGATGGATCCGGACGACGGTCTGCTCGAAGATCATGGAAGGATTCAGGTGATCTCTCCACTCTTTATTTCTGTACATGATGTTCGTAATAATGAAGAACCGTCTTGTTCCTGAACTTATGTGTTAGTATATATTTGTATATGTGAAAAGATTGATTATTAAGCAGTTATTATCGTTTATATCATATTTCACATGGATTACACTAACGTTTAGGAGAAATATATGTTGTACAACTAGGTTTCCGTGCATGTTCTTTCTTGTTTTCCAGGTTGAAGGAGGAAGAAAGGTTGCTGGGGGTTTGGACCCCGTGGGATCTACATCGAACGTAGGACTACGGGTGAGTTCTGCTATCGTTGTAATCTAGTTTTTTAGCATTCAAGTATGGTTGTGTGTGAGTCCTTCTGAATAGCATGCCCTGATCTGTGGAGGTTTTGACCCAACAAACATCTAGGGTGATTTTCTCCGAAACAGAACTGGCGACTCCACTGGGGATCGCATTCTTGTGATTCCCCTGTTGGGTGGTTTCAGCTGTTTGATAGGTTTCCAACAGTTTTAACTTTTATTTCCAGTCCAGTTAACTCTTTCTCAGTCAGACTGAAGCCCTGGTTCCTTATCCAGGCTTGATCTTTTTTATTTTTTATTATTTACCTTTTCATGCGCAGGTTTGTCTGTACACAGACGCGTATACACGCAGTTTTTGTTAAAGGGAGTCGCGTATACGCGAGTTTCCTTTAGCACAGTCGCGTATGCACGCTTGTTTTCAAACTGTCAAGTAGCGTATGCCTGGGTGAATTTTGAAATTTTGGATTTCTTGGCTTTTCAGTCCTGTCTGCCTGTGGAGACCTGTTCCTGCAGTGTCTTTGTATCCTCTGGATTGTGTAGAAAGTGGTCTTTGGTTTTTTCTCTCTCTTGTTTAGTTGAAAACTAGCTTATTTGGCAAGTCTTGTTTCTTGTGCTGGCATTTCTGGTTCGAGTACCAAGATTTCTTCCTAGGGATTCTTGGTTGTTCTGCTTTATCAGAACAGAGAGCTCCTTCTCATTTACTCTTTCCTACCTTTGTGTCTTGCTTTGCACTTCGATTTTTGCCCATTTCTTGGTTGGTTTTCTTGAGTTCAGTCGACTAGGTCTTGTTGCAATTTTTGAAGAGTCTTTCTTGGTTCTTTGAAGTTTTTGTTTGCTGCAAGGTTGTACTATTCTTCTAGGCTCAGTGACTGAGTTTCTTGTCTTCTTTTTCTCATATAAATCTTGCTACTAGTTAGCCCTATAAGATTTGGAGCATTTTTGAAGTTTTTGCTTGAAATTCAAAGTTGTTTGGCTTGGGATTTGATAGTTTTTCTTGGTCTTTTCGAGATCTTCTTTTTATAAAATTCAAAAGCTCAAAAAACATTTTGTTTTTTCATTTGATTTTGTTTTTGCATTTTTGTTTTCGTTTCGTTACATCTTTTGAAGCTTGGTTGAGGTTTCTTGCCTTTGGTTTTCAACTTGATTTTGGAAAGGAATTGTCATTGATTTCTTCCTCTAGTTTTCAAGCAATTTTGGTGTCTTTATATTAAGAGATTCTGATTTTGGGAACTAGCTTTTTGGACAACCAAAAAAGAGATAAAACTGAAGGATCTTTGGGAAACTTCTCTCTGCTTTAGGAGATTTTGCGTCTTAGAATTTGCATGCTCTTAGTGATTTGCATCAGGTGCACTTAAGAATTTAGTCATTTTCATAGTTTTTGTGAGTGTGAAGTTTGTTATCTGAAAAGAAAAATAAAATTTTTTAGTCTTGTAGAACCTGTGTAGAAGTTGCTTTTCATCGAAAGACAATTACTGCATTTGCATGTAGTTTGGTTTTTATTAATTTCTTTTCTGCGTCAAAACACCACGAGTTTCATTTCCGTATCCCTTTGACTTAACATAACAGCCGATTAAAATAAGCGATATAATTTAAAAGCAACTAGCAAGTTTTCTAAGTGTCATACACCAACTAGCTAGGTTGTAGGGCCTTGGATTAGGTGAGTGGAGAGTTAACTCTCCAAGGCTGCTCAAACAAAACATAGAAGTTTATTAATTGAGTGAAATCCAACTCCGTTAGGTGGACCGGGAAAGCTCTCCTCCAGAGAGCCAAGCGCAAGGGGAAGTGAAGGCTGAGAAGAGAGATACCCCATCTCTGATTTGCTTAATCTTACCTCAAGACCGTTCCGCCCGGCTTCTGACATGGATTGGTGCCCATAGTTGCCACTCCAAGGTTCCACATAGGTGACTGCGGGGGGGAATACCCGTGGTACCTGAGGCAGACGTCGCATCACTTTCAGCAGTACTTTTGGGGGGTGCCCTTGCGAAGCTTGGGTACTTGTGCCGGCAAAGGCTGTCATTAGGAGGTCGGCGTAACTGTTTCTGATACCTTCGCTAGTAGGCCTAGGCCGTAATTATCCCAGATTACTTTCGGGAGGTCCTTTATTTCGCTTTCTTGTATTTTGGTGTCCGGTCCTAATCACCCGGAGCGGAAATACCTGAAGGCTCTTTGCTTGATTGTATCTCATGGATTATTTTTTGTAGTGAGTGCTCTTTGCTCCTAGCTTGCCTAGCTTTATACTTTTTGAGTCTAATTAAAATTTATAAAAGTAGCTGATCAAGCGCTTCGTCGATCGAGGAGAATTTGGGGGTTATCTCCCGAGAGTCTAGAGCCTTCTTCAAGAAGGTGTAGGAGTGATTTAGCAGGTGGTTACCACCCTGTGACGTCTGACGCAGTGGAGAGAGATCCTCCACAAGGGTCTGAAGGTTTCGTAGCTGATTCTGGTGTTGGTTCCGAGAGGAGCACTCTGCTCACCTCGCGAGTATTATTTCTGTAGGAAGAAGAAGTACAGGTAGAGGAAGTGTATGAACCCTCTGTGTCACTTCCATCTCCTCTTCCTCCTGATTATCCGTTCGTTGTTGAATACATCGGACCCGAGTCAGAGAGACCGGAAGATCCTCCTTATTATACATACCTTTCGAAGGCCACGACTGGGAACGCGGCTTCTGCTGTGAGTGCTGTAGGCATTCAGACTCCTGTTTCTGTTGAAGGAGGGGGCACTATTGCTATATCTTC